>CM052164.1:9472547-9500656 GCA_028455555.1 Augochlorella aurata
ATCAGTCTGATATTCAACGCTTCAACTTCTACTCAACTATTATGTATTCCCAACACAAAGGATTTATTATAGTCATTTAATGCATCTCGCAATTTCTTTAAATCATCCTTGTCTGTCAAGTGTATCGTGATTTTATGGAAATTTATTTCGTCAAATCTTCGCAGATGATGATGGTTTTTGTTCGGCTAAAAAATCCTTCCGTATCAATATTTATGAAGTAAATATTGATTTACTACGTATGTCCATAATATGAGTTTTATTCCCGAAACAAATACTTCTGTTCAAATTTTTAGCTCACTAAATATAGCTTAATTAGAGGTACCTTCCAATCTAACTGTTTCGTCTATGTTTCCATGGATGTCGCAGTTGGATAACCCGTTAACAGAATAATACCGTATTAACGAACAATCATGACCGGTATCTAATATAAATGACACCGTTTTACCCGATTCGAAGTTGATATGGCTCGTATCAATCTGCTGCAAACGTTGACTAACACTGTTATTTTGGCGACTTTTTTAGACATTAAATTGAAATATATTCACTTCCGTTGCAAACGTAGCAGTTAACGTTATGTCAATTGTTACTCCTTCCAGTTTATCAATTCGGCTCCCTGACATCGGTAGTTGAGCAGTATTTTGATTTTATTCTATTTCGGATCCTGCATTTCTCTTGACGGGGTCTCGGTTTTTCATAATTATTACAATACTCCCGAAACCTTTTTGCCTTAAAAAAAAATGTTTTCAGCTTCTTTTTTAACTTTTTCTTTTATTCCCTTTCGTCTTTTTCAGCTACCTCTGCCGATTTGAAGATGGTTAAATTACTGCCAAAAGAAAAAAGGACCAGCTTTAATACTAAAGATGAGGATGGTATATCAGTCTTGCATATGGCTACTAACTCTGGCAACATGAAGATGGTTCAATTTCTGACGGCTGAAAAAGAAGTCGATTTTAAAACTAAAGATCATGATAACATGACAGTTTTGAACACGAAAGCTGACTCTGGCAACTTGGAGATAGTTAAATGTCCGCTGTATGCAAAAGAGATCGATATTGCAGCTAAAACCAATGATGGCATGACAGTTTTGCACACTGCTGCTAACTCTGGCAACTTGGATATAGTTAAATTTTTGATGGATGTAGAACAGATTGATACTGAAGCTAAAACCTATGATGGCATGACAGCTTTGCACACGGCTGCTATCTGTGGCAACCATGAAATAGTTAAATTTCTGATAAATAAAGAACAAGTCGATCTTAATGCTACAGACAATAATGGCATGACAGTTTTGCACATGGCTGTTACCTCTGGTAACTTGGAGATGGTTAAATTTCTGGTGAATGAAAAAGAGGTCGATTTTGAAGCTAAAGACCATGATGGCATAACAGTTTTGCACATGGCTGTTAACACTCATCAGTGGAAGATCGTTAAATTTCTGATAAATGAAAAAGGAGCTGATTTCAATGCTAAAGACAATAAAGGCAAAACAGTTTTGCATGTGGCTGCTGGTTTTGGCAATTTCGAGATAGTTAAATTTCTGGTAAATGAAAAGAAAGCCGATTTGAATGCTAAGGACGATGATGGCTTAACGGTTTTGCACATGGCTGCTATTTCTGGTAACCTGAAGATAGTAAAATTTCTGATAAATGAAAAAAAGGCCGATTTCAATGTTAAAGACAATAATGGCATGACAATTTTACACGCGGCTGCAACGTCTGGTAATTTGGACATGATTAAATTTCTGATACATGAAAAGGAGGCTGATTTTGAAGTTAAAAACAATAATGGCAAAACAGTTTTGCACACGGCTGCGACAATTGGTAACTTAGAGATAGTTGAATTTCTGATAAATGAAAGAGAGTCAAATTTTAGTGCAAAAGAGAATTTTTGCTCAACAGTTTTGCACACGGCTGCGGCCTTTGGTAACTTGGAGATAGTTAAATTTCTGATAAATGAAAAAAATGCTGACCCTAATGGTAAAGACAATAATGGCATGACAAGTTTGCACGCGGCTGCAACATCTGGTAACTTGGACATGATTAAATTTCTGATAAACGAAAAAGGGGCTGATTTTGAAGTTAAAAACAATAATGGCGAAACAGTTTTGCACATGGCTGCTGCTCTTGGTAACTTGGACATGGTTAAATTTCTGGTGGTTGGAAAAGGGGCTAATGTTGAAGCTAGAGACTATAGTGGCATGACAATTTTGCACACGGCTGCTAACTCTGATCAGTGGGAGATAGTTAAATTTCTGATAAAAGAGAAAAAGGCCGATTTTAATGCTATGGACAATAATGGTAGAACAGTTTTGTTCACAGCTACTTTCTCTGGTAACTTGGACATGTTTAAATTTTTAACAAATAAAAGATGAGGCCGATTTTAATGCTTAGGACAATAAAGGCAGAACTGTTTTGTCCATGGCTACATTTTCTCGTAATTTAGACATGGTTAAATTTCTGATAAATGAAGAAGGGACCGATTTTAATGCTAAGGACAATAACGGCAGAACAGTTTTGCACTTGACTAATGTATGGTGGTTGGCGTCATATCTTTGTATTTCTGGAAAATAGAGGAACTGCCGCCGTCAGAAGAAACTTTAGCATCATTAGCTAGTTTAGCATGTGTTTAGCTGAGTGATAGTAGCAGTTCTATTCCGAATTCTCGTTAGGGGTGAACCATATGGTGTTGCATGAGAAAGAAGAAGAATCAAACAAGCAAAATATTGTGAAGACGGGAAAGTGGTACGAAGTAAGAAGATGTGAATTTTTTTAGTAAGACTGTGGTTATAATGAATCATTGATTAAATATGTTGTTTTAAGCTATATATATATATAGAAATCAGAATGTATTATATCAGAATAATCATTATCTATAAGATATTTTTAAAAATCTGTCAAAGAAGTGTTTTGTATAAAAATTAAATATTCTTCAGTGATCTCGACTTTCTAATATTGATCAGAATGTTGTAGCAGAGGGAAATCCCTCAATTTACTGTACCATTGCCTTTAGATGACTTTAAGTTCAGAAATTCAAGTACGATCAACAGAGACAGTATTATTATTATATTTGTTAGTGACCGAGGATTTATTTTTGTTGTTGAGAATGTAAGAATTTTGTTAGTTGTGAACTAGTCGACGTTACTTTCACTGTCAGGATTCAGAAGAAGAGGAAAGGTAAGATTTACAGATGAGCCGACGTTTGTTTCACCGCCGAGTCATTTAATTAAAGCAAGATTTGCCTTAATTTTTTTAGGGAAATATAATTTGATTGGTATTCAGAACAATTCCTTCACAAATTATTGAAAATGCCTAAGAAATGATAGTTCACCTTAATAAATAAATCCTGCATTTGGCCTCGCAAATTTTAATTTGGAAATAAATCTGAAAATGCATGCTACTTAATTTTTGTTTTACTTTGGCATACAAAGTGACTCTCTAACATATTCATTACTTATAATCTAACAATCTGAAGTGTTTCTGGTAACTCTGACGTTGACTACCGGCAATCGGGTACTCGGGTGCTCAATTACTATAATTCCTAATTTCTATTGTTATGTTGTCGAATAAACGAAAATGATTTAAAGTTTTGATATTTAACACTTTTTGCATAAGTCTTTACATTGAAATTACAAATCGATATTGTATTCAAAGATTGTGCGATGTTTTCAGGAGAATAAAATCAACTATCGAATGGTATAATAATTATTGAAAAGCCTCTAGGAGCAATTTTGACCATCTTAACCTACTAGGCCCTTTATTAACGTTACTTATAAACTACATATATTTAAAATCATACTTATGTTCTATGCCGTGGACTAATATATTTAAATAGTCGGGCGGCATATACATGTGTATGAAAATTGTAACTAAAAAGATGTGAATTAGAAATTTCAAAATTTTTCATAATTTAATATGTATAAAACATTAAAACTGGATTTCTGAACAAATCCACGAATAACCACATAATTTTTTAATAAAAGTATGTCAAATAAAAAATGTAGCTTGGAGTTCGTTTCTGCATTATTTAGGATTCTTACAGAGCCTAAGTCTGTCGTCGCCGACAAGCAGCGAAGAAACCGTTTGAACGCTCTCATCGGTCGCATCGATAGTTTTCGTAGAAATATTACGCTTTTATCAGCATGAAAGTTGACAACGCTGTAGATTTAGTTACCACTGACACACTTTTCCTGTTGCAGTCAGATGTAGTTCACCAGCTGACCGTTCCATTTAGGTAGAGTCCGCTATCGCAACATAGTATTTTCTACAGCGTCGGTAATTCAGACCTTGAGACAAACTTGCATGCAATGTCTGTATGGATCCCAAGTTTGTGTTCTTAGTAAGAATCGAATATTTTGTATACCTCATTTGTATTATGATACATTTTATGACGAACAAATTCAAACGATAAAAGTGGAAATATCTAATCTAATTCACCGATCTAATTTGTGAAGTTGTCGAAAGCCTATACTATCTCCGAATTCGATGACCTTGAAATATGTTATAAACTGTTTCCTTTCCCATTTAGGGCCGCTTGGCCTTAGTTTTCGAGATACATATTATGAAAAAACTATTATTATTACTACATTGAATTTTGCACAACGCGGCACGGTGTTCGTAGCCACCAGTTACCGCTCCTCCAATGTTTTCTTTCAAACACGATGATGTACCAGCAAGGGGTATACATAACGGGTGAACTTTTTAGTTCTGACCAAATGTAAGGAGCCTAATCATATTAGGTAGGTTAATTATTTAGTAATTACCAGGGCAAGCCCTCCCCCCCCCCCACTAACCTGGATTAACCCGGACCACACCCTAACAAAATGTTGTTAGTTTAACAATCTCCTCGTGGTACACAATGTTAATACTAATGTTGGCGATATTTTATATTCTGAAGGCATATTTTTGCAATTATTGAAAGATCGAACTCTGAATCTTGTAGATTAGCGTCGCGAAAAATAAGTCCGCGTTTCTCCATCCATTTATCCTCGATCTCCTCTCTACATACAAAATATAATTGTAATTCTCCCAAAATTGTTCGATGACATTAGAATGCAATTGCTGTCATAGAAGTATGCAGAGTGGACGATCGACTGTAAATTCAACGGTTCCTCGCGTTTTTATTTCGAGCCACGTCTCCATTTAAAGTCGCGTAGATGAAAATGAAAGTGCACGGGAGTTTCTTTAATTCTTCTTCTTCTTTAATTCTGGTTTCGTTCTGATTCCCTTTTGAGTCTCCAGTCACAGCAACCTCTAATTGGTAATCGATGATAATTTTCGATTTCCAATCAGTTGTAGATCGAAAGAAACTTCTATTGTTCTATAACTTATTCGAAATCATTAATTACTAGTACTAAATCTATAGTACTAACGGCTGTGATGTAGTGTTGGGGTAAACTGGATTTTTTAAAATAGTAAATAGACGCAAAAATATATTTCGTAAATATGTTTTCGAGGATTCTATGAGGTAACAGATTTTATTAAGAGTAAAACCGCAAACATGGTAGAATGAGACAAGCTCCACCGTTTTGTCGGTGTGACTTGTTCTACATGTAATTGTGCTGATTTCATGCTCTCTTGTTTACTCGCTGTTTTCCCGCTTTTTCTTTGACTGTGAGGGCAGCACTGTCTCATCAGTAAATTACCAAACAATCAGAAAAGAAAATTTCTATTTAACCCTTGCTGTGGCCTGGAGGTGTGCAGGAGTAAGATCCATTACTGTAATATACCCATCAATCGTTCTACCAATAGCCCCGTGTTTAAGGCAGGGCCCGCTAGATGGCCTTACTGACGGGTCTTCTAGCGGGACTAGGATGAAACACTTCCCGTCCTTTTCTCTCCCTATCGTCGCATGTAGGCAAAACAACAATGATCTATGCTTCTGGAAAACCGCTGGCTGCAGCGCGTTACGTTAGCGAGTATAGAAGCAGAAATTGCATTGTTCTAATTGGTTGAGAATTCAATGCTAAGATAGGATTCACTGTGGATTTGTCGTGCAGTAAAATGGTGGGGATGCTTGCAAAAGTTATAGGAGGTAGAAAAGTTGTGCAAAACCTGAGGTATTATTGTAGTAATATATTTACATTTGTCATAAAAATTGACATAAAAAGAATTAATTTCAATGAGAATTTAAATTTTCACTTGTTAAACATTTTATCAGATTGAACCAAAAATAATTTCCTTTTTCGGTTTTCAAATTCGTATTAGTGTAAAATATTTTGTTATTATTATTTACATTTTCAACTAGTGTTAAACTTATTATTGTTATTAACCACTCTTATTACAGCGGTTGTGTAAATTAATTATCATTTAATGTAATATTTTTTACATGACTCTATAATAATTATATGGAATAATTAAATGAGATAGAAGAGTATGTATTAGACTTCATGAATTCCAATCAAGATTCAGTGAATACTATTCCTGCATTTAATAAATATGGTGAAGAATATGTAAAACTTGTGCATAATATCCTAAATGAAACAGCAAGAAGTTTCGAAAAGGAACAAAAATGTATGTAATATTTAATGTTTCATATTGTATCAAACTTTTGTAATAAAATTAATGATTTCAGTATCTGATAAAGTTCTATTAAATTTATATAATATTTTTGGTACTGTATTTGAAAGAGCATTAGAGTTATATGAGCGAGGACGTATAACCCACATTTATTCATCTGAGACTATTCCAGCACTACCTCGCAATGCTCAGAATAATACAAGATATTTAGTGCAAGTTAAAGGCTTTTCGGGATCAATATATATATTGTTTCCTGATATAAATTATTGCACTTGTTCATCATTTAGGTATTATAACGTTTTATTTCTATAGGAATGTTTTTAAACATTAATTACATTGTCTATCATAAAACATTTTATCTCACAGGTGTCAAGTGTTAAATGATAAATCTTTATACACTTGCAAACATGTTTTAGCAGACTGCCTAGCAACAATTACAAAAAGTAAATTGTCTTATCAATACATAACAGAAGCTCAATTCCAAAGCTTTTTACTACATCAGGTTTCATACAAGCAACATGTTGTCTGATATAGAAAATTATAAATTTGTTGCAAAGTTAGGGAATCTTAAGACTATAATGCAGTTATTAAAAGCAATTAATTTTAAGGAGGTATAGTAACGCAAAGTATTTTTAGTTAATCATTATATGTGATAATCTAATAATTTATACATTTCATTTAGAGTGCAACATGTTTTGGCACTGAAAATGGTCTGAAAGTAACAGTGGAGGATTCAAAATGTATGCAAGCTAGCGCATATATTCCATCTTCTGTATTTCAAGAATTTACCTTAAAGGAGGATGTTATTTTTCGAATAAGTTTAAATATATTGGTTGAATGTCTTGGCATGTTTTGGAACAATATCAATGCTCAAGGAAATTCAGTGGCTCTTCAACTTTTTTATAAAGTACATATGGTGATGTGATTACAAGAAGTAGCTTAAGTCATATATTTTTTAACTCAAAATATTTTGAATTTTCCACCTAGCAGTTCAATTTTTCATGTTTCTACATAATTGTAACATAAGTAGACAGAACACAGAATAACTGACAACATATTTTGAGACCTTAGTCCACTTTCATTATTATCGATATTTATCAACTAAATATTATATAAACTTCAAATATTAATGAATTCATTATTACAATAATAGGGAACTGGACATCCAGTAACGATTCTTATAGAAGAAGATGGTATTATAACAGATTGTTCTTTAAAAACTCAAGATCCTGATGAATTGTTAAACTTTCATCTAGAACCAGAAAATGTTTTGAATGCAGTAATTTTACATACTGAATTGTTGAAAGATATATTATCAGAGCTTGATCAAACTAGTGATTTAATAGAGGTGGGGCACGATTTTAAATTTGTATGTTTATAGTTTAACACTGAGTCCTGTATCACCCATATGTGGGTGAAGAAATTATTATAACAGTCAAAGTGTTAATAGTTCTATATTTTTTTTCAATGATTCTAATTTTATAGCTTCTTCTATCACCCTCTGCACCATACTTTCGGATCAGTACAGCTGGTTTAGCTGGGATTTGTCATATCGAGTTACCACATGATGGTGATTTAGTACATAATTTTCAGTGCACCTCAACAGCAACAACTAGTTACAAATTGTCACATGTCAAACCGGCTATGAAGGCATTGGTATATGCTAACAAAGTTTCGTTGAGAACGGACACATGTGGACTATTATATTTCCAACATATGGTCCAAACAGACGAGGGTCATACATGTTACATAGAGTATTATGTAAGAGTTCATACCTCTTTGCATTTTACTTAGATGATCAGCAGTTAAAATAGTGTACACATATCAAAAATACTTTTTTCAGATTTCACCAGTGATAGACTCAAATGATTAATTGTACTCTAGGTTACAGCGGAATATTACGGGATTATTCATAGTAACGGGATAAGAATGATTAAATATTTTATACAAATTATTTTGTTCATCTTCTTGTAATACTAATTGTAAGTATATAAAAAAGTATTATCTTTGTACAAAACTGTTAGTTACTTCAATCTCTTTATTTATAAAGATTCTGTTTGTGCAAAAAGCAAATAATTGAATTACATTCAAATAAGCGTAAAAAATATATAAACTGTTGGATCTCTTGAGATGTTATATAATTATGATCAACGTATATGAATACGAATATATACGCTATCGGAACAGTATGTGCGCATTTTTTTACTGTAGGATAGTAGTCGCAACATTATACGTTTTTACGTCGACCCTCTGTCTTTTTCTTTTACATTTACAAACAAAAACAATGTATCATTCTTTGACTTTTAACGATAACTTCTGAACGTTGATAATTCATCGTTGGTCTGAGAAAATATCGTTTCTTCGTTGAAAATACTTTTACTCTTGGAGTTTGTACATTCTTGTGCACACGATATCGTCGACTTTCATAATCTGTAACAGGAAACAAATAAACAATTTAACACAGACGCCCATACAAAACGTCGATTATATACAGCGTTTCTGATAATACGCGCGCACATCATTTTTCCCTTCGCTAATGCCCAAGACATCCGAACAATTGATTATCATTAACTTCATTATTGAACTTCTTATTAAATTGTTCGAGACACGAACGCGAGAGGCATGCGGTAATTGTCGGACCTTTTGACCAATGGCACAGCCATTGTTATTATCATTAACCGTTCGGCCCAGTTATCTGTCGTTGTGTGTCGTTCAACCCTACGGAGCTGACTTCCATCGCACGAAACCTAACTCAATTGAACCGTCAGGCTTATAATTCTTTAATGATCTCCCACGGTGCAAGATTACGTAATTGATTATCCGACAGATTTTATTAGATTTGCCGTCGACCATCGAGCCAAACGATAATGAATTATTCAGAATCATCGCCGACGAGCATTTCACACGACTAATCGTACGAATTTTTAGTCGAGTTTACTTCGCCACTGAATCATACGTACCGCCTTCATTTCCGTCGGCATGAACTCCCTTTCAATTGTGGTCTGCTTCTCGCCCTTCTGTACCTGAAGAAGCTTGTTTCCATCCATGGTGCAGACGCTTTTCACCTTCCTGCCGTCTGGGGTCTCCTCCTCGAACTCCTCGCCGAGCTTGAATTTGATCTCGGAATTTTTGAACGTGCTGGTCGTCTTCAGGGTGTAGAGGCCATTGTCCTCTGTCAATTCAACGACGGGGCTAACACAGCTACCCATTTTACGGGTCATCACACCCACGCCTGAAAGAAGAGGAAACACGGTGTAGAAATCTGAGGAGAATAGAAAGAACAGGCCACGCAAACCGGTCGGTTGTTAAGCCGTTTCTACGCTCCGCGAGTTTTTCACGTATGCAAAAAAACCTCGTGCGTTCGTCACCTATTAAGACACAGGGAACAGAACGTTCAACGCGAATTCGAAGACGCACGGTATTCGTTTAAACACAATAATAAGAGCGTTATATTACCTAAGACTTTCATAAGCTCGTCGAAGTTCTCGCTGGTCTGCAGCTTGTAGCGTTTACCATAAAAAGCCGACAACATGTTGCACGATTGTTTTTTCCACGCGACGTGTGATCGAGGAATACACTAATCAAACTGAATAGCAGACGACGTATTACCGTATTATATACTTCAAACAACGATACTGGTTGGTTTCTTATCAATGGTATGCGAATCACAGTTCTCGTTTGATTAGTATGCGACTCCAAGAATCGCAAACTTTGAAGTTTGAACTTTCACGATACTGTCTACCGTTTTCTGTTTACGATTAATACATTATCTTCTGAAAACGATAATTCTTAACTCCGCATGAAATCTGCCTGCTTCTTTTTCTTGAGCTCGTACAATATGGTGAGAATATAATACAATTTTATGTAACAATCCATACGATATAAAATGTGGAACGATTATGTAATACGATCTTCTTTTATTTAAAAAAAAAATGTTCCGTGCACGTTGCGGACAGAGCTATTTTCGCGGGAATCGTTCATGTTATTTTATTACAGGTTCATTATATAAGGACAACCAATATTCTTAGTCGCAATTCCTAAACGTGATCGCGGACACGAGATCTCAAATAACATTGTAATGCCGCAATGCGTGTGGCACTTACGCGTTCCGTGTAAGCATGCAATTGTCGATCGGTCGCCGTTCGAGGAAGCAATAATTTATGTTCCTTCATAGCATCAGTCAACACTTTGTCGCGTGGGCTATGCCGATCAGTGTGAACTTGCAGTTTTATTTAATTTCCGGTACTCGTACAGAAATGGCTACAACGCTATGAGAATGCAAGAACCTCGCCAACGCAACGAATAAGGTTGTCGTCGTTTGTAATTTAAAACAATCGTCGACATAAAATTTTATACTATGACGAATTGAATTCTAGCGAACACAATGTTTTCAGTTTTATCGAGGGCATGTAAATAAGCAGTCTATAGGAAAAATTGGATTCTATTCAAAGAAATACAAGCATTTTAATATTTGGTAGAATAAAATTTGTTTTGAAGATTCTTCATTGCGAAAGTTTAGATTTTAAATTAAGTTATTTTTGTAATCGAGATGGAAACGAATTTAGCCTTCAAAGGATTTACGGTAAGAACCTTTAAGCTGTGCGCGGTCTTGTAAAAAGGTGAATGAGATTAATTAGAGCTGTCGTCAGGCGATGACTGGTATGACGATGGGTCATACAACTGCCAGTTGTTCTGAAGATATTTGCTTTATAATAACGACATTGTTCTTGATTGAGTCTAGCCATTACGTGGGGAAGGTGAACTTATTCAAGAATAAAAGCTGCTTGCTTCTCTTTCAAATGCTATTTGCATCACATTCGTGGTACATTGAACATCAAAAGAACGTTGAGTCATAGAAGATCTATTTACACAAAATGAATAACACCGCATAATATTTCAGTCATCGGTAGAAACATTCGCATTAACATCGTATTTAAAATGATTGTGAACTCTGTATTATTTTATGCGTTTAGTTAGAAACAATAACATTTTAGGTACTCCAGTTTGCAGGGACACTATATTTCAAAGGTTAGACAAAAGTATTTAACACCATGACTTCGTGCTCGGGACGTGAAGTGAGATATTGACAAACCGCTATCTCTGTTAGTAAATATAGAATGAATGACTACTTTTTGTCACTTGATTATGGAGGTGACAATATTGCGTTATGTGAATTCCACTGTACTTATTTTTTCTCAAAACTCAATGAAAAGCTTCAGTTGTTAAAAATGAAAGTTAGATCATTCAGAGAGTAAATAGGACAATAAGCGCGTCAATGGAACGCAGTTAGTTCTCCTTCAACTTCAGAGACATTCCTACCTCTTATTCTTCCTTACGTTGCGTTAACATGACTCCTTAGGCTTACTCATTAGCGATAACGAAAGATACGAATGACACTACGGGAAAGTACAATATAGAAGCGCATTCTGAATGAGTTCATTCGTAGTTTGAATATCTACCTAAGGGAATATTTGTTGAACTTTAGACTACCAGGTTACACCCACTGCTCCGAATCACCCTGCTCCGTTTTGTTTCGTTGGTCGTCGTTATCAGGCGACGCGGTCAATGTGTTTTTATTAAATCAATTCCATAAGTACCATACATTAGCGCGATTCGACTGACAATTGCGATTTATTAATCTTGCCGGTGAATTAATTCAAGTGCTAAATTGGAGTTCAATCGGACTCCGACTGTAGCACATGGCGGGAATTAAGAAGTGAGGTCAGGTCGTTGCTCGGCCACGCGGGCATAGTTCAATGTATTAAAATTGATTATCTTATTACGATACCCGGCTAACCATAATATTCCAAAATACGATTGCCGTGCGAAACGCTGTTCCGTGCTTCCGTTACTGCGACAATAAGATAAAACCTATTGTACTATTCTCTCTCAATCTGATTTCTTGATATTAGTCATCAACAACACATGATTGAACGATAACCGTATCACATTGGGTAGCAGTGTAGCCTTTGAACAGATACGCTTGATTGTGGTATACTTATAAACGGTACCTACGATCTCGAATCTCATCGATTATTATCTTATCATCACTATGATATAAGTTCAACTGGATGTTTGACAACAATTGACAATAACAAGTATCACCGAAGACATACCATCAAAGTAGTTTTCACGATCAACCTGCTCGTGGAATGGCGAGAAATGCTCGACCATGGTACTCGCGACGCATTCGCGCGACGACGATAACAACATCCGCTAATGTAATCTCTGGTTCCGAAGCTGCAGCGATTTCATATTGTCATGTCGCGAAATAAATTCACGGAGTGGCGCAGGGACGATCGCGAGATGGGGAGTGTTCTTCCTTAAGATCGCGTTATCACGCGATGTATTATCGATTCATACGTACCCAGTGCCTTCATGAATTCATCGAAATTCTCGCTGCTGAACAGTTTGTACTGCTTTCCAAGGAACTCTTCCGCCGGCATGTCGATCGATTGGAACTGTCCGGGTCGTAGGATGTGACTGATGATGTAAGTCCAAAGGACGATTGCCAACGGGTGGACAGAGGAATCAAGTGCGATACAGACCGATGCTCACTGTCTTCACGCCGGCTCTAGACTGGCTAGGATCTGGGAGGACGAGGAACGTTAAAGGTGTACACGAACTCAGCAGTGTGAACCAACTACACACAGTAGTACATAGCTCGGTCTCCCTCCTTCTCCCGCTCCCACTTATCCATCTCTGCGTTCCTTCGTCTCTCTCCTTTCAGCACATCCCGTTTGCACCCTTCGCACTTATCGCATCCATCCTTCTCGTTTCAACGCAAACCCGCTCCTTTCGTCCTTCACTCGAAAATATTCTTCTCCCTTTCAGCAGTTTCGCTTGCGCGGTTGGGCACCGCCCCCCTCCTCCTACCTATCGAAATATTCGCAGCTGCAGCTCGGAGTTGATGCATCGTCTCTTTTCAACATTGTGATTTCTATCGTTTTTATTACAGGTTGCTGCTAAATTGCTTCCACCCCCTTTTATTTTTGCTTTCTTGCACGCGCGAACGCAGCGCTGTTTGCCTCCACCGTTTTCGACAACCCTATTTTCTACTCATCGGTTGAGACTCGATCTTGATCACTTTCGTGTGCAATGCGCGCGAGTAATCCTATTGTGCTATAATATAGTGATTTATGATTCTACGATAACAATTGCGTGTTATATTGTATATAGAAAAATCTTTATACGTTTTTATCAGCTGAATAGTCCTTTGTTGCAACGTTGCGGACTTTAGATAAACAGATCTTTAACAATCGGATGCATCTGATCGATATCAATCTGTAATCGATTTACAATCACATAATTAATAAGATTATTATACTACTAATCATGATCAATTACTCGACGGTAGAAGTCGATGTTGTCTGGGATCATGAGTAAGCACTGTCTAATTGTACTGGTGCTCGTTCCCCATTGGGCGTTGAGGAACCGCGCGCGATGCAATGGCCAATCGCAACTCGGTACGATCAAAGTCTGAACGTCATTATTCAGATCGTTCAAATACGCCACAGATGTAATTTTTATTATATACCTAGGATATTGGTATATCAATTGCAATACCTTGCTGCGAGCGAATAGGCAATAAAGTCTAGTTAAATTCTTATCAACATCATTTTTAGAACCATGCAAACAATCGATGCATAACTCTTAATTGAATCATAGCATAAACAATTCACACGATGGTCTGCGCGATTTTTTCTCTTCCGACCATCCCTCAAGGTCCACCGAATCATGTAGAAGAGACGGGGTATAGCGTTTCATCCGGTAGTGAGCCGGCAGCGTCGTCGATTTCGCTGCGTTTGCCAAACCTCCCTGGCATGGTCGATAACGGCGCGGTGGAAACGCGACGACGTGATCGCGGCGTACCCGCGTCCATTCTCGCTCAGCACGGCGGCCACGATCACGTAGCAACGCGCCACATTCGATGCACGCGACTGTGCAGACGCATTTGGCAACACCGAAACAGTCCGAATTCCGCATCCACCACGGCGAGAACGCGGCCTGTGCATGTGCGCCGCGACGCGACACGATGCGCCCGAAGATTTCGGGGCCATTCCCAAAATCGCAGACGCTTTTCGCGTCTCGATTGCCCGTTTCCACCGCGTCCGATTCGATCGGACATTATTCGATGAAACGGTCTATTTATAAAGTTAGCGAATGCCTTTTACAACCGGTTCCAGCCGATCACCGGTTTCTCGCAAGCGTTATTATAAATCCGGTGCGGTCGATGAGCGCCAGTATCACCGCATTGGAAATGCGGCGACGACCGGCCGGCCAACGGGGACGCGTCGCGTCCCGCCGCACCGCGCCGCGTCGTTCCGTGTCGCACACATCCACAGGAGGAAAGGAGGCAATCGAGCGAGCGAGCGGAGCGGCGGCGTGGAGCGGAGCGGAGCGGCGCGACAAGCTCGCCCCGCGGGTTCCGCTGGCTTTCAGCCTCTCTCGCCGGTAGATTTGGCAACGCTGCGGCATAGCAGCGGCATAGATTCCGCTCCGCAACCGCAACCGCACGCCAGGGCTAGCGCCATGATGCCAAACCAAGCTAGCCGTGCAACGGTTTCTCCGCAGTGACGCGCAAGCTGCCGGCGACGGCGTAGCCTACACTAGTCGAATCGCCTGCGGGAGACACGTTTCCGTCCAATATTTTGTTAGATTTTTTCTTCGTTTCGACCTGTCCTTCGTTCTCGCGAGATTTCGAGACGGCCGAATCGATTTCGTAACGCATCGACCGCGTGTATTGACCGGCTGGTCGAACGACGTGGTCGTCACCGCGCGAAGATTAATCCGAATCGATAATCCCGTATCTGGTCCGCGTCGTTGAAAAACAATCGGCGTTTCGGTCGGGTCATCCCTTATTCTTCTCGTTAACTGTCGTTCCGGTTCTCTATTTTTGTTCGTTCTCTCTCTTTCTCTCTCTTCGTCTCGCGTTTTCTGTCTCCTCGTCTCCCTCGCCGTCTCCGCTCTGGCACCTGTTTCACCGCAAACGGTTAAGCAAAGTTGAAAAGTTCGAACGGGTCGAGGGGATACAATCGAACGAGAAGCCGCAAGGGTGGTTTCGGCTTCCGGTATTGTTCAGCATTCAGCATGTTCGATACAGAAAAATTTATCGAGGAGATAGAGAAGCGGCCTGCGATTTACGATGTGAATCGCAGCGAGTACAACGACCGTAACGCCAAGATGACCGCGTGGGACGAGGTCTGCCAGGTGATGGTACCGAATTGGGCGCGCTTGACGGACGAGGAGAGAAACGTAGAAGGTATACAGTCTCTCGCGATCGATTGATCCGGATTCCTCTACTTGCACTTGCTCGACCCTGGCACTGGTCGCAGCGACCGTCTCTGCGGCCGTTTAAAATTAGTTCTAATATCGTTTTTCATTTTTGTCGTACTGTTATGAAAGTGACGATTGTTTGTTTACATAATCCAAGGATGAAAATAGCGTCGGAATTATTGTACTCGTAAACCCGACGCAACCGTTTTTGTTCCAAAAATTTTCAGAGAAAAATTTGCGCGGAAAATGGAGGAACATACGTGACTATTTCATGAAGGAGCTGAAGTTGCAGAAGTCGCAGAAACTAGGACCGTCCGGCCGGAAACGGAAGAAATACATGTACTTCGATCAGCTGCAGTTTCTTATGCCAACGGTAGAGAACAAACGGTCAGTATAGTCTCCGGTGTGTTTCTTGGGCGTGAATGAGACGATGAGCGCACGGAGCGGGCCCATAACGGTGCTTCTTTGCTTTCTAGTAACGTCGGGATAGGGCTGAATAATTGCAAGTCTGAGGAAAGCGAGGGTGAAGTTGATAATCCGGTGATCGAGGAATACGACATGCCGTTGGCTCACGCCGCTCCTCCTATAACAACGGCCAGGGAATACCTTCAGCCGGGCGCATCCTACAAAATGTGTCCCCGTTATCCGAAACAGCTTTGCGAGACGTCGTTCACGTCTTTCGATAATGAAATTCACGATATGCTGTCGTCGCACAGCAGCCAACGGATCGCCTACGACGAGGACGACTACGACAAAATGTTCCTGCTCTCTTTATTGCCAATTATACGACAAGTTCCAGAAGAGAAGAAGTTGGACGTTAGGATACAGATACAACAAGTCCTAGCGCTGGCTATACGTCCTCCGGACAACTAGCAATGATAGTTCCGACGTATGTGTGAACGGCCGTGGTAATTCGTAAGACTAAACGCTGGACAAGCACTTTTGTCAGCGCGCATTCGCCTGTGCAAGATTTTCGCGGTTGTCGCGAGCTGGCTACTGTGTGATACAGTATTTTTATTAACTGAATACCATGGGTGCCAATATTATTCATCTTTAATTCTGTGTACCACGGTGTGAAGGTGTACAATTTTGTAGCGGTACCAGCCATTTGAGCATCGGCTGCGCTTCGGTTACGTTGATTCCGATAATTGCTTGATAATTACTACGTAGGTCGCGAACTGTTCGAGTTACCGATACAGCGATAATGCCCGAGAACGTTGAACGGGAACGTCGTTCTGCAGGGACTGAGCACAATTTACGGATTACACTTCGAGTACCTATACCTGTGATATTATGCGAGGGAGATCCTTTCGATAAATGCAGAAATAGAAATAGAAAATTTATATGACGTGGCGATGTACTGTAACGAAAACGCGATGCGGTCGGTCTTCGCGCGCAAGATCGGTACATGTATTTTCGTAAATTTGAAATAAATATTAGTCATATTTTATCGATAACTGTTTGATCGTAACAAATTATGGAAATTGTTGATGAGGAAGTATATAGGAGATAACATCGTGCACAATGTTGCCTACAGTCGATACACAGCGTCGTCTGTGTTGAGAGAGCCGTGAACAGGTGGCAGCACCTGTGCGTCGCGCTTGAAAATTATTTTCAGCTGTACAACCACCACAGTACTTAATTTAGAAAACCGAATTTAATACGTAATCAATATAATTTATGTGATACTTATGGACTACGTATACTTAATAACACTTCTCATCGATCACATGTATTCAATTATTTCCCATTAATTGTTTGTCAATTTTAAATAAAAGCGATTACAACATAGCGCCCGCTAATTAATCCCACGGTATAAATCACGCATCGTTAGCGGTGGTATAAAAAAAGGAGATGCTTAGAAACAAGTTTCATGGTAATTAATTGTTTTACATAAGTGCAAGGTAAGTCTATTATTTGCCGAGTAACTCGATGATGGCGTAAATTGACATCGTTTACATCTTGAGACGTTAAGGAGATTTCAAAGTGCCACTGTAGGAAGACATAAAATTTCACCAGGAGTTAGTGGTCCCGTTCCAGGGCAGCCGCCCGCGTGTAATCAGTGATTTCAATTGACTGTGTGCCTTTATGTTCAGATGCAGGGGCCGGCTTCCGCATTCACGTTAAAGGGAATGGTTTGACTTGGACTTAATTTTGCCGTCAGTTTACTCCCGGCGATGATACTCGTTCTTTATCGTAGACGTAGCCAAGGATGATTTTACAGAACGAGAACAAAGCTTGTCATTTCTCGCCAGTTGCTTTATTTCTACCGGGCACAAACTGAATTCAATTATTCACTGCCGTGTTGTCTACGTATGCGCGGCGTGTCGTTGTAGCAACGCATAAAAGAGCATTCTCGCAAAATGTCTAATTATAAAACAGATAATGAATCCTATGCAAAATCCTTAATTCACGATGTCCTGTCCTATCTGCGGTCGGAGGGACAAAAGTACGGGCGGCTAAAAAATGCTGCAGCACACCGTGTCGGTCACAGTTCACCCGTGTCGTTATTTCAGCGAATCAAAACCTTCGTCATCTCAAAATCCGTTACTTTTCCGCGAAGTGCACGACATCGAACGAAATTCTGGTCGGAGTCATTCGAACGGTACGCGGCTGTGAAAATTGACTTTTGATTCGGATTAAATAACATCGATTGCTCGTTAAGCGAAAATTCAAACCAGAATCGACTATTGCAACTGATACGCTCATCTGTGTTATTCTATAACTGCGCTTCTATGTAAATTGCGGGAATCGCGTCGAATCATCGAATGCGACACTCGATTCAAATTCACAAAGAAACACGACAGCACTCGCAAGAAATTTCGTCGCCCGTGACATTTCCTTTGTCACGGGGCATTTATGATCGAACGTCGGAACAATGGAGTTGCATCGTTTCTGCACAGCATTGTCTCCTTTTTTTCGTGCGATTTGTGATTTTCAACCCGACGCAGACAAAGGCAGAAACGGGAAAAAGGATATCGTGATGTCCCTGTCGAACCAAAGGACGGTATTCTATTCGTATGAACCGAGAATAAATCACTTCGGTATCGTTGCGTGTATTTCTGCGGCGCGTAAACGATCGGAAAATGCGGTGCTCGAATCAATCTGAAATTGTTCGGACAGTTTAAATTTCAGGTAGCAAGGATTTGGCATCGGCAATCAGTCTGAAACATCGTGCGCGTAAACGTGCAAGGGTTGCCAGCAACTAGTGGCGTCGAAGCCCTACCCTCACCAAGGCCTCCTTTCCCTCCCATTCACTCCCTCCCTGAATAGACAGCCCCTCTCCCCTTTGGATCTCCACGTATCAACCCCTACCGCTCAGCCGCTTCTCTCACCCTCGCTCGTTCACGGTTCCCCTCTTCTCTCTCTCGTTGTCTCTCTCCCCCAACGACACGCGCGGCTTTCTCTCGCGCGCGCGTTCTTCTGCCTCTGGAGCAACTCGCAGCATCCATCTGCCCGCTCCGGACTTCAGTCCACATCGAGAACGCGACACCGTCGGCACCCTAAAGACCTACCCCAGACCCTTCGGGAGTCACTGATCCATCGAGCCTGTGGTACCGGGACAGGAGGCGAATCGCTGGAGAAAGGAATGGGTGCGCTCGATCCTATCGATTATCGGTTTTAAACAGAACCCGTAGACAGAGATCGCGGTAGACCCGCACGACAGAGTCCTGTCAACGATCGAATGGTGTTCGTTGACAGTGTCAGAGCCACGATTTTCGTTCTTCATCGGAGGGCTTCTGTTACCGGCAGGACGATCTCGACGACCTCCGGACAGAAATACCTAAACGCTTGAGATCTGCTTGGATCGGCGCGGCGAGGCCGAGACAAACAGCTCGACCCTCTCGTAACCGTTTGTTATTCCGGCGGAGTTCGCGGCCCCGGAGGATACGCTATCGGCTGTCCCGCGGTAACGGATGCTTTAAGGGGTCGTCGGTATAAAATTAGGTAATCGCATTTGATGTGGGTGGGCGAAACACGCTCGAAGCGTAATCGTTAAGGGAGCGACAGCAGGAAGAGTAGAGGAGCCACGAGGGCTCGCGAGGAGACTGAAGAAGAGGGATTTCCCGCGAGACTGCCAGGGGTTGTTGCCCAGCCCCGAAGTAGCGAACATCGGGCCCGGATGTTCGCAAGAACGAGACGCCGGAAACGCTGCCACGGTGGAAGGGAAAATATTGACGATCGTCAACAAGTTCTTTACGACATCCCCTTTGGTTAACAAAGTCAAGTTGCTTATGGTAAGTGTCTTTTCCTTTGTCTCCCGTCTCACCTCCGCCGGCACAGTTTCCGCTCGACCTTATTAAGAACAGTTGTCGTCTATCTAATTCGATTGTTAGCCAGGGAATCCCTCGGAAAATTCTTGAACGTATTGTGAAACGACGTTGCAAGGATTGCATTGTTTAATCGGATCAAGCGATCCGGTTTCATAAGAGGATCAATTTTAACAACCGCTACAGTTCTGCGATATTTTTCGTTTAAAGCTTCTTTGTCTCGATGAACGTTTCCTAATCGGCATCAATTAACTAGTCAATACCAATCTGCAATTTGGGGTCGGATTACGACACGGAATTGTTTTAAAGTATAACAGGAGGTAGCGACACGAGGGCAACTGGCCGCAACGCGTTTTCTTCTGTATGCCGCGCGCTCCATTATGCTCTGACAAGAACTCACAAAGAAAATCTCGCCGGGATGTTTTGTCGCGTGAAGAAACGCTACTCAAACGATGTTGTAGTGGCAGCAAGACGGCGTAAACGCGAGTAATAGAGCGTGTACAGTTTTACAACGCGGTTACTTCCGCTTTGGTGTAACACTACATGCGCGAGTCTCATCCGACTACGAGTTTTCTGTTTCGCGAGAACAATAAAAGTCACACAATATACAAGAGAAATGGCCCGTGGAGACATTCCACTCATTTTTCCGGGTCGTGCGATACCGCTTGGATGGCATCTTTAATTGCGTGCGATTATCTGACTCGACACTTGTTTGCGCCCCATTAAACCCTCCTTTTTCGGCGGACGCGTTAGAGCTCTTCCTTTAAATCCTCTGCGGACAGATTCAAAAAACGGCGCATTAAGGCGTACGGATGTCCAAGCAATGTAAGCAATTCATTAGCTGCCATGGAAAGTCGTTTTCCCTCGGAGGAGCGAAAAAGGAACGGTGGACCAAGCGTGGCATCGCTGAGAGGAATCGGCGGTTGGTGAAAAAGTAATTCGTGAACGGAGAATTTGGTAGTTTGCCAGAAAAATATACGGATCCGTGTACGTCGTCCAGGATAGAGTGAGACGTTGGAACCTGATAACGTAAATCGATGTTGTGCATAACCGCCACTTTTTTACTTCCATGCCTTCTCTATCGTACCAAGGACATTGTACATTTGTGCTCACGAATTTGTCCAATGAGCCAGCATAAACTACATACTTTGTCCTCCTTATTCGGACTTGTTGCTCGATTTTCCTGCCGATCGCGAGTCATTTGTATGTTAATTATCGGTTCATAACGGGCACAAGGTTTCTAGTACCGGGAAACTGCACCGAATTGCTGGCTGGAATGCATTAACTATAATTACCAGCGGAATGTTCAAAGGGACATACATACCTAATAGTTTCATACCGCATCCGAAACAGAGAAACGGCTGGTCGGCATCAAGTGGAACTTGAAGAGGGAGGTAAGAACCGCCAAAGATCTTATCGGTGACCTGGTTGTCTGCGATTAAATTTATTCAAAAGACGATCACCTCGACGGTAGATCGTCGTAAACGAGATCCGATAGGAAAAGAAAACCATTTCGCGATCGAATATACAAGTCACGTATCTTCCAAGAGGTCCGGGCAGTTTCTCAGGGAGAGTTTCTCTTTATTAAATTCCACCTGACAAGTGGTCATGGTTCAAATAGGCATCGATTTTGATTGCTCCGCGTGCTCGTTCCGCAGTGTTTAAGACTTAGGCACTGCCAGATGCTCCACCGTGATCTATTAAACACTCGCACGGTGAACTTTCAAAATTTGGTACCTAGCCAAAGCAAATGTATCGGCTTATATCTTCCAGCCACGGGCCTCTTCCAGTTTGATTCTCGCTCGCGAGTGCTACACATCAAAGATGGTAATAACTGTCATTGCTAGTTTGCGAACTTTATGCATCGAGGACTTGATAAACGAAACACACAGCAGTGAGAACATCGGTAGAATCAACAATTAACCCTCGCCCTTGTTGTTACCATCATCATTATTATTACTATTATTATTACTATTATCTTAGCCTACTTTCTTCTAAACAAGCAGCAGACTGCCTCAAGTGTCAATCAAATTATATCCGTTATAGTCGAATTATCTATTTGGGAACATCGCTCAATTATGATCCGTTCTTGAAACTATAGCACAAACAATACAATAAAGAGTAGATACAACATATGACAGTGGCTTTTAAAATTCTACCCATATCTTTGAACATTATTCTGTATAAATTCACTCGCACAAATACTGTTACGTAACAATTAGCTATAAAAAAATATTTATTTGAATACAGGTGCTTCTAAGCAAGTACATAGTTATTTTTTCTTCATATTAAATAAATATGTAAAAATATTTAATACATATATTTCCACGTTATACGTAATCTTATTTCAGCAAAGCCTCTAAAACGTAATTTTTAGAAGGTTAGAAAAACTGGATAAAAATATGTTTTGTCTTAAAACGCAAAATCCTTGACCATCTGTATTTTAAAATAATTATACTTAGGCTACTTTCAAACGGCTCAATTTTTCTCGGTCTTTGGAGCGCATCGGTTTATAATATATGTGAGCGAAGAGTAAAACATATTAAGATCTTTTATTCAAAAATAAACAAAACAAAAAAAACATTTATCGGTACATATAAAGTTAATAATGCCGAAAAAAAACCTATGGCACAACAATTGGTCACTCCATAACCGGCTTCACTACTCCAGGTTCTCTTTACCTAAGGGTGGTTGCGCTGCTTCTAATTTCCACGCCAGTACCCGACGGGACAATCAGTGTTTACGCCGAGAGTCGCCACAGCGTATGTAGCTCCGAGAACCACGAGTTGAACATGTCTGATCTTGAGCATTATCTGAGCATTGTCCTACGGTAGGAGACTTCT
The DNA here is from genome assembly GCA_028455555.1 of Augochlorella aurata. NCBI lineage: Eukaryota > Metazoa > Arthropoda > Insecta > Hymenoptera > Halictidae > Augochlorella > Augochlorella aurata. The sequence continues at coordinate 9,495,453 of CM052164.1, forward strand.
GGTCCGAATCGTAGAAACCCTGAGGTGCTTTTGTGTCCCACTTCATTCCTGACGTCCCGATATCGTCGACGAACGCTCGAAGGATTCGAAATTCCGGACATGAGCGCTGCTATGCACGGAGACAAACGGTTGGATACGCAGATTGTTCCGAGGCGTTCCTAAAAGAATGCACCGCTGGCCAGCTGCTGACCCGAACGCGATTCCAGGCGTTTGAATAGGGTTACAAAGCGAGCATTATCAGCAAGTGACCGCGACCTATCGCGGCCTCCATCGGCTACTAGCGGTTGCCAGTTTTACTGGTCCACGCTAACGAATTCCGAGGCGTTCTCTACCAGACTGTTGATTTTCCGAAAGGGACTAATCTCGCGTGCATGCTGCCTGTTTTTTCATTCGAAATTTTTTGCGTCGCGTAGGCGAATATCCCAGGCAGCGCCGACACTTGTGGTTTTACCGTTGATTGTAGTCAGCAAAACTATGCAAGGCTCGACTCCCCGCTTCGTTAACGAAATACCGCTTCGTCCAAGCGGTTACGCGGAGAATTCGTGTTCGCTTCTTGCAAGAGCCGGAAGTTAGACGTGTGACGCTTCGTAACCGGACGAGGATTCCAGTTCCAAGACGGTGGAACTTAATTCCATGCGACTTTTTCCTGAGAACAAGCAAACGATCACAGTGAAAAAAGGAAATGGCAAAGATCTCCTGGAGAATTTATACGTTTGCTCCGTGAAAGTCCGCCTCTTGTGTCCGTATCAGTATCTGAATTTATTTGAAAGTTTGAACAACTCGGTCAAGAAATGTATTCAAATTACTGAACTTCCTTCCATCGCTTGTGTCCAATGCGGATCAGCATCTGTTTAGAAGTTTGAACAAGTTTTTTTTCCGGCAGATACAGGCGGTTGAAGCGAAGGGCATAAAATCTACGAAGGTTTAGAAAGTTTTCCGCGTTCGATGGCGGACGGTTCGCAAAGATGAACCAGTTTTTGGGTAACTGCATTTCGACGGTAACGAGAGCTATTCGAATCGATAAAATTAAACATCGTTTGTTACCGCTTCAGACGCGTCGAGTATTTACCTGATGTTCGAGGAAATTTCCATCGAAAATCTCGGCAGGATTTTGCCGCGCGTTGAAATCCCTGGATGCTCTAGTGTCCCGTTTCCTTCCGCATTGAATTAGTTTCCGTCAATTATCCTGTCTGCCGATTCTAGTATTAGGCCGGTATCAATTTCGGTGACCGAGTTAAAACAGTATTAAGATTTCATGGGCTTTCGGCTGCCGCGATTCTGCAGAATTCATTTTTCTCATTGGGCCAAGAGTTTGTTTGACGTCGTAAAATAATTATCCGGCCATTGCGCGACTCGACAGTGTAAATGTTTGATGTAAACTCTGCGGCCTGCGGCCCGGATTGCATTCCCCGGTTAAATTGCCGAAAGCCGGACCGTACTTTTAAATTCCGGCTCGGAACCAATGCGTCATGTGCATCCGTAACTGCGCATCGTTAAATGTTGATTAAAGAAGTTCCCAGTTGACTGTGATTCTTTTTCGAGCCGTAATAAAACTGCTGCCGCTTTTTTGGTGGTGTCATCGATTCGGAAACCTTTGAGCTCCTTTGATAATTTTTACAAATTATTATTAAGTGGATCGTTTTTAAACGATTCGTAGCACATACTCGCGTTTGCACGTGGTAGTGAACTCGAATACTTTTAACGCGTCAAAGATATTGCAGACCACAGTTTTAACCAAGTGGGTGATTACAACTGCAATGGGTGATCAAATGATCAGAGCAACATTGCAGAAATATTTATTGTCTATATGACAAACGAGAGTTGTTAAATGCATATTTGCAATTTTGCAATATTTGTTAATGACAAACGAGTGTTGTTAAATGCATATTTGCAATTTTGCAATATTTGTTAAGAAAATATACGGGAATCTGCTCTACCTACTTGTAGGTTTTAATTAAGTGTGATGGATTCGTTAAATTATCACTAAAATTGATTTTTAAATACAAACAAATTAATGAATCACTTACATGCGATGATGCAAATGAGACGTGGATAGACGTTAAAGCGTGAAACATAAGACTGAATACAGACAGCTAATACTCGTCAAAGAGAACGTTTGAAGCTCTGTGTTCTCGGTTGGAAGCTCATGTTACAACTGCGATATTATATACAAGCACCTTATTAGTGTGACACAGTTAATGGCCGACACCTCCGTGTATAATTAGACTTTAAAACATGAACGATCACGCATTACTCGATTAGAACAATATGTTGTAACATGTAAGCGAAATTCCATTGAGATATCGACACGAATTATGTTACAAATGTCATCTAATCGACCTACTACTAATTTTCGTCATTACGATTACATTGCAGACGTCCACGAAAAATCAACATTTCTTGAAGCAATTTAAAGAAGTGATATCCCTTCCGTTTTTCAAGATTTCTAAATTTTTAATAATTTCGTTTTTCAAGATATTTAATAAAGTAAAAATAAAGAATGTAAGATTGAATCGATTTTTTGAGTGCTGTAAGTGGACAAAAATGCAACATAAAGTTGGGGCCAATCATGCGCCTTTTTCTCAGTAACCACTTGACTGATGGAGTTGAAATTTCGCGTGCTTTTACTACCATGGGTGGCTCGTACTTTTACAAAAGACCTTTTTATGTTTAATCAAACCTTTTTAGGGTTGTATATGACGAATCAATCGACTAATCGCCATGACGACCGTGTCGGATCAATCGACTGATCGATTACTGTAAATAGATGTTTAGGCGTGAAGTTTTAGTTTTACTTTTTTACTTAACAACAATTAATTCTTTTTTACGGTTTAGATATATGTAACACAATAATATATTTATGTAGAAGTAAAAGGAAGAAATAAGTTTGGTAGCTGAGAGTATATGTATGAGTATATGTGTCGGGTCAATCGATTGATCGATTATTGCAAATAGATGTTTAGGTGTGAAGTTTTAGTTTTGCTTTTATTATGAAAACTGGTACCAGGGACTCAGATATAAGAAAAGTGGTTGTTTAGAAAACGGAATTGTTTTCAAACTGAATGTAAGGGTTTCAAAAGAATGTATAGAAAAGAAAAATCAGGTCGTAAGACAGATTCGATTGTATATCTCTTAAAGAATTCGTCGTCTCAAGAATTGCAATAATACTGTTTATTATAGTTAAATAGTTGTTTAAACAAATTAATTCAAATTTAATTTAAAGTTACTTTACATTTGTTTATTATTATAAAGAAAATGGGTTTCCGAGTTGTGCGAAGACCGTTAAACTGTCCGAGAAGAAACCTAAAACCACCAAATGAAAGCTCAAAAGAGGTGGCTAAGGTTAATTCTCCGACATATAATTATTTCAACTCGGTATCTTAAAATCTCTCTCTCTCTCTCTCTCTCTCTCTCTCTCTTCAACTGCGTATCCAGTACGGTACTACATAAGTTCAACGAATTTGAAGTCGATATCTGCAGTAAATTCCGAGAAAAAACAACATGAGGCGTACTCCTTTCAAGAAATCACAGTTGCGAAACGTCTTGTACGCATTGTACGGGTAACAACATAATAATTATTCATGGTGTCGAAGGGTAGTTATTAGGTGTCCTGAAAATTGTACCGTAAACGATCCGTGTACACGATAACCAGGAGAACTATGTATCTCACGACTTTATCTCGTGGTAACAATGCGGTAACATGCGCAGCCATGTATACTTCCCTTTCGGCTGCGCATCTCTGGCGTTCCTTAATTCATTTGTGGTGGGCCTTTACACCGTTTTAACAGGTTCTTTTTATACGGGTGTGTAACGAACAAGGGTGAAAATGCGCGAACTGCCGAGGGTGGATCGCCACGAGGAACTCCGAATCTAATTAGGCTATCCCGTTCTCCGTAGCAATTTGTAAGAGATGGCTGAACATTTCGTTATTTTAATACGTACCGAGTCTCCTTCCAGCTCGGCACTCACAAAAGTAAAGGAGCAAAAATTTCTCGGCGGGAGCCCAACCTCGTTCGATCCTATTTAACTCGAACGCTGCCGTGTAACGCTTAGTTTCGATTAAAAACTGCTAGGCGAGAGGAAAGATGTTACATGGAATGTACGCGTAATTTGCGCGAACGATATGAGGGTAATTCCGTCGGGATGGTTTAGAACCATTGAATCGCGGACCTTCCGCCAGCATTGTGTACGTAACAATGCTTTTTATGTGAAATTTACGGTTCCACAGATTCTCCAGTTTCCAGCGTGTACGAAGGAGAGGACGCATCACCGGGGCGTGTTCTCTCGTTTGCTTCGTGTTGCGTGTTATAGCAAGACACACGCTTGTATAAAGAAGAAAGGAATAATGGTACAGGAATGCGTAAAGGGAACAGACTCTTGATGGGAGCAGATCTCTCTCCAGCGCGTTTAGGAGCACCAGCATTCTTATACTTTTATAACGCTTGTCGTTGCCAATAATTAGAATTCAGTTAACGGTGTAAGTACCCTGATCGGAAAGGATCACAAGGAACGCGACCCTCGTAAAAGTTCTATTTTGTGTGTGATAAAAAAACACCTAACTGGTGTTGTTACATTTTAAGACGCCTTAAAAAGCTTCCGATCGTCCAAAAACGGACGTCTTTAAGACGTCTATAAAGCATCTAAGTGTTATCGGGGTATGTTAAAGTTGTACTTCGTCTTGAAGAGATATTTCAGACGTCACAACGACGTCCGATTCGGGACGTCCAGTTTAGGTCTTAAAGACGCCCAGTTTAGGTCTTAAAGACGCCCAATTTAGGTCTTAAAGACGTCCACATGTCCTTAGGTCTTAAACAGCCAGATCTAAAATGGACGCCATTAGCCAGTCAGATGTTGTCATTTCTTCGTGACGAGTATACTCATCAGTCGTGCGCATAACTTATTAAGTTATAAAGAACTTATTAAAGTTAAGTCAAGATTATGTCAAGGTTTTTCACCATATTGCCAATCTCATCTCTCATCGCATATGTACGTTTTCATAGTACTGCACATATCTACATTTGTAGATCCTAAAAATATTATGACTCTGATATCGTTGAATGTTTAGTGTTTTTGATGTATTCCTGATGTGTTTTTGATGATTTTTATATTCGAATTTCTTTTTGACCTCTTTTCGTGATTACACTCTTACGAAGAGTTTGTTTATTGTTTCCCGATACAAAAGGAGCTTCGCAGCCACTTGAACG
>CM052164.1:9500756-9512551 GCA_028455555.1 Augochlorella aurata
AGAACGTAATGGCACGATTTCCAAAGGATTAGAGTGAACGGATTCTCGGAGCAGAGCAATTTTTCCGAAGAAACTGAAGTGCCATTGGTCGCGTTCCGGTTGCTCGTTCGTCTTACTAATTGCTTTACGAAATACTATCATTAATATTACCGTAAACCACCGCCGCCACAGCGATTACGTTTGTAATACTCCAAGTTTAGACATCATTGCAGTGTCTTGCTGGAATTCGGTTAACCAGCACTGGGAATCGAGATTGCGACGCCCACGTGGATTCCTGACAAATTTTCGAGGGCTGAGGGGTGTTTTTGTGACGTCACCACGGGCACAAACGCTTCTTAGTCCTTTCCCTCGCATATATTAGGCAAACGAGCTCATTTAAATCAACTTCAGCATCCGCGGTTTCGTTCGCGTATCGCCGGAAGATGCTTCGCGGTAACTTTCCGCGGCAACTTTATTCATTACCCTAACTTTCTTCGGGAACTAGAAGGCTCGCCCAGTTCCCGTTGCGGTGCGTGGGCGTAAGAATACCCGGCGAAAGGGGGTGCGAAAAATCCGCGGGCACGAAGAAATATGTCGCGGAAGGTATTCGAAGGATTAGCGCGGAATATGCAAAACACAAGGGGCCCCAAACCGGGATTTCGCATTCCGGACAATGAAAGCATTACGTGGGAACAATGGGCGTCTTGAAGCAGTTGAAGCAAAATTATTCTTGCTCGAAAATGCGCCATTCGTTTAACTGAAATCGGAATGCGAACCGGGGGTTGCAATAATAGAACCATTTTGGCAAATACGTGGACATGTGAACGACATTAAAGTGACTTCGTAGGACTACTTGGTATTTCGTGGACAATGCTTGGCGCCGGAATTCGAATTTTGCTCAACTTAATCACACAAGTACTAAACATCTTTGACGATTTTTCAATTGTACGCCGAAATCATCGAATGCAATTCAACGTAGCATGCAAATAATTTTACGATAACATGATTATTGCCAGGCACACTTAACCTTTTGCGGTTGTACATATACTCTCAGCTACCAAACTTATTTGTTCCTTTTATTTCTACATAAATATATTATTGTGTTACATATATCTCAACCGTAAAAAAGAATTAATTGTTGTTAAGTAAAAAAGTAAAACTAAAACTTCACACCTAAACATCTAACAGTAATCGATCAGTCGATTGATCCGACATGGTCATCATGGCGATTAGTCGATTGATTCGGCATACACAACCCTAAAAAGGTTTGGTTAAACTTAAAAAGGTCTTTTGCCGTGCCACCTATGGTAGTAAAAGCATGCGAAATTTCAACTCCATCAGTCAAGTGATTACTGGAAAAAAGGCACATGATTGGCCCCAACTTTATGTTGCATTTTTGTCCACTTACAGCGCTCAAAAAATGGTTTCAATTATAAATTCTTTATCTTTAATTTATTAAAAATATTGAGAAACGGAAGGGATACACTTCTATAAATTGTTTCAAGAAATGTTGATTTTTCGTAAACATCTGCAGTGTAATCACAACGAGAAAAATTATTAGCAGGTCGATTAGATAACATTTGCAACATATTTCGTGTTGATATATATTTAGTTATTTAATATTCCCCCCCTTGCAGCTCAAAAATGAACTTGCCTTGCCATTTCTACATGTGCAAAAGGAACTTTCAAATAATCTGATTCGGATTTTCCGAACACGTTGACATGCGTCGATCGGATGTAGAACACGCGATCAAAGTTCTGCAGTACTTAGTTTACGTGTCGCTCGGCACGATACGGCCCCGTTCGGATTTTATGCCCGCGAAAAAATCGAAGGCTATCGCGTTAAATTAAAGACACGTTCGTTGTTTATGAACACTCGTCGCGATAACTCACGGGCCAGGGGTGCAACGAGAAAACTGCCGGCCGACAAACGGCGAAGACAAACATCAATATAACCGTAACGGGGTGCGGCTCGTCATAACGTTCCGCTATTTGTTGCCAGCGTTAATAAAATACGTCCGCCGTTAGCATTTTACGCGCGTTTTCGTCAGAGCCTCGGACAAATACGTCGATGCTGGGAATAAAGTTCGAGCCCGCAGCAATAAACCATTCGGCAGCGAGTATAAAATTTGGGTTATCTTTACGATAGACGGTGTATACACGCGTTGTATCTACGCTGCCCCCGTACGTAATCATATTTTACGCGGATGTATTCCGCCGCGGGTACGGACTGACCCGAAAATACCTATGTCTTTTTGTCGTATTGGATCAGAAGCGGGGAGTAGAGTCGGGGGCGAGTCGAACGATTCGATAAACTGTGAGCCTTATCAGGAGCGTATTGGCCACGCCAGGTAAACATGTGATACCTGCGGGCGACGCGTTTCACGGAATCACATTGGCGTTATTTGCAGTTCCGCTGCTGCGAACGCTGCTCCAAGACTATAGCCGGTCCGAAGCCGGGAGCATGGAACGTGTTCCGGCGCGCGGCATATCGACACGGATCATTCGTAAATGTCAGTCTTTGTTCGAGAAGTGGCGGGAACGCGCGAGATAGATCGGAGGCAATTAACACGCAGGGACATCGCGATAAGGCGACAGCTCGCGGCATTTTAAATTAAGGCACCGCGAGACGCATCGATATCCGCCTCGTCGGCGATGATCATTCGAGCACGTTAACGATTACACTTTATCGCGCGGTTACATCTTATCGCACGGTTACCTTGGGATCTTGTTTTGATCGACAGGGATGACACATTTTCAGAAATCCTTTCTTTTCGTTTGGCTTGACTCATCATGCGGCCCGATGTTACTAATTAACTCTCTGCGGTCGTATATTATTGTATTACATACATCGAAACTTTAAAAAAGGATTAATACGTTTTGTTTTTTTTGCATACTACGTATTATTATTCGTTCAACAAAAATTAATTCCAACCATGTATCATGACACCTATGTATAAACTTAATACGATCGCAAAGGGTTAATCCTTTGTATGTACGTAACAATTGAAGCTTCCTGAAACCTGTACGAATAATCTGCGGTTGAAGAAATTATGCTAGCTTTGTATTATAGATATAGTTCACTAGAAAGTGTTTTCCTTGTCTGTGATAAATATTAGAAAAAAATGAAAGAGGAACAAATGTGCTCCTGTTTTATTTTTTTGTGAACAACCTGTATACACTGTATAAGTATTTTTTAAACCATAATTCATGTTCAAAAATGTTTCAAAATGAAACATTTTTAAAAATGAAACAGCCTGGTTGGAGGAAGATATTTTGCGATGACCACAAATAATCTTCGAATGGACGCGTTTCAAAATTTCAGGATAAGCTTCGTTTTTTATACGAGAGTAGGTATATGTTAATTGATGCTAAATGTAAACTATTTTTATTTGTATTCGATTCGGAAATGAATTCAGTAATTTATAACCCTTAGTCTTACAAGGTAATTTAAGATCATTAATGGTCATTTATTGACGTTTTACCTTAGTTGTTGTATAAGTTTCGCCTAATCAAATGAAGAGTTTGTGGTACAGTTTAAAATCGAAGAGTCTGGATTTCATTGTCAGTCACAACAGCTGTCCGCCCACACCTATTTTGGGATGGACAGCTATTATGACCATCGGTGTACCACGCTGCTCTCTTTTTAACGCGTTGATCACTGCATCACTCATACACGGGTGACGTAATTATTTCTCTAGTTTCTCAGAATTCATTTTCGTATTTATTATACATGTTGAATATACTAATTTCTATTATTAGTATCGATAATTAGAAACCAACTTCTAGAACTCCGAATATTTTGCCGGTTTGATCAGGTATTCAAAGTGTTTTTTCCGCAAATAACTGTGAATGAATTTCGTGGGAACCCGCATTGGGTCACGGTTGTTTAACCCCTTAAGCTTTGTATGTGCACAGTCACGAACAGACATGTTGACACATGTTGCTTTTAGTTATATGACTTAGTAGCACAATATTATTCCACTTTATTTAACATTCTGTCTACATACATTGTATGCATAACAATTATAATTTAAAAAATAATGAATATATTTAGATGAAGGAAATTCATGTGTATTTAAACTTAATTTATTTTTGAACAACAGTGTTTCAAACGTCTCTTTTCGCCTATATTTCATATATATTATATATATTTTATAATATAAAAAGATCAGATTTATAACGACGTTTCATAATTATGTTGTATTTGAAGCTTTATAACTATGCCTAGACGATTACCTAGATTGTGGATGTTTATGCAAAATAATAGTTTTTAAGTCAAGTATAAAATAAAAGAATGAAATAAATAATAATTGTTCCTATTAACTGTTTTAATAAATTGAAATTAGTGACCCAATGTTCTTCAGTTCTTACGGTTTACTTACGAGTTTACTTAAGGCGCACTAACGGAGGGTGGATGATTTCACAATGACGCACACTTTCAGCTCCGAACTATAACGCTTTAAGGGGCTCAACAAATCGACAACGTGAAATGAAATTCTGCGATAGAAACTCGCCTCGTTGCATACGCATTGCAAATATTTTTGGGAGACGCCATTGAGAATTTTTGCGCCGCGGTCGGTTGGGATCGCTTCTCATTTGCATATCCATTGATTGAATATGCAAACGCTTTCGTGTATCACGGAATATCACTTACGCAGCCAATCCCCTCTCCCCTTTGATATGTTTTCGTATACGCAAGCGGACTCTGCGAGAAACGTCAATGTAGTTTGGAGTTTTAATAACTCTGTCGCATGTCTGGATTATTATGCTCGCTAAATTCTTGAGAAAAAGGATTGAATAGTATATCGTGCACATTCATGTCAGACTTACAGAGATTTCGTATTTCATATATTTGAAACGGAGAGTAAATACATGGGCACGGATATTTTGGAAATCTATCACTAAATTCTATCATTATTACTCGCGTAGAGAAACATTTTAAAAATACATTACAGCGATAAAATATTCTCATTGGAGGAAACTTCAATACATATTTTTGTTTATAGAAACATATAGTAATGACAGCTTTGAAATAAAATTTATTTTGATGTTATACATTATAATAATTATGCGTGACCGTAAAATAGTAAAAAATCTGGAAAATGTGCTACATACTTTGTTGTTCCGAAGGGGACAAAGAGGTTAATCAATCCACTATGATTCCTGGACTGCGGATTTGGGCATTTATGACCAAAATGAGCAGATCGAATGTAAAACGCTAAAAGTATTTTAAAATACTACTGTATTGCGTTCAACTCGTCGAAATGATTAGAATAGGGAATAGTTGTCCGAACAGAGCTCTTATTTCTTGCAATTAACGCGGACAATTTTTATTCTGCACAAAATTCTGCAGTCTAATAATCGCACATAGTAATAACATTTAAATTCTCAAAGTAAGATGGTCAATAACTATTCAAGACACAAAAAACAAGACATTCTAATTTTTACAATTAGTGCAATGCTTATCTCGAAGCAATGTAGAAATTAACAAGTAAACCAATTTGCGTAGTGGCTGCAATGAACTCGTACGAAGCCAGAAAATTGCACTCCAATCATGTTTAGTGCGATGGATTCAGTAGATCCCATCGTAAGAGTGAATTTCCTATCTCGGTTTCGTTCCAGAGTAGATCCCGGTCCATAATTAAAACTCTCCTCAGTCGTTGCAGTTTTAAACAATTAACCAAGTGCGCGACTGTGTTCGCTTTAATCAACTGGCAAACTGAGCTTCGCCGTACCCCGTACTTTTCAGTTTCCTGTTGAATCACATTATACCCTATTTTCGCGAGATTCTCCGAAGACAATTCGACGAGGCTAACGAGGTTTCTACGACGAAAGACGAGAACCGTAACGCGAAACGTCGCTGACGCAGCCAGATTTTCGTACCCCCGTTTCCTCCTCCCGGTGCGGCGCGCGTGTAAGAACCGAACCCGGGGACATTCGTTTCCCTTTTTTCCGGTCCGGATACAGACCGTTTCGATATCAGTCCCTTGGGTAGCTTCGCCATTTACCCGACAGCTAGCCGTTCTCTATTTGTCCAGATTTGCATGGTCAAGATTGCGCCTTTAACACGGCGAAACGTGATGATCACTCGCACAAGCGTGTTCTGTACGATGCAAAGTATTGCTCGTAAGTTGCTTCAGCTATGTAAAATTCTTAATTCCATTTTTTCAGTTTTTCACGTGCCACGTTGGAGCTCTTTTATAGGAGCATACGCCGCCGCGTTGTGATACATAAATCAGTACACGTGGGAACATTCAAAACAAAGGAGTCATGCATATTGCATACTATGCGGAAGAACGCGTCCCATTTTATACACTATTCATTATTCGTTAATGACTCGAAAACCAAGTTGGAATCGCGATTTTCTAACTTTTGATTATTCACTCACAACGGATTTTTGGAATCAACAATATAAATTTATTTTTATGGAAACCTCAAAGCCCCGATCTGAACCGATCAGAGCCGATCTGAACTAGACCGCCAAACAACTGTAACTGAAAGATACAAAAGATCAAAATTTAAAGAAGCATTGAAGAAAAAATGGAATTAATTAAACTCCACTACGCTGAAAAAATTAATTAGAAGTAAGCTAACTTACATTTCAAACTTCACACTAAAAAAATTATAACAATGTAAGATCTGTATTAAATTACTGTGTCAATATACTTTCCGTCTGCAGTTCTATTAAATATTTTGCTACTTCACATAATTTTATATCTATATAGGAATTAGTTTGCATTTCATATATTTTCTTCCGTTCTTTAAACATCAGTAAACACATCTACGCACTAAAGAAGCTCTTACACTTATGTCATTAACTTGATTTTTGATCATTCATAATTGAACCTTACGCGCCAACATAAATACCGACGCGAGTGTACCTATCGATCAAAAATTTACCCAACCTAGCCTTCGCATGCTGAAATCATGTTTCGTATCATGTAATGTCGTGCGTACATATTTAATTATAAAACACTTTGTGGTCGCAGGAATTGCTCGTTAATTAGAATAATTTGTTAACGCGATGCGCGACGTTTCCGAGATGGATGTGGCATCGCGGGGCGATTAAACGAGCGAAAACTTGAGAGTCCTTCGAACTGCGTGTCGTCGACAACCCGTTCCCGCGGCCTTTCTTCGTTTTGTGCACGTTGATCCAGGCGAAGCGAAAATCCCGGGGAAACGTAGCGGCGCGAGGGAGGGCTTTTGAAAAAGGTGGAAACACGACGCCCGCACCGCGGCCGGAAACACGTTCTTCTCGCCGGTTGAAAGCCCCCGGAGAGAAAATACAGCGGCTGAGACGAGGCATGGAGAGTGTAAAGCTTGCCCTATGGAAAAAGGGGATGAAGAGGGACCGCCCCGCCGCTAAATTCCTTCGGAGTAGGTTGTTGCGGTTGACACGTATGTAAGCCCACGTCTCTCCACTTAGGCCGTGATTCGTTGTGTTCGGGTCGCGGGAAATGCCTCGCTTCAGATAGCACTTTTATTGCCCGCCTTTAAGCTAGGTTGAATTCTGTCTCGATTCGTCTCCGTGGATTATGAGATCGACGTTGCGAGATAGTACCGATTAAAGCGTTTTTTTCGACCCGTCAAGGGGGAGGAATTTAATAGTTGTCGGGACAAATATTTCGGATCTAATAAAACTAATATTGATCGACAAGCTAGATACTTTTTAATGTCTTATAGATACTTTTTACTATCTTGTAGATACTTTTTACTATCTACATTGTAGATACTAAAGAAGCAGAAACGATGTCATTAGTAAATTGCGGGATTTAATAAAAAATGATTATATGAAATAAAAACCTATAAAGACTTTGGAAAAATTTAAGCCTACTGTTGTACTATTTTTAACATATCGCCGTTATTTAAAGAAGAAGTACATTGGTATCAAACTTTACGTAAAGATTCGCAGGCTACTCATTATAGATGTTATCTTAAACACATCATCTTGCGGAGCTTCACAAAATAGTGTTTGTAGCAGAAGCTAAAGCAGTTCAATTCAAATTAAGTGAGATGAAGATACAGAAGCTATACAAAAATAATGAAGAAAAAATGAAGTAAAATTAATATGTATAACGTAGCAGCAATTGGCACGTAGTTATTCGTTAACTAGTAAGTAATTTTTTAAACAAAATATAAAATGTGATAACGTTGAAAAGTATTACTTTATGTAAGTAGACTTTAGCATGAGGTTGTATCGATGCAGATTTTATGAAACACAAATGGTTGATCTCGAAAGTATCATGATCTTCAGAAATCTTGTTACAGCCTCTAAGAGGATGCAAAGGATTAATGTATTATTAATTATTTTTTCACCAATATTTCGAAATCAATACTCAATTGCTTTTTGGTATACCGAAACATCTGGCCGAACTCTCAAGTCAGATAGCTCGAGTTACACACGGTTATGCGGTCTATCGCCGTCCCCACGTACACACTTGATGAACCCTGAAAATTCGCACGTTTCTCGTTCCCCCGAACCTGTTCGCTGATTGGTGAACAACTGTGCCGAAATTCTACACAGACGCTTGCGCATTTGAACGTGCTCGAACTGGACTTCGGAGCACACTATAACTCCGTCGCAATCACCATTCTCAATCCTAATACTTGCTAATTGTGAGTTGTCATATTCTAATGCTTTATTTACATGAATATATGCTGTATACATAGATATAGTGGGAGACAAAATTGAGTGGACATCCTTTAAGACGCTATAACTTTTTTAAAACTGGACCAAATGACTTGAATTTTTTTTGGATGATACAAGGACTACTAGACAATGACTAAAATGTTTTTTTTTTCTAATTTTTCTATTACTTGGAATGACAAAATAAAATAAAAAACTCACGGTTTTTAACTTTTTTATTTGAACCCATAACAAAAATTTAAAAAATGAAAATTTTGTAAATCTTGATAGCTTGTAAATTTTTTTGTAAATTTTGTAAATCTTGATATGCATGCTGAAAATTTCGATAAAAAGTTAAAAAACGTGGCTTTTTATTTATTTTGCCATTTCAAGTAATAGCAAAATTAGAAAAAAGCATTTTAGTCGTTCTCTAGTAGATTAGTTCCACTATTATTTAAAAAATTCAAGTCATTTAAACCAGTTTAAAAAAAGTTATTGCGTTTTAAAGAGTGTTCACTCAATTTTATCTCCCACTGTATATGCCTCATATTTATTTTAATAAATAACAAACTAAATGTAAGTATTTAATGTGGCAATATTAATACTTAGAATGCTGATTGTAATGAACTATATTACCATTGCACAAAATCATTTCTATTTCTTTTTCTACCGTAAAACCCATTAAGTCTGTTGAATCGTGTTGCATAATTATTACCACGGACTATGCGCGAATTATATCAATATCTATTTAATAGCAGAATCGAGTATGTGTTTGAAGTGATTGTGCCCATTGGCAATGTTACTAATTTATTAAAGTAGTTTGTAGCACATAACTACAATAGTTTTAACTGGATTATGTATTTGTAGTTGTTCCTAAACTCGTATCTACAGCTTTGCAGGGTTAATTATTAGTTTAGTAGCCTCGTCGAGAAATTTCTTCTATTTGCCGAGACGTCGCGCAGTGAGGCATTTCATCGATTTAGACGGTCAAAATTATTTCCATTATTTGTTTCTTCTATTATTTCTTTAGCGATTTAATCATTTTTAATACAATAATGGTCTGTAAAACTAAAAGCGAATATGATACGAAGTATAAAAACACAGAATAGCTACACATATACCTATACAGCTATGTCTAACACGATGTACGTAACTAACATAGTATATACAATATACAGGTTGACCCATTTGAAGTAAAGTACTCATTATCTCTTAAACTATAGTTTGTTTAAAAAAATGTGTCAAATAAAATTTACCCCGTTTCGAGAACATTCTATATAATTATCACCGAGAAGCACCAAATGCATTTTTTGAATAATCAAAAACGATAGTTTTTCTACATTTTTCTATTCCACGTAATAGTAATATTTAAAAAAAAGTATTTCAGCCATTGTACAATGAACTAGTTCCTCTAACATTTACAGAAAAATTCAAGTGATTTAGAACAGTTTGAAGAAAGTTAGACCATTTTAAAAGTGTTGACTCAATTTTGCTCCCCACTGTATATCAACGAAATACATCACTGTGCGTCAATAGCATACGCACCCCCATTGCTTCTTATTAAAAAATAATGTTTCAATAAGAAAGCAGTTAAAAATCGGAGGTAGGGAAGAGAGGCATCTCTCATTATTCACCGGCGAATAGGCTGCGTGTTTTCTTTCGATCGACCGCGTTTTCTTCATCCCCGTTTTAAGAGTTTCTCGTTCCTCCGAGGAATACGCTTTCGAAAGATAAACTTTTATTTCACGTCGAAGGGGAACCACGGTGACGTTTGTTCCGCTTTTATGAAAGCAGCATTCTTTAATTTTAGTTTTTACGAATCACCTGCTCCGCTCGTATCGCGAATTTCTATTAAGCTCCTCGCGAAACGGTTATTGTCCGCGCGTTAAAATCGAAACGGAATAACCGGTAACTTCTTTTCAATCTATGATCATTTCCATTCTGATAAGCAAAATTATAGCCGCGAACGACGCGACGCTTCGCATGGAATCGGCTGTAAGCGGGTGGTCAGCCGCAACGCTAACGAGTTCTCCCTCAACGCGTTTGTCTCCCTTTCCAGCCTGGCCGATTAATCGGTTAATTCTTGGTAATTTCGTGCATTCCCAATTAGCACCCGGCGAATATGCGGCGTCGCTCACTCTCGAACAACTTCCCTCGGCCTTCCGGATTCGGAGTTCACTGCCGCAAACGTTGTTTTTGCGTTTAAGACTTTAATCGTCTTTTCGAACGTTGCACCGTTAGCTTTCGTACAATACCATAGTAATAAGGAAATTATTTCGCAGGGGTGGTGAAATTTAATAATAAACAGACCATCGTTTTCATAGAAACGAAATGAAATTATTAAAGGCGAGATAACATTGCGATCTGATTCAGATTCCTTGCAATTAACTAGGATAATTTTTATTTTGTACAAAAATTTGCAGTCTAGTAATAACAATCTTGCGTCATATCTTTTTATTCATTATCATGCTTCACTTTTCCAAAGTTTGTTAGCTGATATTGTTACTTCTCGTTGAGTTAAAATATTTTTATACTACTTTGTTACAACTTTGCTACTACTTGTAGATCTGGGTAAGTTATGCACACGCTAAAAATATCATCGAAATAGGTTAATGTAAAGCCAAGTTACAAGCGTTAAAATATTTTGAAAATTACAGATTTCTCACACTTAGTGGTTGATAGTGTGAAAAATTGGGACAAAATTGCGATTTTTGTGATCTTCAATTGTTTACAACTCAGACCAAGGTCTACCGATCTCGATGAAGTGTTCAACAGAGATCTAAAAAACGCATTTTTTAAATTTTCTTTATAAGCTCAAGTAAAAAAGTTAAAAAATGAGAGCCATTTAATTTCTTTTGTCATTCTAAGCAATAGCACAATTCAAAAAAAATCATTCTAGTTATGGTCTACTAGACTGGTCCCTCTATCATCTAAGAAATATTCAAATCGCTTAGTTCAATCTCAAAATAGTTATTGCGTTTTAAACGTAAAAAATATTTATAAATAGTTATTGCGTTTTCCGAATATTGACGGGAATCACTGTAGATCCAGTTTCAACTCCAATACAATATACGCAGAGATTGATTACGTGAACAAATTCTATTTGTACAAAAACAAAATTTGTACAATGATCACTCTTGGTAAATTATTAAAGAAATATGTTTCGTTTCCAGCTGTAATGCATCAG
>CM052164.1:9512651-9645912 GCA_028455555.1 Augochlorella aurata
CAGAAAGAACAATTTAACTACAATTTATCGATTCACTTGTTGTACTTGTGTTCCATTTAAAACATCCAAGGCTCGCGGGAGCGTCACGGGACATAAGCAGGTTGTGTCTTATCTGGTTATCTTGAGAAATGCTCTTGAATATCAGAAAGATTTCGAACGATGTGGGAACGTGCGCGATTATAGCGTTGTGTGTGGTAGATCGCCCTGTCGCCGGGGTAGACGCAAGCTTACCGTGATCGTTTTTCCAACGTAAATCGAATTATTGTATCGTTTCACCCGCGAGGGAACCGGCGATTGCATGTCGTCTACAAATTACGCTAATCCGGTGCGGTGTAGTCGAAGAAATTCACTGTATCTGGCTCGTGGAATCTGTAACATTTCGGGAACATCATCGGGTGAACGGAGTTTCACATTTGTTGGAATTTCCAGATGGAACCCAATCTTAGGCGAGACCTTCTCTGCAGATAGGACACATACTCCATTTAATTACCCAAACACCAGTCCTAAACGGCGAAACTAAATAACGATATTTCATTTCGCTGATATCATCTCTGTATGGTAGCTATCGTCAAATGGAAAAGAAATTCCGTAGACAAACGTTCCACTGGCTCAGCAAACATGAGAAAACAACGGCGATCCTGTTTACTTTGGTGGATTTAAAATTATCCAAGTTCGTCGAGAGCGTGTTAATTTCATTTTGTGTCCACAGTCTAGCGCATGTGTTTGCTTGGAAGTTCAGTGTTACTGTATCACCTGGAAATTTTACGGAAACATGGGATAGTTAATGCAAACATTTCGGAACGGGGCTTGGGGCAAGTTAATTTCCATCTCATTTGCTCCGCGGCCAAAAAATGTATAACCATGCATTCGCTTCTTCCATAAATATGCAAAGTTCCAGAAAGATTGGGCCAGTCTGTTACACGTCATTAAAACTAGGATCGTATAGTCGGTTACTGTGAGTGACCAATTGCTGTGTCTTTTACTCGTTTACTGACAGATTTAGTTTTAATATTTATCGAATAAACCATATTAAACTTTTTTGTATTCTTTTATTTTGTTTATTTTTAACCAGTTAGCTGTTCAAATATTGGATTAAAAAGACAGTTTTATTTGATAAAATTAACAATTTTATACATATGTAACATACAAAACACACAGGAAAAATCAAATATTTGTAAAAGTAAAAAACTCAAATTGCTGCTGTAGAGTGGTACACATCCAGCAAAGCAAGGAACGTAATGGCACTGTGCATGTCGCATACCAATATCGTGATTATTCTCTAATCTTATTTTTATAATAAGGTAAACACCATCGTGTAAGATTGTTTGTTGATGAAGTGTCTGGTATATAATCCGGAAAATGTTTGCCGATGAAGCCAGTGCACACAGGGATGCATGAGTTTATCTCAAATTATTCATATTTTTTATTTGTATGTTTTATTGGCCATTCTGGCCTGGCCTTAGAATATACTAAACATCTTGAAATATGAAAATATGTTTTTGTTTTCACTGAAACTACAATTTAAATAGCCAATGGTCACTACTTTTTACGCATAATGAGTATACTCGTCAAATTATTCTTATTCGATAAGTATAAAGTTAATTATGTCCAAAAAGAAGCCAAAGGCACGGCAATTGGTCACCCCACGATAACCGGTTCCACTAGCCTATCGATCGCCAATTACAGGTGTGACGTTGTTCCCGGGACTTTTGCTTTCGAACCGGCGAATAGTTTTCGTAAGACGGAATTAAAGCTTTAACGACAGCAGGTAACTGTTATCATCTGTATGCAGCTTCGATGTGTCGCATGCAAATTGTCAGGCACGCTTGGAAGTGGTCGAAGTTTTCTCGTTTCGCGTTCAATCAAAATGCGAGACAGCGTGATCGAGCGGTATGTCTTATCGTTGCTCCACCCTATGGCCGTAAATTTCTTTTTTCCTCGGCCGTCCCTATTCTTTTACCTCGCTGCCGCACATTTTCCTTGTACTGCGCACTATCCCGGCAACTTCCTCCGTTTCCAGTGTTTCTAGTTCTTAAATCGCTGATTTACAGTCTCACGCGATCGCATCGTTCAGGCCTGAACGCAACCGTTGCTGCTGTAAATCTGTCGGTTAGACAGGTATTCGACGCGTCGCCGATACATTTCTTTGATAATGACTAAAGTTCCAACATATCGGATCAATTGCAGCATTCGCACCGTTAGACGTTTTATTCTTTCACGGCTCGTGTCGGTATTACTCATTGACGATTTCCGACGTGTAGCCAAAAGGGAATTTTCCTATGCTGATGAATTCGAATCGAAATTAAACTGTTCCGACACACAAATCAACCGATCCGAGAAATTGATCGAACGATTTTAACTCTCTTTTCGGTGTCCGATATTTTTATATTATGTATTTTTTATATTATATATTTTTTATATTGTACAAGTTGTCTCACCAAACTCGGGTATCTAAAATATCACGCTTGTTTCTTACGATAAAAAAAATGTCATGGGAAAACATTAGTTGGTTTAGAGGGGCAATTATTATGATAGGCAAAAGAATTTGTTCAAGATTATATTTTTTGAAATTTTAAGGTCTTTGAAGTTTATTTTTAAATGGAACGATATATTTTTATTGTCGATATATGATTGCATAGATCAAGACGAATCTCATATCCAGAGACTCAATGAATAATTTGCAGCGCTATCAGACCATTTGCCTAATGAGTTTCAACAATCTTTAGCACAGTGTGATGGGGATCAGGTTATGATTTGCTTTCCGCTATTGAGGGCATTTCCAATCGAATGATTTAATTAAACATTCTAACCCAGAAAATTAAGCGGAGTTATCAAACATTCCGCTTTGCTCCGTGCCCTCTCATCAGCATTCGAAGAAAGCGTTCTTTTAATCACCGCCGATGTACAGCTCCCACCTAGACGCGGGATCGGCGTGTGTCGAGCTAAAAACTTGTTACGTGACCCCTGTAATTGTCTGTCGAACTGTTAAGTGTCTCCGGCTGACGCGGAATTGGTCCCCAAAGTGCTCGCTCCTCAGACGGTTTAATTAAGTAAGAAGTTAATCGAGTTACATTCTTCGACGCGGGAGCGTACACTCAACGTAACAAACGGACTAGTTAGAACCGACTAGATTTATAGCAAGGTCGGGCAAAAAGTAATCTGGTTAATGATCAACGATTATAACTTATCAGTTGTTATTGATTATATTATTATCGTTAACAATGTTGTTAACTAATAATCGTTAATCAGATTACCTTTTGCCCAACTCTGATTTATAGAAAGATTAAAAGTATAATTTAATTTGGAAGATTTCACCTATTATAATAATTTTGTTTTTAGAAAGTTAATTTTCTAATACTGAAAGTAATAAGTTCTTATTTACAAATAAAATATATTTTATATCGTAGTATCTATTCACGCATTAATTTTATGTATGAAGTATGTAATTATTCAGTGGATATATGTATTTGCAGGGTGATACATATTATGGTAACAGGCCGTATGTTTTCTCGGTTAAAGTAAAAAAAATACTAGAGGAAAGAGATGAATGCGTGATGCGTGCATACTCGTGGTATTATTTTTTTGTAAAAGCAAAGTTGCATGTACAGTTTGCAGCAGCGTCATTTTTTAAAGTGATAGTCCTCTTTCGCTGTGGGCGAAAAATGATTAGTTTAACAATGACCTTTAACCCTCGAATATCCAACGTAAATGAGCACCGCGGTGAGCCGATACCTGGTTACTTTTGACCCGTAGCTCAATTTTTAGTATAGTTCCTTTGTACCTAACTTTTTGGTACAGGATATTATCTATTGAAATTTATCACATGGTGCGGAGGGGAGATTGCTAAAGATGTAAACTTTAATAAACGTATTTTCAAGTTTCGAGTCAACGGTAACGCGATGTCGGCTACGCGATGGTTAACCCTTTGCACTCGAAGCTATTTTATTTCGAAATCCAAAATATGTTTTATGATTTCTATTTTATATGATTTGTTGCGATTTATGCATAACGCAAGTACAGTATTTACAATATTAACAATTTTTTAATAAAGATTAATATAAACGAATCTGATATTATTGCAAGTATTTTGAAAAATATTATACCAATTGTTAGTGACGCCTCAGAGTCACCACTCGAATGCAAAGGGTTAATCCCTTGAACTTTTCAGTCAGCACTGCTTAGGAAGACAAGAAGTATGCACATAAGTGTATCAATGCAATAAACTCCCTATAACTTATATATACTTCTCTCATAAAAAGCATCAACTTTCAATAATTTTTGTCGAGTTCAGCTCGTCATTGTAAGTTTGCTGATGAAAGTTCATGACAAGTTGAACTCGTCATTTCAGTTCAAGGGGTTAACAATATAATACCTTCTGCGCCATTACATCTTGTCCCGGATAACGAAGCGCCGATTTTTCGTCGAGAATATTATTAATATGGTGCACTTTATCACTTTATACCGCTTTTGCACTGATTAAGTTGGGGAAATTTGTTAGTATTCGTATACCTTTTAAAATGAAATAACTTTTTTTATAGCAGTCTAAATTTTGTAGGTATGATAAAAGGATTAAAAAATGCTGTTCAGTTCAAGGGGTTAATACCATGCAGTGTATGATATAAAAGATCAGCAAAAATAACCTTGACATAACGTCGATCCCTGTTTCGTGCACGATAATTTTGACATTTTCACTAACCGTCCACTTAATTTTGTCCCTGACCGCATATACATACAGTGTCGACAGATACCAATAATAATCTGGCTTTGACCACAACAAACCCTTCGACAACCAGACCCTCCATTCCACCTCCTCGGTCCACGCTGTTGACGAATATGAGGCGAAGCAATCAGCGTTGTCCGCGCTAATGAAGTTTCCCTTCGACGATGAAGTTCATAGACAGAAAGTAGCGAAGGGTGCACCGTGGATTAAGATTTCCAACCATGCAACCGCACGACGCGACTATGCGAGCGCTAATTTGCTCAAACGCTAACCGTCGCGCGTCTGCGCAAATTTCAAGACGAACGTTTCCGATTGAAAGACTATCTCGAGCTTAATAAGTCTAGCTGAAGAGGAGGAATCTTCGCGGAGAGACGCAAAGCGTAAACTCCATCGCCGGATCTCTTTTGAGATGGCGCGCCCGTGAAAGTGTCTCGTCTCGCGTTACGCGTAATAATACTCTAGAAAATCGGTATTAACGCAATTTCCCGGAAATCTGGAGAACGAGTGCTTTAAATGTCAGCCCTGCGTCGCGTTATCCAATTAGATCGCGGCTGAATGGGCATCTTAATTGAATTATCTGTACGGGAGATTGCGGAAGCTAATGTTCCGCACGGACGCTTCTTTCTCGGATCGCGCGGACTTATTCCGGCTCCGTGGAGATGATATTGACGAAAGAAATCAAGGCCACTTTCGCAATTACCGTATCGGTGACGCCTTCCAATGCTGTTTGCAAACGGACTCGTTGAATCGCGACTCCGAATAGAATCTCCGGAGAGGAGGCGATCGGATGAAATAGGTTACGGTCCGCTTTGTCCGCGCTTGGCAGCGGTGAAATGTAATTTAAATCGGTGAACGATCCAAAGATTCGTTTTTTTGGGAGGAAAGCGTCCGGATTGATCAGCGACCGCTGACAGGTTAACGAGAATTCGTTTTCGTCGCCGAGCCTTTACCCGGAGAAGTAAACGGGGCACGGGATGGGGTGCGCCCGTACGACGGAGAACAACTCGTTCTGTCACCCCTTTATTGTCAAATGTGCCTAACTTTCTCTCTCGGTCGACTTCAAACGCGAGGGAACCGTCGCGGGATCGTCCTCGTTCTGGGTCAACCGTCGATGCCAGTGTTGGACCACCTGCTTGAAATTTAATGAATCGATTCATTCGTTTCCGAGATTCCCCCTCCCCATTCCGCCGCCGCTTTATCCGGTACAAAGAGTTTCTTTCGGCCACGACTTCAATTTATTTTTTCTGGCTGCAAGCGCGAAGGGGAAATATTTGCAGGCGAGAATTATGATAATATGAGGGGCCGTTCCTATTCGACGCCAGAACCAAATTTATGATCCCCGCGATACGTGAGTCCGATCTCCGAGGAAGGTTAAAGCAGATGTCGTGTTCCTACGGGATTCTTTTAGTTTTCGAGCTGCAGAAACGAGTTTGCTACAATTTGGCCGGCTGTCCGTTCTGAGGTTTATCGCCGTGACGCGTATCTACCGGTGGCGTCGAATTCGCTGGAAAAAGCCCGCGCACAGTGCAGCGAACTGCTCGTTTTTGGGACAGAGTTCAATACTGACCGTTCGAATTTCCTGAAAACGAGGGTCTCGAGCCTGGCCGATTATAAATAAACAACGACTCCTGACTCTCGTCACCGTCTCGCTCACCTGTAGTCACTCCTAGTCTCTTCCATTTTGTTTCCATTCCAGGCTTCTGATTATTATTAGCTAAATTACGCACAGAACAAGGGACCTAATTAGGTGGAGCGAGCCTCCTTGCTCTTCGCGTCGATTAGTTTATTGCTCTTCTTGTTTACCAATAAAAATGGGTTTCGTTAGGTCATAGACAAGTGGGGACTACGGACGTGCAGGCCAGGCGAAGTGAGCGAAGTATCTCTCTTGCCCCTCGACAAAAATTGTGCCATCTTTTCAGCAACGGGCATTATGTGCGCACGATTATTCAGACATTTCAACATAGTATGAATATTGTTTTAAATCAATATAAAGCAGTGACTTTTCCGTTTTTGTCCCTAGTTTGGTGAACCGCGCGCCGCGCCGTTTTTATTGTCGCGCAGGCACACGTGCGTTCTAAACAGCGTCAACTGGATCGTAACTCCTTGCATTCTTGATTTCCCACGGCGTAACTTTCCTTCATAAATCAACCCCGACAAGCGTGCCCGCTACTTCGACGGATATCAACGTCGTTTTATCGATAAATCTCATGCAATTTCACAGAACCGTTCGTTTTGCTGCTGCGCTATTCCTACCCGGTGCCGCCAAAGGCCAAGCCAATCTGCATTTCAAAAAAGAATTTAGGACGAGCAGATAACGTAACTTCGTGAGTTGATAGATGACCAAGCCGCGTCACGCAATTCTTTTCGGTGCTGTACCCCAGCGGGCAGCCGAGCGTTATCATGACGAATGACGAACGCTCAGCCACCGTTAATAAGAGTAATAATCATGCTTCCCCGGTATCCGGTAATCCTGCACGATTCATTTCACCTTCCCGTGCTGGATCATTCATTTCGAGTGATGTTTAATTAACCATTTTTGTACGTTGAATGCGTCCGTGTTATCAACGCACACAGACTTTATACCAGTCTGTGGTATAGAGTACCACGTGTCCGAGCAGATGATAAAAAGACTGGGTCATTCCATGTTCGCGTTTAGTTGCAAGCATGTAAAAGGAATAGTTGAATAGTTGGAAAAATTCTATGATCAACTCTTGTAATAGTTAGTCTTTACCTTTCAAATGAAATTCCAGTGAAATCCTTCATAGTTTTACAACTTTGTGTTGAGAGCAACATAACTTCTTGTAAAGTATGAAGGAACAGAGATTTTTAAAAATATTATAGTATATGTTACCTCTCGAACGAGCAACATTTTATTGTCAAAATTATGGTTGTCACAGATATGTCGTGTGTTAATTATCGTATAAAATATTGAATTCAGCATTACATGACTATATTCTTCTTATTTTGTACACTTGGGCCTATAAATTTAATTTATTCGTTGGATTCTGGCGAAGGGATGAGTACAGTATATCAAAATCAAAGAAAGATATTTATGCAAGAATAGTATTTAACACTAGAACTACCAAAGGGGCGTCAAAATGACTTGTTTGACATTTCTTATAATCGTTACTGGTTTTCAGTAAATTTTGTCTTCTTAAATTTTGCATAACTTTTAAATAAAAGTAAATAATTATTTGTAATAATTCTTGTCTTTTTGTTGTAAAATTTTATGTAGTATACCTACATGTACCGATATGAGTTACTTTGATCCCTACGGAACGTAAGTAAACCTGTCATTTCAGAAGTTTCTCGTATTACAATAGTTTCGTATAGTTTAAAAACATTTTTAGAAGACTGAGTACATTTTCGTACATGTACGTTCTACAAAAATTGCAATAAGATACACGTGTTACGGTGGCTTAATTTTTTCATTCCTTTTATACTTTCTGTTACTTGACCGTAACAATAATTTCGTTTGTTTATAAAATCATGTGATGCTTTTAGCAGAAAATATTTCGCATTTAGTCGGGAATGATATTTTTAGAAAATCGAAATTCTATTCTTATCGCGATTTGAAGAACTATTTTCATAAAATTACTTAGGAACTATGGACAACTTTTCATGAAGCAGTAAATTACTGGAAAAAAATAAATAATTTGGAAACAAATTGTTCTGATATCGACTAACTAAGATGAAGATGATCTAGTAGAACGAAAGTACGAACGAGTCATCCGATATTGATAACGAAGATGAAAGAGTCATCATCTAATTATTATTATTATTAATATTATTACTATTCAGGTTATGATCATTTTTTCTCATAAAATAGGAAAATATATAAAAACATATAAAATGCTATGTCCTTTTTTAAACGAGTTGTTGATTTAAAAAAAACGGGTCATTTCGACCTCTTCGGCAGCAGTCTAGTGTTAATATCTATTTCACAATTGGTATAGAGTTTTTCGAGAATGAAGGGTGAGCGGCTGGACAAAGATTCATTAGTGACTAATAGGTAACGTACTGTATTTGTCAATCAATTGGAGATTACAAAAGATAGCTGATACTAATTCGTTTATTTTAAAAATATGTTTCCTCAGGTTTACACACAATATTTGGGAATGCCAACATATTTAACTACCTATTTATTGGTACGTCAATGCGGCCATATTAATTTGACTCCTGCAACCACTTCGAATCAAGAAATTACGGACAGTACACATTTTACGCAGTAAATAGACAATTATTTGTTGTGTCCAAATACCATGTTCAATATCTATGACCGCTTGGGGCCATTCAACGGTTCCCACGGTCATGTGAGGGCGTACGAGGGTATTCAGTGGCGCTCACGGTTAGACGGGCATTTAAGGGTGAGCCAATCCAATACAGTGAATACAGTGTTACTACGTTCACTGTTGTGAGTGTAAAAAATAATAGAAACCGAGTTTTCGACGTTTTTTCTGCGGGCGATTAAGTTATACGTGAGTTATGTAAAATATAAGTCGTCAAAGATAATTGTAGGAAACATAAATAAGATGAAAATGTCTCTCCACTTTTAATAATAAATTAATAATAAGTGGGAAATAATGGAACAATATCCATTAATTCTTCTAATGTATTTACAGTTTTGTATTTGACGTGTCTATTTTTATCAAAAATTCACAAAACCCGCAGTCTAGTTGTAACATTCATTAAGCATATTATGCTACGTTAACTGCTTCAACTCGTTCATAGTAGCAATTTTTGAAGGTACGTAGCTTCTTCTAACGATAGTTCACACGACTACAGTGTGACGATTAACACTGTCTAGGTCAAATTCAGAGCCGAACAGGTCTGGCAAGTTCAACCTTTTCAATCTTCACACTGGCGAACTTTAGCAGCTCTAACACGACTGCGCATCGCGCGTCCAAGCTTACGGCTATAAAGCACCAAGCGGTCGTTACGTCGAGTTTATTACCGCAACAATGTGTATTTTTCGTTCCAGTTACACCCAGTTTGTCCCCGTTCCGCCTCGACGTGACTACTCGCGCCCGCTTTTTATTATCTCCGCGCCGGCAGCGCGATTCACGATGGTGTTCGACGAAGAGAACGACAGCCAATTCCTGTTTTATTCCTCCCTGTAGCGAAACGATGTCTCGCCGTTGATCTCAGTTTTCCGCATAATTGCCAGCGATCCTACGATCCTCTTATTCCTTGAAATAATAAAAGTAACACGTACTTCTTTAGCCGGCGATTTTATCCAGCCACACCGGTCCCGTTTGTGTCGGAGCGACGGAACTGTCCATCGTTGCCCGCCTCGTGCCACCTGTGGCTATCGAGGCTGCTCGACGCGCAACCGTAGCCTAGCACTAAATCGCGCCCTACAAAACGTTTACTTCGTTGAATGTGTTTCGTTGCGATTGCATGCGCTCGACCGACTGGAAGAAATGCTCTTCTTCCCGCGTTTCCATTCAGCCTATTCAGGCGGTCTGTTTGCCACGTTCGTTACACGCGCGCTTAAACCGCCGCGCCGGCGTGTACGTGGATGAAGAATGAAAGAGCAATTAGGCGGGGATGTTTGTTTGTCAACGGGGTTCGTTTGAAATGTTTGCAGACGAGACAGAGAAGCGGGGCCGCGGGGAACGCCGAGGAGCAAGAAGGGACGAGCGCCACTTCCCCGAGAACGTCAACGGGGACGATAACGATGACGATGACGACAGCGTCGACAACTTCGACGTCCTCGATGACAGTTACGTCAGCGCCGCTGCCATTCCTGCACGCGGAGTTCCAGCCATCGATATCATCCGCGACTGACTCGCAGCAATTAAGCAAATGGCAATCGCAAGGTGCTCAGTGCCGAGGAGCGACTGCCGCGACTGCCATGTTTTCGCCGGCCTCTTCGTCCGCGAACACCAGCAACCTGGCGACCAGCAACCTCTATTCTCTGCCCGTGTCACCGAAAAGACCTCCGCCTGTCTCGTCCAGTAAATCACCAAATATTACCAAGTCTCAGATGAAAGGTAAGTCAAAGGAGCCGTGAATCATGGAGGTTTAACGCCAATCTTTGATCGTTGCATTGCATCGCGAAAATGGATACGAGTCCCTCAGGAAATCTGGCTAAAGTTTTCCGGCGACTGTTCGGTTGATGCATAGGTCCTGTCGCCTACTTTTTAAATGTAATCTTGTCTCGAACAGAAAATTAGGTACACATTTTATATCATTCCGAGGCTCTGCTCCTTTTGTTCCAACACACACCTTGAATTTTTCAATTCGGTTTGGAAGTTTCTTTCGCTGAAGTTAGTTTATCGAAAGCTTCCTAATTTGTTCGTCGATGTTGATTAAGGTTTTCGATCTGCGAGGATCGAAAGTTTAGGGCAAACCTTCCTTTGAAACATCGTGACTCGGATAGTCCCACGAATACTAATGTGAATCAACCGTGAAATGACTACAAGGGAAGCCGAGGATCGACTTGAAAGCTTCTTTACAACATCTAATTGGGATCTATTTGACCCTCCGCCTACTGTATCGTAGTTACGGCGAGCAAAAATGGGGGAGACCGCAAATACGTGTACGAAACCGCGCTTCACTAGTCCCATAGTTAATACTATTATAAATTTTATACTGAAATCTTGTTAATTGCCTAGGTATATAATTTTATACGCAGAGATACGCAACTCGCCGTTTTATTACACTCGGACCTCCGCTCCCTTGCCTCTGACCATTTGAAGATTGAGTGGGTTATTGTAATTTATCTTCCGTCAAAAACAGTCTAGGGTAGTGGAGAAGGTTACTGTGGGGTGACCAACCCCTGTGGATTGTTTTCGGGCATACTTAGCTTCATATTTATCGAACAAGACGTATTAAATTTGTGTATTTTTTTATTTTTTCTTCTTTAAACAATTGATTTTGTTTTCGAGCACAATTAATTTCATATTTATCAAATAAGATGTATTAAATTTGTTTACTAAAACATAGACAAGATAAAAGAATACGAAGATTTAATAGTACTTATTCGATAAAGTTAATTATGCTTGAAAAACAAATCAAAGGTGCACCAATTGGTCACCCCACAGTAACCGGTACCATTCTCCAATATTTTTTGGAATAGATTTAGTTGTGCATCAAGTTTATTCTGGGTTATTCTATTGTATAAAATTGTGCAGTGGTGGGAAACGCTGCGAAGAATTTGTGGTCATTTATAATCTGCCGCGCCATTCGAACACACGGAAGAGCATTTACGGGAGGAATTTGAACAATTTTTCGGGTATTGGATGGTTTGAAAGTTGTTCCAAGTGTTTCGAGTCTACGGACGTTTTTATTTGCTCGTAAGGCGTTGAAATCAATACGATTATCATTTATGGTGACATTCGGAGAGTTTCGGGTACAAGTGCGTCGTTAATGGGATCGTAGAGCTGATGCAGCAAGTTTACTGCTGTTGTCAGGAAGCAAGAGGATGGAGTAGGATCTTCGGACGAGTACCGCATTCGAAAGGGGACGTATTGAAGCTTCTGTCGAAATGAATAGCGGAGATGCTGAAGGTGTAAGTACTTCGAGCAAAGATAACATTTCACTAGAAGTGGAGTAACTTGTCCTAGGAACTTGTAACTTGAACATAACTCGGAAGAGCGAGTTTTTGGATTTTCATTTAGCACTCTTTTACCACTATCGAGCAAAAACTTTCGAACGTCGTGAAATATCGAACGAAACTTGGGACGATGAATGTAGAAATTCTGAAGTTCGGTAAATCATTTCTATCGAAGTTTCATTTGGTTTAATCGCTGCAGATAAATTCATGACTAGGTCAAAAACCAAAAGCACAACAATTGATCAGGCCACAGTAATCGTCTCCACTACCCTATGTTACATTCAGGACTGGCTGCTCGACCACGTTATTATTTCAGGAAACGTTGCATACTTTCATATTAGCCAGTGTAAGTAAATTTACGTTGAAATATTCCAAACTTTACCAGCTAATAGCGGATTACATGAAGTTTGAAATAATCATATTAATGTATATTAAAGTTGCGTCAGACCGCCACGGTCACTGTAATACGATTAATGGTTAAACAAATATTTTACTCGAGTCCACCGTTATAGGTATAGTCGTATCTACGTTCCTTTTGGCGATTAATTGTAACGGATAGAACGTTGAAAAAGAACTGTCGCTGGTTAAACTGTAGATAACCGTATGCGTCAGAGGAACGTGACGCAGGTTCATTATTTAAGTAATTACCTTGAAAGTTCTGATTCAGTCCATGTCCACGCGTTATCCGATATTCCCGAAGTTACATTGCACTGTGTAATTCCTACGATGCGTCGGGAGCTGGTCCGACCTCGGGAGATTAATTTATTTTAGAAGTTGCTCTCCGAACACCGTGTACATATATTAAACAAATTCGTTATACGCGTGCCCCAGTGCATTTCCGACTGAAATTCTATTCAGGAAGATTTTTCAAGAGTTCGCTCTCGACACAACTTTCGAATTTCCAGCAGCAGCAAATTGAAATTCTGACCATTCAGTTTCAGGTTCGCCATTGATATGATCATTTTCTTTCGCGGAGCGCGTTCCCGTAAATTCGAAAATTGAGGATAACACGATGACGAATTCTCTCCTCGATTCTATATCATACGGAGCAAGATCGAAGAAAAACACTGACGGAAAATTCGAAATCAGCCCTCCGGACAAGCCGTGAAATTGAATTTTTCGTGTTCGTTCGCCGTTACATTCTCAATTCGTTACCTCCGTCGAAACGACGTTCAGACGTCAAATGCGCGCAGGTCGGGCGCGAGCTCCTCCTTTTGCTCATTGTCATCGCCGGCTAGCAAGTAGCTCCTGGCCATCGTCGAGCTAAATAACCAATTAACGCGAGATCCGGGGAATTGATTTTTCGAAGGGCGTATCGCTCGCAGACGGGAATACGATTTCTAGGTCCGATACCGCGCGTTTTTCGGGATCGCGATACCTGGAAGCCGGAAGTTTATGTCCGACCATTTCACTTTGTGCGTTGAATAAAGAAAAAGCAGGAAGTATGGGTACTTTAAGGATCGATCGTTCGGCCAATATGAAGCGTGCTTTTACAACTGAGAAAACGGTCGCCCGTCGTTAAGGCTTTCGTCGGAGTCAGCGATAATCGTCGTCGGTCGGCCATTGATGGCCTTGCTAAAAGCGGAGTATGTCGCCAAACGAAATTCGAGTCAAAGAGATCTTGGGAAACGGAACGCGAGAGCCTGCGCTTCTTTCTCTGCTACAAAGGGTATGTTGACAACTTCAATCCTATAGCTTCCGTTTTACTCGCGAATTTTTTGAGAGACGAAGTCGAGGAACTACATGCGCATAGTTTCGCATGCGAAGCTCACGATACCCGAGAGGCTCGATTTATAGCTGCAAACGCGATGTTTTCGTATCGTAAAACTAATCAGGCAATAAAATAATCATTAGTCTGCGAGTCTTTATGTAAGATAAAAATTGCCTTCATCGATTCTAACTCTTTGTACTGTAACAATAACTTGGAGTCGCGATGATGATATCATGTCTAAATGTGAAACTACTAAGTATGAATTTAAGAAATATTCTTCTCAATTGGAACAAAATTTAAACTAAATTCTACCTTTCGATATTTCAACATTAAAGTAAAGATTGAAAGTGTTAATTAGCACAGTGGTTAATAAACAGGGCCACACAGAGATTTCGTTTATTCTTTAGTGATTTTACTTTTACACAGAAATCTTGGCACCGAAATCAACGCAACTATCGCATCATGAACTTCATAGCTCGGACTTAAAATATCGTGTCCGCAGCTATACTTTTCTATAGATCGTCAACGAATCTGAAACTAGTCGCTAGAACCACTCTGCGCAATCCACTAGTAAGTAACTTTATCGATGACCGGCACTGCAGACAGCGAGTACATCGATATCGAGTGTAGAAATAAATGAATTTTCCGTGGACTTTGAAATGGATAGTTACGCATCCAATTTAAAATTATAGTGCTATACCTCACGTGTATTTAAAACGCCGCATCGGATCGTTTGCTAGAGCATCAATTTTCTCCTATCGATGTTCATTCCAATGTACGATATTGTTTTTTTCAATTAAATCACTTTTGAAATTAAAAAAGATTATTCCGTTTAGAACAAGCGTATTTGAGCCGTTTATTTTGAGAGTGACCTATGTCCGTTTGCCATTTGTTGTTGTTGACTGCGGCAACGTGTATATTATCCACTTAATAATTGCTATTATTTTAATAGGAATTGTAAAAAGTTGTGTGACACATTAGTATTGTATATGTATATTTTTTATTCGTTTTTAAAGAGCAAACCCTTAAATATCTCAATTTCGATACGAATGAAATTAGGTCACTTTTAAAATAGACAGCTCATTTGTATATATGTACGTATTAACACATTAACATTAACTGCAACATTGTTTTCAACGAAATGCAATATAAACCGATTTCTTGAAAAGCCAGTTTTTATAGAAGATAATATTTATATTTCAATAATTCTAGGACCCCTTGCGTTTTTATTTACACGCGAGGACAAGAGAAAAATAATCATAACTAAATACGAATAACAGAAAATATAAGAAATAAGTAGATACTTTTAATATATACTCGTGTAGAGAGAAAATACAACGACAAAAATCATTCTGTTCAACTAGAATCGCGTTTTAGATCACTCTGCGATGTCTCGGCTGGGGGTATCACTTGCAATCTTTCTTGCGGCAGCGGTGTGTCTTCAGGTGTCGTGGGTGTTATCTCCAAAAGTGCGCTCGCACGAAAAAGGAGTGGGAACGGTACGAAAAAGAAGATGGGAACGAGAAACCGCAAACTCGTAACCGGGTTAAGCAGAAGCTATTTGTCGACGCTTCTTCCTGTGCGCTTTTTCCTCGCCGTTACCCATTAGCGCAAAATCACGAGGCTTCTCGCTTCTGCCTCGTCTTTCTCTTTCCCATTTCCTACCCCAGAACACAATAGCGCATGGATATGCCGGCGCAGAATGTGCTTATAGGAGGACTATAGCCGCCGGTACGTACAAAATCAATGGGTCGTGAAACGAGGCTATTAAACGGTCGAGTCAAGCACCGACGATCCAAGTCCGATCGCTTGTCCCTTCTCAACGCCCCGCCTCGTCTTACCGCTCCGCTCCGCTTCGCGCCGCGGGGATCAAACATCGCGAGATCTTATCGATCGAAGCGTTTAATCAGTTTGAACAAACGAACCTCCTAACTCCGTCGATTGAAAAAAAGCAAAGCATTGTGCCACCAGAATGAAAGCGGAGAGACCCGTTTTAGGATTTCCACGAGATCTCCGATGATCGAGCTTCGTCTCGATCCAAGCTCCGCGATTGCACCACGCGCGAGTAATTAACCGTGTCAAGCGGAATATTCCGCGACTATCTTTTTATTTCGACGGAAATATCGAAGTTCTGGTATCAGTCTAGCGA
Organism: Augochlorella aurata; assembly: GCA_028455555.1. Classification (NCBI taxonomy): domain Eukaryota; kingdom Metazoa; phylum Arthropoda; class Insecta; order Hymenoptera; family Halictidae; genus Augochlorella; species Augochlorella aurata. The sequence continues at coordinate 9,528,793 of CM052164.1, forward strand.
TTTGGAAACTCATTTGGACATATTGGACTTCGAATCTGGAACATGGCTGCGAAATCGAATAAAAAGATCGAAAATCTACAATCGGAAGTATTAAGATCAATTTTAATAGCGTTATAAAAATTTTTCCGATCGAAAAAGCAATCACAGTGCACACCAAATCGCGCTAGAGGAAAATAAACAACCGCATAAATCCCGTTGCTAAGAACTGTTGTGCAGATATTTCTAGACTACGAAGGAATCATACTTCCAATTTACCCACAATAAAGTCACTAGACCAATAATTCTAACTATTATTTTGTAGCAAATAATACAAATTTAGTCAATTCTAGTATCACTTAAGAACAATAAGGAAGATGGTATAAGAAAGAATCTAGTAATACAATTTTATACCAGTACGCGTTACGAGGGGTGTTACGTTGTGCGATAGATTTTTTATATTTCTTTCTTCTGGTCTTTTTCGAAACAATTTCATTTCTTTTTCAAACTCTAAATGTCGAACTGGAAATACTATTATTTCTAAAGAATACCTTTTTTGGCTAAGTGAGACAATGTTTATTCTTTAAATGAACGTTATACACTTAATTTAAAGTACTTAAGTTTACAAATTCTCGAAATCATTGCAGTTTCACTTTCTGGTAATAAAGTAATAGTACACTTTCGCACAACAACATTGACTTTATATTTATCGACTAAAACATATTAAATTTTTCTATTAAAAAATAAACAGAATAAAAGGATACAAACATTTAATATTCAATATAAAATATAAAATTTATTTCATTTAATATAAAATATTTAATGTGAAGTTAATTATGCCCGAAAAGAAATTAAAATGAACAGCAATTGGTCATTCAACAGTAACCGGCTCTCCGCTACCCTCGTAGAAGCTCGTTCATTATAACCTCGTTTATTGCATTTTTGGAGATTTATTAAAAGTCTATTTTAATACAATAAGAATATTTTCATTTTTTATTCCTCTAGATTCGTTACTCCTACTATTTAATGATTTTGGAATTACTTTTTTTATATTATACATATATTATAATATCTAAAGTTAATATCCTTTAAATAGAAATTCATATCTAAATATCTTCGTTATTTGAGAGCATATGAAAAAATTTCTTTAATAAAAGTTTTATTGTTTGATGGAACCCGTGTACCGCCAGAAAAAATCTTTTTCTTCGTAATCAATATTTGAAATTATAAAATAACGAATTTTCTTCGACGCACTCATATTTTTTTCTATATTCTTATACATCGTGAAAAGACGAATTCAAAAAGGTACAAAAATGTATCATGGCGAAAAATTAATTATAAAAGTTAAACAATTTTCAAATTCGATGCTGGACGTCTTCTCGTTGTCCGATCAATTTCAGATTTTTCACAGGTTATTTTTTTATCTAATGACATAATTTTGGGGGATGTCTCGAGAAAAATTCGTTTGTTGAAAAATCCACCCTATCGAGTATGCATTGCAAAATAAATAATGTTCTACATATTATATTAATGTAACTTTGGTAGCGTGCGAATCCCTGGCCATTTATTATTCACTGAAGGTAATGGTTTAGTATGATCTTGGTGTATTATTCGTATTAAATGTACGTATGAAATGATTTCATTGTTGCAGAGTTCAGGGAGGCTTTCAACCTATTCGACAAGGATGGCGATGGAAGCATCACGAAGGAGGAGCTGGGTAGGGTGATGCGTTCCCTTGGGCAGTTTGCAAGAGCCGAGGAACTTCACACTATGATGCAAGACATCGATATTGACGGTGAGTTTACATTCTTATACAAAACATAAAAGATGTTTTAACTTAACATGAATTGAGCTCGTTACTTTATACATTTTTTTTTTAAATAATGTATCTAACATAAATATTTAATATGTTAAAAGCATTAAAAAAATTTCCTCGATAAAACAAACTAATAAATAATTACTGAAATAACTTTATCAACAGTTAACAATAATATGGTAAACTCGAAAGCATCTGTTAGAATTAATGTGTAGCATTGTTCGAATCCGCACAATTTCTGAGACGAAATAATCTCTCTTTACGAACAACTATTCATATTAGTGAACAAACGTTTGTATTTGCGATGATACCTCTAAAAATGGTAACTAATAAATTTTGCAAAAATACGACTCTAGCGATATAAAAAGTACTATCAATTATTCCGAAAGTTGAATTACCGAAAGCAAATAAAAAGCAGACACTCGTAATTCAGCTGGCAAAGTGCATACGGTACAGAACACATATAATACCTTTTAATATCGACTGCGCGATCCCGAATTCATTAGCTAATAAAATATTTCGAAGCATATATCGAATGTGCCGCAATAACATTTATCAGAATCGCAGTGTCTGCCGAATGCGTCAGGAATATCATCCTTCGATTGTAAATAAAACACAGCAGCTATCGATTATGTCTGGCAATGGAAATTATCTAGATGTCCAATTGGTTTAGAAAAACTAACAATTATAATTTATAATATCACACCACTAATTGCGTTTGTGGTACAGTGTCGAAGGTGTATGAATTTGTGTACGGAAAAAATATAATTATTTTCTTACTTATTATACATTTTCGTTATACACTGTTACGTGTATTGTATACACACCATGTTATGATGTAGGAAATCTAAATTAATAGGATATTTTTTATTATTTAAATCTGTACAAAACTTTCGCTTTCTAATCCAATTACAGCCAGTTCCATAAGTATTCGTAAAAAACTTGTCGAAATCAATTTTGCAATAAATTGTTTCCTGCAAATGGACACACGTATAAAGTTTACTTATACCAAATCTCAAACAAAATTGAGTAATTTTGATCTTCGTGCTGTATAACATCAGTCCACAAAAGTATTTGTACAACACTTTAAAAAAGGCAGTTTTGTATGGCTTATATTTTGTTAAAATACAATTAACTTAATTTTTCTAACGAGTATCAAATTTTGATGACACTCGTATTAGTTAATAGGAGGTGTGATACTATAACACCTAATCGTCAGTTTTTTAAAACTAATTGGTCATCTGGGTAACTTCCCCCGTGAGTACCATGGAGGGTCGAACGATCGTATAATCGTTTCATTCGCCATTTGACGAGGGGATCGCTGTAGCTCGTAAACAAGGTGGCAAACAATCTGGTATAGGGCGAGGTCTTCGAAGTTTACCATTCGTCCGTGTAACCACGTTGGCCCACTTACAACCTTTCTACCCGACGGCATTGACTTAATTGCGGGTAATTTTCGTGAAGTGTTCTCCCGCCTGACAATGGGAAGGACGCTCGTGAACGGAACATCTTTATTAAGCCAGATCTACTTCCCCTCAAACTCTTTCCTCGCTCACGACCATACTCGTTCCTCCTTTTTCGTACAACTATGCTCCTACTAGGCAATTTTCTCCTCTTTCTCTTTGGAGAAAGAATATGAAGTTGGCCAAGAATGCTGGCCGAACGACCACAGTCAGGCTGAAATTTCTATTGTTTCGACGACCAGTCGCGATATTCCTTCCACGATCTTAACGACCGCAATCTCCTTAACTTTTCCCACCCCTTTCACCAGTGAACTTGGAAATATTTCAGGATATAAGACTCGTAAGTTTCGCGGCGAATTAAATCGTGGCCATTACTCATAAATTGCTCTGTTAAATAACTTTCCTACGACATGATTGAATCGACATCCAAGCATACGTTATAGTTAGATTGCTGATCTTTATGCGAATTATTTTCATACGTTATTTTACAAAAATTGGAATAACGAGAATGTTTCCTTCGCCAACTACAAGATTACCCATTGTAAAGTGGAAATAAAAATGCTATTAGATTTTGTTAAATTATGAAGCTTTTTTTACAATGATTCGCAGTCTAGTTATAATAACAATGGCGCGAAATAGAAAGAATCTCTTTAATAATTTCAGTGAGCTATAAATGATACATAGACGTCCCTAAATTCTTTCAATAGTTTTATTGTTTTAAATTTCGACTATCCATTTTTATTATAAATGCATAAAATCCGTAGTCTAGCAATAATAGAGGAGTTGAGTGTGGAATACACAGCTGAAATAGGCAAGAGGACTTTCTCGAGTTTTTCTACACGGGACGTGTAGAGAAATATCGATACCTGTTGCTGATTCTTAAAACAGCATGAGAGTACCTTCTTCAATTGGAATAATAAAAGCATCATCGTTGCTTCTTCCTGTTAACACCGTTTCATGCTTTACCGCGATTTCGGAGATGCTTTCAATTCTTTTTGCGCGGACTGACAAGGACGAAAGGTTTCACAGCCGAAATTACTTGTACGTCTAAACAATCGTCACGTCGGGGTCACTCGCTGCGTCGAATTCGCAAGCTGTCGCCGTCAATTGCGACTCGTGTTTACCTCGTGTAAAATTTTTCCTCTCTATTCGCGGAACACCTCGGTCCGCGACACATACTAAGCCGTATCCATTGCACGTGAAAGGCTGCACAACACGGTGACAGAATTTTTATTAATTCCACCCTCCGCTGAAACCAATGGACTGCGAGCTGCCGCGTTGTCGCCGCGCGGCTTCCGCGTTTCCTCGGCTATACACTCTACCATACCTTAAATAATATCGACTATAAGCTACACCACCCTAAATAAGTAATTATTGAGTCGGAAGATCAGGCATAATCGGAAAAACTTTTTTCCGATACGATGAAATATTTAACGTTATGTTCATTTACAATCAGTGACCGAAATAATGATAGAGGTTCGTCTCATTTTTGTTATTATCAGGTGGTTCGTCAGATCGTAGTGAAACGCATAATTATTTTAATGATATAACTTTATTGCAGAGATACAACAATTTTGCAATTTTGCGCAAAATAAATATTGGTTCATTGGTAATATTTTGGTATTTGTAAGTAAAAAAATTATCATAAGTGCAATTAGAAATTAATTAATTATGGAGAAAACTCAATTTTATATTTGCGGGGTGCCGCAAAGGATATTTGAGATGATAACAGACGATGGAGGATCAACTAAATATGCATGCTGAAAATTTCATTGTTCCTCATTCAGTAGTCCCTCTGACATCTCTAAAAAATTCAAGTTGTTTAGTCTAGTTTTAGAATGGTTATACCGTTTTAAAAGGTGTTCGAATACTTTTTCTACTCACTGTATCTCGGATCCGTTTCCAACATGCCGATTCGAGTCGGCGCTAAATTATTTGATGCATACTAAATTCGTGTACACCGAGTATAGGCTGTTTTAACGCTCTTGCAGTTTACAATTTATTTGCGAAATTATGAAATATACTGCGAAAATGCAATCACATTGTTTATCTACGTGTTTGCAACAAACTGATGCAGATACGCTTCACCCGATGGTCGAATTGCAGCTGTGTGTGCAAGATAAAGCCAGTAATATGGAATATTCTGAAATATTGCTAAAAAAGAAATAAGCTTCGAAGATAATCGTGTCCTCAAAGAAGTAACTCGTTATTGAAGGCGAGTCCTTAATGTACGTAGTGTGTAAAGTAAATCAGAAACTCGGATATCGCATTGAAGGTAAACTAATCCTTTAACGGTCATGCCCGTGCATGCCACGAGCACACTAAATAAACAAAGAATACTTTTACATCGAATAAACTTTATTAAATTCGGAACTACATGGGAATCGACTAACGTTAATTTGTTTTTAACAAATGAGGAAAAGCAAGTTTAAATTTACGATTCCGAAACACGTGTAGATGAGCATATTTGTGCGTTACGGAGTTCAAGAATATTAAAACATTTAAAATTAAAATTTGATAATTATTATATTGGAATGGATAAAATGCGGTATGTAGGCAACGATGAAAATAATTAAAATATAAATAAATATTCGGCCGTTGCAATACCAGTGATCATACACTGTAATCCAATTTTTTTTATATTTAATGTAATAAAATGTTATGAGATTTGAAATTGATAATGAGTAACTTTAAGCCTAAGAATTTGAAAAGAATGTTTGATAGTGAAGTATATTCCTTAGTAAATAACATTCAATTAATCTACTTAAAGTGCAGGCTCTCGAAGTCATGTAAAAACGAAGATTCTTTCCTAGTCATCCGGAAACTTTGCCACATCATTCCCAGTTCGTGACTTCTTCTGCCCCCTCATCGGTTCCAGGTCGCTGTAATTATAACTTGAACTTTCCGGTGAAGATAGTTACAATTTTTTGCTTCAGCTGTACCAGCTGTTTTAATTACCTACAATCTGCAACTTTGGCCAGTGTAGCCCATAATGATTTTAAATACCTACAGAAAGAATAAGAATATTAGTGTAACAAAAGCTTATGGCTTAAAGCAAGGTAAATATTTATCTAGCGAACAATACTGTAATGAATCACGGATCGAGGAACACTCATTTAGGGTTCCACAATCCATTAAAGACTGCAGCGAAACTCATTACTCGATGGTGATTCTAGCATCCTTCCCTCCGACGACCAAGTTTCGCAGCGGCACAATTATAATTCTTTCGCGTGGTTTCCGTGCGCACTAATGGACGGTCGTCATCAGTATTCCAGCGTATTATTCCCCTTAATCGGCCAGTTCGCTTAATTCTCGCCGCGAATACCAGACCGCAGGGAAGGTATGCGTTTCAAGCAATCGGAATGGTTCGATACTACCGATCGGAGGAACGTTCATTTGAGGGATGCGTCGCCGTCGCCGGGGGTAGCTTCGAATTTCGATACTGCAAGTATCGAGGCAAGGTCGTGCATGGCAGATGTATAATTAGAAGTAACGCGACTAGCGGCAGGCGAAACAAGACCGTTGCCTCCAGTAATCACGCCTACGTAACCGAGATTCGTTTCATTCTGAATGCCTCCCGGTCTCGATGAATAAACCGCGTCCGTGTGGCTCTGAATAAATCAGACCGCGAGTGTGTACGCGGGGAAAAATATGAAAGATAAAGAACAGGAAAACTTGAGGAGGAAAAAATATGCGGACCGATGGCAATCGACGTTCATAGAAACATTCCCGATGCGACGCAGCCTCGTGTCGCGCGGCTTCAATGCACCCTTCGAGAAGGGGCGCCGTCTGTCGCGACTTCTACCCCCTAGGCAACCACTCGATTCACTGACATACTACTCCTGACAGACAGTGTTTCATCGATGCGAACGTGATCGTTGGAAGAATTTTTTCTCTGGTAGCCGAGCTAAATTAGAGCAGGGGATATTTGATTGAAATCGTCAATACGATTGTTAATTGTCAGAATTATTAGTTGTGTAGAACAGGTGATTTAACACGTTTCGCTGCCACGTCATTCATATTTGATTAATGGAATTCATTGCTCAGATTTAAGAATGAATTTTGATGCTCGAATTTTGTGTTCCACAGGTTAACCTTGAATATCTCAGTTATTTTTTGAGATACAGAAAAACTTTGTTGACAAAAGTTGTATGGTTTGAAGGAGATCGTAATGTGAAGGCAATTTTTTTTCGAGTTTTCAAAATTTTAGAGTTAAATTAATTTTTTTAAATGGTATGTTATACTTCCCTATTCTGAACCTCTTAGGCACGGCTGAATTTTGAACGGGGCGGTTTTTTCGTACACTGCAATATATGACGGACAATGCTGTTCTCTACGCGAGCATATTCGAATCAGGTTTCCATGATTAAATTATCATTTTTCCTAAAGATAATGATACATATATTTTCATTTTAATCATTTACTTTAATAACTAATAAAGCAATTGAATAAAGCACATAGTGGTGCGATGTACTGGAAGATGCCATTCGCGAAAGCCACTATACTGTCGCGTCATGCCTAAGAGGTTAATGAAGTAGCGGGTGTTTAGACGATTTCAGCGACCTTTATTACAAGGTAATCCGATAACAGATAACAGGCTTAAGCAGTAAGACTTACGTAATAAAAGATGCTCGAAGCGATGTCCGTTTGCATCGATGCAACATTGAAATCGTCGGGTTGCTTCAGGCACGTACATTAACATACTTCAGTTAGTCTTTATGTTTTATGTTTATTAATCATTTCTAATTGAACGTTGAATACAATGCGCCGGCAACATCGAAAAATTATGATATAAGATTATACAGTGTCTGGTTTTAGAACTGGCACAACCAGGCAAGTGGAGACTTTATATATAAATATGGATCGAAAAAGGAAATAACATATTTTCGTTTGACGTTTCGCTTTTGTGAAAACCGGGTTTGAAAATTCAACGAATACGCTTGATATTCCATGCGAATTTTCTGACGCGTCTGTTCATGACCTACCCATTCTACTTCTTGTACATGCTAGAGGCTAGAGAGCAACAAAACCTGACAAATTATTAAAATTGGTTTTCCTGAAACGATTCGTTAAACATGAACATTTTATTGATCCTTTTGTATGCAGAACTGCAAATCCAGCTACATTCGTATGTTATATGTGTATCCGAACAATAGAAATATCTTCTGTAAGAAATGATATTTTACTCGCTATCAAATTTTTCACTCTTATAGAATATACTCGTTATAATTCTTACAATAAGTTTTTCTTTTCGATTTCTACTTTATACTTTTCTTTGTTCTTTTATATCGATGTATACTTGACATAGTTTACTTTTTACCCTTATGTGAAACCTACTTTAGAAAGGGGAAGTGGTAAAAGTATAACTAACTCTGACTGTATCTAACCGATGTTGCCATCGTCCCCAACTATATTTTTAAATTTTAATTACAAGTTCTGATTGACGAGACGCTTAACCAGTTAAGCGTGTTTGACGACTATATCCGTCATGGAGATGTGGCAGAATTTTGTGTCATGACGACTATATCCGTCATACGTAAAATTTTGTTACAATTTGATATTTAAATTGTAATTCTGGCGAAAACTAAATTGTATTCGTAAATTTTAATATGTTTAAAATGTTTAGAGGTTAAGACGAAATGAAACAAACAAATGAAAATTATAAATAACTTGAGTTGGATTCGCCTTTTTGGATTCGTCATCGCTTGATTATCGCGACACACTGGTGGGCGCTTTGCAAAGAGATCGCTACAGTTAACTGGTTAAACGTTCTCATGACCGATCAATATTACTTTGGGGAGCTTAACTTAAAGTGAAAAATAAACTGAAGAGTACATAGTTAGCAAAAGTGTGTTTATATTAATATTTTAAATTAGTATGCAAATGCACAAAAAATTTGGAAGAATTTTTTTAAACACATTTGAAAAATGATTATACAATATATAGTTCTATAGAACTAGAATGTGGGTGTATGAATTCGAAACACCATTCTTTATCATACATAATAAAATATTAATATTTGTTATATGTATTGAACATTTAGTGTACTACACTTCCACCAGTTATCGTGAAAACAACAATATCTAGTACACGTTTTCACGATTAGGAAATAAAAGTGTGACTTAGGTAATACAATCTGCTTCTTTTATTATAAGCGTATTTCAAGATAGGAAATGGTGGACAAATTCATTAAAATTTCTAGTTACCAATATTCTACAGTGGGGAGCAAAATTGAATCAACACTTTTAAAATGGTCTTATTTTTTTAAAACTGGTCTAAATGACTTAAATTTTAAAGTATGGAAGACTAACAATACTAAAAACAATATGCATTAGCTTACACAATGTGAAGATTATCAAAACCTATATAATTAACATGACAAAGTATTAAAAAGGTTAGAGTTTATCAACATATTTTCTCATAGCGTGGAGAACGAGCTTTCACTGAACGCTGTTCAAATTTCCCACCCTTTGCTTTGGACAATAGCAAACATGTTTATTTATAGATTCGCTACAAACTGTATCATTAATCTGTTAACAATGTTCGATGAGTTTTTAAACTGAAGTATTTAGTCTTTAGACTGAAATTATTGTAGAAATTAATATATTTTTACAAACAGCAAAATAAAAATCTTCAATACATTAAAACGACGAAGAAATAAAAGACAAACAAGAAAATCAACTTGGAAAAAATCGAACATAATAATAATCTACACAACTGAGAAATTTACATTGCGTCCACCACCAGTCGCACATAAGTTACATAAATCAGACTCAACAAAGAACTTTTAAATAATTAGCTGAGTATTTACCGTGTACGACGAACCCTGATGTTTCGACTCTCGCTTAAATAAATGACCCTGGTTTATTTGTAGATGCCAGCTAGGAAGTGGAAAGTCTGTTATTACAATGCTCTTTTAATTTTTAAGGTGACTCTCTTAGCACAGTAATTTCACTATGATGAAACGTGAAATGTATGAATAATTAACATGACAAGCTTTTGATTTGTTCGATCAAATACTTTCAGGTCTAGCATGAGAGAGACCGTGTTCCTCATGTTTAGGAGTCGGCACGTCGCATGTCAATTCAACAACGGGCGTTATGTCGCGATATTTAGCAATGTCGACGGAAGTTCCAGCCGGTCGATAGTCAAGAGCGACCGGCGAAGTTGATTCCGATAACTTCGAGGCGAGGCATGCCTGACCGGGCTCGTTATTCATCGCGGAACTGTGTGGAATGTGGCGAACTAGTGAGACGAGAGCCGCGAATTGATTTTGGCGAATCGAACCACTTTACACGCGTGTCTTTTGTGTATTCGCACGGAGAAATTGAATGGCGAGACAGAATTTTGGAGTTGGGGCTTCTGTTCTCGCCGCATGATTTACGTGACGGCTCCGTCCTATCAGCTGTTCTAGCAAAATCGCAGATTTCCTGCGAAATTCGTAACGGGAAAAACAACAATACAAATTCTAGAGATTTAGTGACTATCGGAACTTCGCGAAATCTATCGCAATGCATCAAACGTGCGAGAGAAAACTGTATTTGGGAGTGTTCGTTGGCGATTTATTTGTAAGCTTAAGCAACAATTAGGAACTTCGAGACGCCTCTGGTTGTTGAATGCACTCCTAAACGGTTCAGAAAACATTAATTTACAGAAACAGTTTGTACACGTTGAGGAAACACGGACTGAAGGACGTTTGGGCTTTGTTCCGGTTTTGCGGCTACACTTGTTGCTTGTAACAAGATGTTCACGCGGAAATCAGTTTGTTCCAAGTTGCTTACGGTGACTATAAAGGACCTGCTCCTTGCGGCTGTTTTATACTTGTTTAAGGAACGTGGAACATTGTTAAGAGTTGTCAATTGACGCTTTAGTGTGAATATAGGGTAACTGTCCCAATTCTCGTGCCTCCGGATTAAAAACCGTTATATTATACACATTAATGATCTATTTATCTTCTTTTATGTTTACCTCTTAACATGTAAAATTCATGTAGGGGTATTACATTTTCCATATGTTAAAATGTAATAAGCATTTTTCAATTAATGATACAGTAGTTCTGAGGAATTTAAGTACCATGTCTTGTCAAAAATCGTGAGAAATGCTTGCTGAAAATTTCCGTATAAATTAACTAATAATGTGATTTACGTTGTACAAAACGCATATTATGTCGTAGGAGGGTTTCATTTAGCATTAATAACGATAAAAAAACGCTAACCGTGCATATTTTTATATTTTTAAATATAAAATAAATTTTCAAATAAAATTTCAGAACATGTCCGTATTTTCGTGCCCTCTTGTATTAGAAGGCGCAATCGAACCTAACCTCATTTTCATTCAAAACGATGTAATAAGATAATAATAAGAATACTTTTAAGTTTTCATTTAGTGTTTTTATGTTGATCTAGTTTTTTATGTGCAATAACGTTTAAATACAGTAATATATACTACTACTGCATACCTCCAGGCCGCAGCCTGATTCGTTAGCGAAGATCGACATAGAAATTTTCTTTGTTCTGATTGGCTGACGATTCACTACTGAGATAGGATCCACTGCGCATTGGATACGCAGTAAAATGCAATATGGACAAATGCAATAAAATATATGAAAATGCAATAAAATATGGACAGCCCCGAGAATACGGGGCACGAGAATATGAACACAGCTCCTGGAAGGTCACAAAATTATGGCCAGAAACATCTTTTTTTATTTCATTAAAAATATTATTAAATTATTAATTTTTTATCATGCAAAAAATATGTTTCAAATCAAAAAAGTCTGAAAAATCGAAATATAGTTTTAGTACGTTAAAAAAAATTTCTAGTATTTAATGAAAGTTTCGGCAAAGCAAAAATTAATTGGCTTAAAGGTACGATAATTGAAACAATTACCCTAGCATATATTCATTTTCCTTGTAGTTAATTCAACGAGATGTCACACAAACTGCTGCATCATATAGCAATCATCCATGTTCCACTTTATTTTGTACACCATACAAAAGCAACTCGCCAAAAAGATAAATTAAAATTGCAAGGTATTATCATTTTCAAAATTAAGTTAGAAGTTTCGTCAAGTTCTTCTTTCGACATTTCTTCTTCAACGACAACAAGCAATTTCGAATTAGAGTTTAAGATCTTCTTCGGCAGTTAATAATGCCCATTGTTCTCTATAAATCTCTCAATACTGTGATTGCCAATACCTTCTGCGATCTGTTCGCAGCCCGATCTAAACATTCTGTCGTAGTTACCGTTCAACACACGCAAAAAAGCTTTTGATTTATTTCACATCTGCAAGCAGTTTGAACGTTTGTTACAAATTATAATATACGTAAATATCGACATGTTATCTGCAGACGTGTTGATGCATTCAATTAGCAATACACAATTTGAAGTAATCAGGAAAATTAATTTCTGGAACTTAATGAGATTACGCTTCCCGAGAAAAAAGTGTTCATTAAATACCATTAAATACGCATTTTTTGTAAAACATAATACACGATACTATGATAGAATAGTGGCTAATTATTTATTATAATTCCTAAGGAACCGCAGTATCAAAATCGTCTTAGCGTTGATCGAATATTGTAGGTCACGTGTAGTAGAAAAACCTAGCGAATGTTGATACGAAACAGTTGTTTCTTTGAAAACAGTAAAAACGGTACGTGATCGTTCTTTAAAGTAGAGGCATGTTCTACCATTTCCTCTCCTATCTCGGTATGTCATGTGTGAGTTTACGGGAGACAACTCGAATATCAAGCGCGGAGAGAAAAGGTATATTGTTGACTCGGATGGATCATTCATGCCACCGATTTTTCCTCCGTAACTTTTCCATTCCGCAAATATTCCACCGTTTTGTTACGTGTTTTCTTTCATCCGAATAATTACTCTGTTTGCAAAACAGTCGCAGTTGGTCTCAATTGTACCGGTGCTACAACATTAATTCTGAATGCTCGACCCGTTCCGATTTATTACAGTTCGTTTGATGCGCTATTATGTCAAAGCGAAGGAGATGATGAATGCGTTTAGTTCGCGAGAAAGTTCGAAAGCGGAAAATTCATAGCGGCCGGCTGGTCGGAAAATTATACGGCACGCGGTAAAGTAATTGTAAGTATATTTGTCGGTCCTTTATCCTGAGGTGGAAACTAGCGGGAAACGTTACATCGGAAAGTTCGCCGAGTTGACTTTGAAGAGCCTTCTTCACCACCGAGCGGTGGAATTCACTCGAATAAAGTGTTCGCCGGTGTTAGAGGTTAAAGTTTGACTTATTCGCCGAGTTCGTCGAATAAACCACTGGAATTCTGCTGGTACCGTCGCGTTGACATTGTGTCTTCATGTACTTGAAGCATGTTTGCTGTATTTTATCTATGAACACAAAATTAGGAGAGTCATCTAAGCTGGTGAAAGTCTAGGAAGAATTTACTAAATTATTCCAATAATTAATACAGTTACGGACTATATCCGGAGCAGAAACGAGTTTATACTTTCAGTTAATTGACTTTGGAAAATTAATTTTCACGCTGTTATATTCAATTTACCGGTTACAACGTACAAGAAGATTCAATGTTTAATGATATGCTTAATTCCTTTAATGTTTATTGAATTCAATAAATTATTTTGATCTTATTGAATTTTTAAATTATTGTTTTTTAACGTTAATAACGTTTTATAATGTTTTTATTGCATGCATAAAGTGTACAATGCCTACAAAGGAAACGATGAAAGAAGAAATGTAAACTCCACCATAGATCGAATAACAATCCTTCTATTGCATACAGGATGTTCCGGAAGTCGCTCGCAATCGGGAAGTCAGGTGTTCCTGAGGTCCTTTGAAGTAACATTTTCCTTAGCGCAAATTCAATCAGCGGCTTCGTTCACGAGTTATTAACGAAAAACAGTGATCAATTTTCACGCTAGCTGATCTCGCCTACGATTAGTCACTGTTTTTCGTTAATAACTCGTAAACAAAGCTGCGGATAGTATTTGCGCTAAGGAAAAAGTTACTTCAAATGACATCAAGAACCCGTCATTTATTGCAAGTGACTTTTGGGCACCCTGTATATCTAGCCTATAAAAAGGAAAGGAAGTTAAACAAGACATACGTTATTGCATAATACTTTCGATAAATATAAATTGAACACAGCGAAAAACGGATACCTGGATACACCTTTCATTTTTCCGTTGTCCTGTTTCCTCGCGAATTTTATCTATCGAGTCGATAGTAACAATGCGTTGCGTTCTTGTTTTCTTTTCTAGATTACAGATCACAGTTCCACGTGTCGGGAAACACGTCACGATTAAAACTGCTGCGTTCAAGAGACTTCGATCTATAAATCACGTGCAGTATTCGGTGTTTACAATTTCCTGTTCTTTTTGTCGGCGGTTTTCGATACCATGAGTATGCTGTGTAGTAGAGAGCCGTGATTCCATCCCGTATCGTCCGAGAGTGAACTGTACCAGTAAAAAGCTGTCATAGAAACACCATGCTGTTGCGGAAATAGTACGTCACATTAAATAAAAATAAGTAACACCAAAGCGTAGTGCGCGTGCTCTCTACCTTCAAATACGTTTCGTTTCGATTTTTCATCTTCAGCCTCTCAGTTGATCCGGATTTAGATTCTTAACCTTTAGAAATCGTCATCGTTTAAACTGGAAATGGATAAAATTTTGGTTCTTTATCTTCTTCTTCGGTTCTTGATGTCATATTTTCTAGTTATTATTTAGTAATTTATTTTATAGTTAAATTTGGATTACAAGAATAAAAGATTAATGAATTCATATTTTCTAATACTTGATTATTATGTAGAAATTCTTTTTACGTTAATCATTAAAACTCGAATATTTAGTTAGTGTCGAATTATTCAGTGATAAAGTTTAAAAAAGAATTTTATATTCAAGTAGATACAGTGGGCGTAAAAAGTATTCGCACACTTTCTAAAACGGAATAACTTTTTTTATAATTAGGCCAAGCGGTCTAAATTTTTCTTGGTATTCCACTGAAAGTTGTAAAAATGATCTGATGTTGGTTAAAATTTTAATATATAAGTTACCGAGATCTTCAAAATGTGTTTCTTAAATTTTCGTTATAGCCTTGAATAAAAAAGTTGAGAAAGCAGCATTTTTTAATTTTTTTATCATGCTAACAAAATTCTATAAAAAAGTTATTGGATTTTGGAAGATGAACGAATGCTTTCTACGCCTACCGTATTATGTATAGTATCGAGAAAAACCAATTTCCCCAACTTAATCAGTGCAAAAGCGGTATAAAGTGATAAAGTGCACTATATTAATAATATTCTCGTCGAAAAATCGGGGCTTCGTTATCCGGGACAAGAGGTGATAGCGCAGAAGGTATTATATTGTTAACCTCTTGAACTGAAATGACGAGTTCAACTTGTCATGAACTTTTTTCAGCAAATTTACAATGACGAGCTGAACTCGACAAAAATTATTGAGAGTTGATGCTTTTTATGAGAGAAGTATATGTAATTTATGGGGAGTCTATTGCATTGATACACTTGTGTGCATGCTCCTAGTAGCCTTTTAACATTTTTACTAATAACAAATGATTTGAGCAACGATACCGTAAGTTTTTGTATCAATCCCTTCCTTTAAAACTAAGAAAATTAAATTGCCTGCTTGATTAGAGCAGACTGTTAATAGGCACGGTGCTAATCGCGGTTAGAGTGCAAGCAGCACAGGAAGAAAAGCACGTGCCCTGTCACCGTGCATACCGCTCTATTTCGGCCTGGATGAGTGCTGTTCGCGTTACAAACGGTCACGTGGCTTACCTATGCTACGCCGCAAACCGATTTACAAATCACAAATCGAGGACACTAGCGGAAACTATCGACGGCGATTTACCTGTTGGAAGCGTCCTGACTTTGCGTCACCGGATACAGAACGCTTTCACTGGCGATTTCGAGTTCAAAGCCCGCAGGCAACGCATTTCAAAGGAGCCGCGCTCTACGATAGACGTATTGTTCCGCGATCTCTGTTCCAGGCTGCCATTTCCGGACCCCATTGTAATCAGGCATATCGATTCGTTAACGCTTGATTAACTGCGATCGATATCAAGGCAATCCGTTACCGCAGCTGGTGTCAAGATACCGAACTGGAAGACCTTCGGAAATTCGCAACGTCTTTCAGATTCGTGTTCAGGAACGCGACTTCCCGATCGGAGATATGGATACCCAGAAACGTATTAAATTACGTGACCTTACTCTCAGACTGCTGGTTCCGGAGAATCCGAGCCGTCATCGGGAATATTGATACATTGATAGGCGTCTAACTGCGCTCGACCCAGAAGTATTCCATTGGCACATCCTCGGCATGATTGAGCCGCGATCACGGCCCGAAAGACGCTTGAAAATTCGAAGAGTAGTTGAAACACCGGAGAACACATGCTGAATTCATGCTCGGGAACGCGACTCTATAGCACCCAGTCTCGACTCATAAAAACATATTAAATTCCGCGATCCGTTTGCCGGGCTACTGCTTCCGGAGTATCTTATCTACGTCACCGCGAATATCGTGTCGACAAGTGTTCGTGTTGAGAGACGCTAGTTTCGATCAGATTGAAATATCCACGGGATTTCCCGTGTTTGAATCAAGAAATCGTAAATCCTTGGAATAATTAGCATTTTGACGTCAATATTCACCAGATTTATTTCTAGAGGTAGCAACGTTTTATTGTCCGACATAAAAGTCGAAATGTTTATGATCGTTTCAAATATACGTTGTTTTACTGCTAGTGCATAAAACTTTTGTTTTATACAGCACACATCGTATAAAAACTGTTTACAGCAAAAAATATTACTAACTCGGGACTGTATCTGCCATTTTTTTGAATTCGAATCTTACCTTTTTATATTCTTTGCGTATTATTATATAAAATTTATTTTTCGCAATTTTTAGTAGTTTTTTTTTCCCTCCAATATACCGTAGCATCTCATTTATGTACGTATGCATAAATATACATATAGTTATCTGAGGTGCATTAACAATTTATGAACACCGGCAGCCAATGCAGCCGCAGAGCTTACCGATGCTGTCTCGTGTTGCCGTTTCCCCAGTTTACAGGAATTGCTGATTTTTATGAAAATTTGATAGAATCTAGTTCTCACAGAAGTGCCTGTTTCGTTTGCACGTTTCTCAGGAATTGGTACACATCTTGACAGAATAAAAATAAAAATGTTTCTCAGCGTGAGAATATTTTCTTAACTAATCGAGCTGGAATAACGTTGTACATAACAAAATTATATATTATATTATATTTCTCAGTACAAAAGCTCTATAATTAGATTCGAGAAAACTGACATGATTGTATCGCGATCTCAAATGTCTCTTTAGATTTTTTAATGAAAATTTCAAATCGGATGTTCCTAAATAAATATATTAGTTTCGTTCCGTTATTTTCATGATTTGTCTACCGTTTTACCTTTCATAACAAAGTTTTTATATACAGGGTGGCCCAGGCAACTGGCGCTCCTCCTGTTTCATTGGGCAACAAATTTTTCAATACAAAAGTTGCGTTTTATTTTTTCTATAGGAGAAGTGACTCTCGCCCGCAATAATTCCTACAAAGTATCATATATTCGGTTCTCGATATTTTCTTGTCTTAGGTCACATCTTCAGATCCACTCAGTTTGTTCCATATTTTAAAATGCATTATTTTTTACGAAAAACCATTCAAGAATAGTTTTTCATAAGAAATCAAGAAAAATAGTGAAAGAAAGTGCAACTAAAGTTTGTCGCCACTGTAATTGGCATCGCGATCTTCTTACGAAGCTTCTTCCAAAGAATCGAGATGCGACCGCCTGATTGAGAATATGGACCTATCGGAAGTAAATTTTACTACGCCACTTCATCGCAATGGCTGCCGTCGTCGAGCTGCGATTGCAAAGTAAAAGATACCCGAATGATCGAAGAACTCGATAGAAACTGGGGACCCTGTTTGCCTGGGCCATACCGAAGAACGTGATTCCATGGTCGAAGCTGTATCGATAGTTACGTTCCCCTCGATCGAAGTTTAAAACGAATCGGCCGAATTGCGTTCCGTTTTCCGCCTGCCGTATAATTTCCGCGTTGCGATCCTTTCTGCTAGGGTTTCCTCCGCCAGGATTATCCGGCAAATTGCAGTTTGCTTAGTTCAGATCGGCGTCGTCGTCGTTTGTAACCGCATGCGTCGCCGATCGGTCTCTCGACTTTGACGAACACTTTGTCTACGCTCGCACGTGCCGGCTATCGGCTCTCGCCATGGCGAACGCGCTACGAATTTAAATCGGACACCTCTACATTCGTAACGAGCGATCGCTTCCGTCCTGCTGTGAATCGGTCCGGAACGGCAGTTTCTTTTTTTGCGCAATTTATACAAACCGTTCGAAGGGGATGCTTTTTAGTGTCGCCGAATCCCATTCGGTACGAGATCTTTTGATAGAAACGATTATACGCGGGCATCGATACGTGATGAAGCGACACTTGTCGCTGTGTTCACGACGAATTAATATATACGCGTAAAGTCGATTGTAAATGTATTTTTACAAGAATATTTGCATTTACGAATGATACATTCCGATTTGCATTCAAAGTAGGTCACACGATTATTTAAAGTTCCAGGCGCAAAATGAAGTACAAAATAGATTAACTTTAATATATCCTAAAACAATTACTTGGTTTCGAACGACTTTTATTATATACAAGCAAGAAAGATAACAAAATATTAAATGACAAATAAGTCAAAGCCAAAACATTTTAATCTCCTAACGAAACATTTTAATCTCCTCAAAGTGAGATCAGTATAGCGTGAACGAACTATGCTAATATCTAGCATCACTAACATGACATGAAATACCATCTGTGTCTAGTGTCTACTTGTTACCGAGAAAAATATTTCAAACAAAACTTGCTCCATTTCGAGAGGGGTGGATTTACGATGGTAATAAATCTTGTCTAGATGCCTCGGAGAATTCAGAGTGACTGTTTTTTTCTTTTTTTCTCTTTAATGCAACTATATGTTTCCATTTAACTGAAAAGGTTGTCCATTACCGAGCATTCAAGGTAATTCATTGGTCTTCAAGACTTACTTCCGCTGAATTTTTTTGAAATTGTTCCTGTATCCAAAAGGATGGCCTGAGACGTCAACACGGCGATTTATTCTACTCTTAAAGGGTTTCAAAACTGAATTGCTTCAGAATGTTCCTGTAGTGTTTTATAAAGGAAATTTATTCGAGAAGAACGTACTGCAGATAACACGAAAATTCGTATTAGAGATGCAAACCAGCAATTTGGGTATGCAGCTATTGAAAGGATGGAACTCTCGTCAAGAGCTGGAATACATCATTGTACCAATGTTCAGGGGTGCATTTTCCTGTACGAAAGATATCAAAGAATTTATAATGAAGATTTAATACGGTAAACCCTACCTTTCTAAAACCAGTATTTTACGCGAGGTGAAAAATGTCAAAATCAGTTACCACCATCATTAAAACGCCGCCGTGACCCAAATAAATTTTCGCTTTGCAAAAATACCATTCCACTAAATTCGAAGTAGCACTCTACAGACTTATACCCTAATAACTCTTAAAAACGCGGAGGTCAGAGAAGAGCTATAAATATCCCGAAATACGGTATCTTGGGCAAGACGCTCAACTTGCGCGAAGCAATTCTAAGAGAAACGCGAGAAGTGGAATTTGTTTAATATAAAAGCGCATGCAATGTGATATCTCGATCAAATAATTCAGCATCGTCCTCGAGAGGATCGCAAACGTCGCGTCGCGGTGCAGCTTCGTAAAAGAATTACGGGCGAAGTTAAGAAACAACGATCAGCTGGCTGGCAAGTTATACAGAGCAATTTATTAAGAGACTCGCGAGACGGCAGCTGTAATTTCCGAGGAGAGCCGTGCTCATTTTCCGCGACGTCTCTCCGCTCGGTCTTTGTCAATGAACTCGGCGAGTTATGCTTAAGATGCGTCGGGAGATTCCAAGGCGTGGAACGGTTACATCGGTTACATTGGCCGCTGTTTACGTTTCCGGAATTTCACCTCTAAAATCTAGACTTACCAGCTTCATATCCACGCGAGCGTACGAAGCGGGCAAGTGTTTACACGTACACGTGGCAGTTATGGCGATCGAGAGGAGTCCTGGCTTCGAACACGACGGTGCATTATCGCGTCCGGATGTGTTTCTCTGCGAATTTGCTCGAGTTGCATATCCCAGCGTTTATATTGTACTGCGGGGGATGCTACAATGAGCATACATGCTACACCGGACGCTTAATTAAAGTATTTCCTAGTGACATCCGCGTCTTTTATGCTTCCGAGTTTATGCGATTTCTAATAACTGCTCTTTGACTTCTTATTTTCGTACGTAGTTTTACAAAAATTAGAAGTTTCCTTTGTTAACGGAAACATTATTATTTATTATAAAAAAGTGGTAGTGCTGTTAGATTTTTTGCTTCTTAAAAATCTGCACAGAACATAAATGCATAAAGAACATAAATGCATGTCAGACTTGAAAAAGAATTTATGTACGAATTTATCGAACACGATAAATAAATTCAGCATTTGGGGCTTGCAAAATGGTTAAAACAGTAATTCTTGTTATAAATCATAAATAGATTGCGGATTTTATGGAGTTATAACAAAAACAAACGGATGAAATACGAAGTGGTAAAGACATGTGACGAGTTTAAAGATATTGTTATATTTTTGTCTAGTTAAAATTAGGAAAAAGTTAATTTTTATTTTAATTACATTTAAGAAAAGAAAATTGATCTTTAAATCTTTGGAACGGCTCCATCCATAAAGAAAATAAATGCATTATATACCATGCCCCTTTAAACAACGCAACGTTTGCATTGAAAAATTTGTTGCCCAATGCATATTTTGGAAGTTGCAGGAGATGAACAAGTGGCGTGGACTAGTTGCGCAGGAAGCGGAAACTATACTTTACGGCTGAGGTTTGGAACATTTTGGCTGCGTCAAAAGCGGCGGTGTTTTTAACAACTTACGTATATAAAAGGACAGAAATTACAAACGAATGAAAAGTGCTTTCA
This sequence comes from Augochlorella aurata, assembly GCA_028455555.1. Taxonomy (NCBI): domain Eukaryota; kingdom Metazoa; phylum Arthropoda; class Insecta; order Hymenoptera; family Halictidae; genus Augochlorella; species Augochlorella aurata. Next base: position 9,550,097 of record CM052164.1, read on the forward strand.
TGTCTACCTCTGTTTTATATTCATCAGCAACTGTTAAACATTTAGCAAACATTTAGCACTTTTAATTGCGCTGGTAGTTAGGAAAAGCGGGTGGATCCTTACAAAGTGGAAACGTTAAAAATTATGAGCAATATGAGACTCCAGTTTGAAAATACCATGTCGTGTTGAGACTCCATGTCGAAATACCACTTTGACATTTATCTGTAGTAATAAACAGTTACTAGTGCCTTTGATCAGATTCCAACAATATAAATTATTCCAATTGTTCCAACGGTACCAATTACATCTTGCTCAGTGAGTTTACCGGGTACATTCCTCGAATATTTTAGATGTGCCGTTGCTTTCCAATGGGACCAGCTTCATTACTTTGTGTTCCGAATTGTTTATCATATTGATAGGTGCATTAACGGTTATTGAGACTTGCATTATTAATTTTCATAATTGCAATATTAACTCCACTTCATAACTGTTTGCTATAAAATATTTACTGGCAGATAATTCATTGCATTCGAAGCTTACGAGTACATTAGATTCAGATTTATGTTAATAACTGAAACCATAACAGACGATATTTTCTGGCAGATAATTCATTATATTCGAAGCTTATTGGTATATTGGATTCCGTTTTATGCTAATACCTAGCTCCACAACGAACGCTATCGTCTCTAGAGGCTCATAGCTAAGAGCAGGAACTGTAGTAACAGATGACCCTTGGTGTCCAACTTATTGCTAACCTAACTCCGACCTAAGCCCTAAAAGGATTTCGTCTGAATTCATGCGATCGCAACGATTCGACTAATTCCACGGACAATGGACTCCTGCCCGAATTTCGGCAAGCCCGTTTGTCAAAGCCGGTACATAGGGCACATGAGCGACGCGTAATCGTTTAAACGATGCTCTTTACTAGCGCAAGCACGCAATCACCAGCAATATTTGCTAAGCTTTCCGAGCGAGGCGAAATCCGTTTAGATAGTCTACGTAAGAGGAGCAAAATCCCAAAGCGACAAACGAGACGCGTCAGTTTGGATCGAAGGTAGCACGTTCGATCGTGACAAGTCGTGTTATGTCATGTATCAGAATCCTCGCCGAACACGTTCGCGCGTGTCTGAACTTAAGCTGGCCCTTTCGTCGAACCGTTCCCGAGATCCTTCGGTTTATTGAAAAATGACTCATTGAAATTAGCCTCGCACGGAAGCCTGAAGCGACAGTGGATAGACACCGGCCATAAGTTTTCGTTGCAGGGGAACTGTTTGTCAAACATTCTCCTCTCCTGGCGCAAACGTCAATGTTAGGTTCACGGAACAACAGCTGTTCTCCTGATCCAAAACGCCTCCGTTTGCCCGCAGCAATCAGTAAAAGGGGGTTCCCGCTGGTAATTCCAATATTTATCTAAGGGTTGGATCGACTTGCCAAAACTTCTGCTGGAACAAACTGGTACCAGGACTATCAATCCTTATCGTACGTACAAGGTTGCAGACACGTTTTAGCAACACTGTTGAACTAACTCTTTCCCGGATTTGCAGTTTTGGACTAAGATTTCTAATAGATTTCTATACGCTGATTACGGAGCTGTCGCTTTTATACAGCACGGTTTTTACCAAGAGGGGCGCGATGACTCGTCAAATTCCAAGTGTAATCAAATCATTCAATTTTTAGAGATGCAGTTATTTGGTATTTATAAGAATGTATAGGATTTCTTGGATCGATACTTTTCGTGGTACAAAATAAATGAACGTAGATAAAATAATTTATTATTGCGCTAGGAGTAATAACGATAATGAACGATAATGATTACTTAATTTACTCATTCACACGATATTCATAAACGAAGTCAGAATTATACATGGTATGCAAGGATGTATATAAGTATGGAATTATGTATGGTATGTATACATACAGGGTGTCTCTGAAAAGTATGCAGAAGCGGACACTAGGCAATTTTTCATAAATGATGATACAGTGACTCCCATTAATGCTCAGGCAGCTTTTAAAAAACAATCCAGTCTACTACCAGTCTACTAGACCATAACTAGGACGCTTTTCCTTAATTTTGCTATTGCTTGGAATGGAAAAAAAATATAAAAAACTCATGTACCAATATTCAAACTCGGATTTCTCGGAAACTAAATCCCAAACAAAAGAAGCTATTCTATATCTTTTTCATGTTCCTTTCATGAAGAATCACTTGGTGTCCGCTTGTATATTCATTTTAGAGACACTCTGTATATGGCATATATGACATGTAGTATCTCGCAACTGTTCTACATAGGTTGAAAAGATATGTAGGCAAATATGATTAAGTTATATGTTATTGCTAGACCATGGATCATTATACGTGTACAGTAAATGCAAGTTCGCAACATGGCAAAAATGGAATACTAATATAAATTAATTGTTATGATTCTGTAATCATAATAATGGACTTTCTAGTCAATGTAAGAAATTCCCTTTTTTAGATATTTCGCAGATTATTAATGAAAATGAGGGTTAGCATAAAGATCCGTCGTCTAGTTATAACAAATGCTGAAATAAAAGGGAAACACATTTGGGCCTAATTGTTTAGGGCCACACGCAGTTTGAAGGCTAGTTTTGTATCAATTCCTTAATATCTACTTATTGTTATTTCGTAGCACACTGTGTATGTTTTATTGTTGGTAATATCGTATCACAGATGTAGTTAACAAGTTATGCAAAATTTACTAAACCATTATGAAAAGATAATTTATATTAAATCGGCTACGAATAAAAATTGTTCAGAGCTATGCCGAGTTTTGACGCTAGTTTTGCATCAAAGTGTTAGTATCCACTTACTATCGTTTCATAGCATACTGTGTATTTTGTGTCGTCGATAATATTGCATCACAGATATAACAAAAAAATAATTCATATCCCATCGGGTTTGAACAATACTAAAATTAGTCACGTAGAGATTGTTAGCAGCAGCGGACAAGAATATTTGAACAGAAGCTTAATATAATTCTAGAATCATGTCACAGCAGTCGACGAAAGTATGAAAAGACATTTAAAAATCCGACCACGTTCTCGTTATGAATGCATAAAAAATCAGCGGAGATTCGACAATCTAACATTCCGCTTCCTCCCCGTTTCGCCCGTTGCGCAAAGAGCGGAAAAGTGCAAATGACGGAAAACGCGATTCCCGCGATGAAAAGCCGAGTATCAGGGAAAGCAGCTTTCCTCCTAAGAATTCAGAGTTACGATGTTCGTTAATCCTCCGATGCTGCGGTTCCCTCGTGTTCGCGTTTGAGCGCTGTCTTTGGGAAGCGTAAAAGTAAAAACAGAAACTGCCTGTGAGGAGAGAGGTTCTTATCGGAACGGGACGATCGAGACAGGGCTCGCGATAAAGTATTTTCGTGGCTGCTCTGCCACCTTCGCCGTGATTCGAACGGATACAATTTGTCTTTTTTCCGTCACGCCGGAAAAAGCTAGTCCCGAGAGAGGGGAATGGAAATAACGATGGAATAAACATAACGTTTTTGCCCGGTGCTTTTTTTTCCAGGAGATGGGAACGTCAGCTTCGAGGAGTTCGTCGGAATCGTGAGCAACATCAGCGCGAACGAGACCACTTCCCCCGATCAGAATCAGGAGGAGAAGGAGCTGAGGGACGCGTTTCGGGTATGTTCGACTTTTTTTTACTTCTACCCTTTGTTTTTTGACAGCCATCTATCCCATCCGCTGTTTCAATAAAATCACCGGTATGGAAAACCGCCGGGTAGGTATACTATTTTGCTGCCGCATTGTTTTAACATTCTAACAATTCCATGGTGACGTCCGAATATCTATTTTTTGATTAGACAATAGAGGGATCGGACTAACGAAAGATTTTTACAAATGGTTGCTTCAAACTTTGGATCCTGCTGTGAGACTTATCGATGAAATGGGCAATCGTTGCGGTTTTTTTTAGGCATAGAGTGCAGCGAGGCGTGATAGGATAGGGTTTAGGGAGATGGGAATACTGTACGAAATGACAGGTGGCTGGGAAGCTAGAGAATGATACCTTTGTGGATTAAGGTTGTAGAGGACGGCATTCGGGTGTACTATTTGCTAGAGGATGTGTTGAGGAAGCATAGGATATGGCCCGGTAGGATGTAGTAGAGCAAGCCGTGATGAGATGCACATGCAACTATGCATAAATTACCGATATATTATTGATACATCAGCAGTTAATGTTAATATATGAATGAAGCTAATGGAAGCGGTTGAAATGGATATTCAGCGCATCAATATTGCAACAAAACCATTGAAAATAGTGTCAACCATGTCAGAGACTACATATTAATATCATATTTGTCTTTTCGTGTCATTCAATTTGCCCTTTTATACAAAATAATTTAGTGCAAAAAGTAATATAAAATACAATTAACAGAATAAAATGACAGAATAAAAGACTCGTGAAAACAGTCAGGCTTATTTTTGTCCACTGGAACGTGATACAAAATATGAAATCAAATATTGACTACAATTTTGCATCGGTAAAATACAAATTTAAAATGTAAATGTTTCGTGGCGATTTAATATTATTAGCATTAATAAATGCAATGTGTGTATTTATGCATTCGTCCACACATAAAACCAAGATTACGTTCAAAATCAAATAATATGTTGCATATAGTCAATTCAAATAAAAATGAATAGATTTTGAACGATTTATTCACTGTAATGATATCTGAATGCTATTGTTTATAGAACGATAACATTTCGATATTATCGACATTTATCGATAATTTTATCAGCACTAGCATCTCTAATTATGGATGCATGGTATAGAAGAGGGCATGTACGAGATGCGAGAGCATAGGCTTCAATGGGACAAATTGCAGGAAAATATGTGTCTATATAAATATGAAAATATGTGTTCGAGAGAACGGAAAAAAAACTACATGGTGTACTTTATGAATGAAGTGTTATTATGAATGATCAAAAGTAAAGTGTTAATGACATAATTGTAAGAGGTTATTTATTGTGTAGATGTGTTTATTGAAGTTTAACAGACAGAACAAAATACATGAAATGCAAATTAATTCCTATAGAGATACAAAATTATGTAAAGAAGCAAAATATTTAATATAACTGAAGGTACGGAACGTATGTTAACACAGTAATTTAATGCATATTTTACATTACTATAATTTTGTGAGTATGAAGTTTGATATCTTTTGTCTCTTATTACTTTTGAAAGGCGATTTGGCTTATTTCTAATTAATTTTTCAATGTAGTGGAGCTTAATTCATTTCAATGCTTCAATGCTTCTATAAATTTTGATTTTGTGTATATCTTTCAGTTATAGTTATTACACATTCTATTTCCTCCCACAAATGTTCGATTGGATTTATTGGGGTTTTATGGCAGCCGTGGAAACTTTATATTGTTGGTTTCAAAAAATTCTTTTGCAATCCTTGAGGTATGCTTTGAGGTCGTTGTCATAACCTTTCTCATGATATACGGCCATGCAAATTGCCTTTATTTATACGAGATTTTATTTGCGTAACTCTACAAGCAAACAAATTTTCTTTCAAATCTCTGGTACTAATAAATGGATCTTTTTCAACTTCAATTGTCTGTCGTGACGATTGGTTGTCTTCCTCCTTCTTCCAGTTCTAGTTAAATTTTCTGATCTGCCAGTAATATTTATTGAAATCCGTAGCAATTTTGTTCAAAGATTCATCATTTATTTGACGATTATAAATTTGTATTTGTTCTGTTGCACTCAATTCTCTAACATTCTGTAACAGATTGTCTATTATAATATAAAATATATACACAAAATATATCATTCAAACTATTTTAGAACATTATTTTAAAAACATACAAATAACAAAACTAATATTTTAATCAAAAAATAAAATTTAATACATGTCAATTTACTTTTCGACGACAGAACAATTTAAGAATTAGATTTTTAATTTAAAAATCTGGCGTAATATTAGCAGTTCGGCGCCTCCTTCGATACTGATGCATTGCGACGTGGAGGAAACAATAAACGACAAAAGGCAAACGCCAAATTAGAAAAAAAGAGAGATACACGACAGAGATGTGTGAGAATGTCTAAAAATTCAAGGTGTCAACATACATACCGACGTGAGTGCACATTGGCAATCGCATTTGACAAATAGATATTAATTTTAGATAATATTAATTTAGATAATATTAATCAATAGATATAATTTGATTAATTTGAATGCAATTATTGCAATCGTCGATAGTAAAATTTATGTAGAACGGTGAAAATGAAAAATTAAATAAAATATGTAATAATTGTTATTTCTCAAGTGCTATTTGGAACATGTAATCAGATTATACATATTCTGATCTTATGGTTATGCAGTGAAGAAAAATATTAGACGAAGTGTCCTTTTCCAACAAAGGTGAAAGCGAAAGCAAATGGTCGTCGGTTGATCAATGGCTGTGGTCAATCTGATCCTGTCACCGATCAGGGATAGTGTGGTTTGTGAACTTTGATCATGTATTCGATTATGAGCTTATTCCACGGAACGGAGGTATTAATTTCAATTGCATAATACATCTACAGTATATGTCGATGTTAAAATAGACACTGTTATTATTAATGAACTTCGATGGCGAATGTACAATCTAATTGGCAACGTTTAGTGTGAATCGAAGTGCCTACGTGTAACATATCGATAACATGAGAATTTCTCATTCAGCCGAATGGTATATTATAATTCTATCGTCTATTGTTAAATTTGAATTCACGAATTTTTAAAACGTTACTGTTTATTGCGTCATTGAAATTATTGTGTACACGTTCACAAATGTTCTAACCAGATTTATGTTACATTCAACCGTGATCAGAAGATCTATATTCTACTTACAAATTTGAATAATATTTCGCGTTAATATTTGCGCGGATATCCGCCATAGAAAACAACGCGAGGGATTAATTAATCAATAAGAGCGCAAAGCTGAAGAGAGACGTGCACGCACGAGATTATAATTAATTTTGGGTATGACATTGAATATTTGGTTTTCTCTCGTCTATAATATTACACGGTTAAATGAAAATTTCCCCTGCGGGAGGAAGAAAAAGAGGCCACGTTATTGGCAGGAAAACGAGTTCGATGGGAAACGCGTACAGAATGATATTCTAGCAATTTTGATTCTTCCCAAACGCTAGAAAAATATTTGAGTAATTCTGAAACAGTTACATTGTAAAGAATCCGAGTGTTAAAATTGCAATTAACTTGACTTCCAAATATTACGGGGACCAATGGTCACTCGAGAACCACGGTTATTTTATTCGTTAATTAATCACATAGTGTGAAGTTGATATAGTGGTAAAAAATATGTACACTGTAAAGAAAGAAAGAAATTTAATTTGCTTATACTTTCACTATAAATTAAAACCGTGTAAAATACGAGAATCCAGAAAAATTGTTAACTTGTATAACTTTTTTATTGGAAATTGAAAAAGTGGATTGTACGGATACGCCAGAAATGGTTTACAAGGTGCATAAAGAAACGATCGCAACGTGTACTGTGTACAAGTTGTATGAAACTGATACGAGGAACGAAGGTATGACGAGTCAAGGCAAGACGATCAGAAAATCTATTAGCGGAAGGAGGATAAGACGTTTACCAATAATCGGATTGAGTTACTTATGAATAACTCGTTTGCTATTCAAGTCGGACGTGTGCTACGCTTCACGTTGCGAAGGAAATTCCAGTTCGTAGCTATATTCTACAGTCTTTTTGCGTGGATGGTTTCGGCACACGTTCGCCGGGCAAAATATAAAGCTCCGTCGCGGCATCGCTAACCTGCATTCCCGCGCGAATATTGTATAACTTAGTGCTTCTACGTGCGACGTAGCGATCCGTTAAAGAAAACAAATCTTTGCGGCTGCCGTATCCTGTTAGACGAAAGAACTTGAGGTTTCAAATGACGCCGCTCGTGTACGTGTCTCATGAATATCCTTGTCCCTGACGTCACAGAAATCCTTTTCACAGGGAAAAATATGCGAATCTGTTTAGCGTAATTCAGGCCAAGATGTTTCGCTTTTATTGTCGTCATAGTTCAAGTTTTCACATAACGAAGAGAAGAATAATTAAACGCACAATTACCTGAAATAAGTAATCGGTAGACAACGGATTTTATGCATTTATGAGAGAAATGAACGGATGAAAACCAGAGCAATGAAAACAGTTGAAGACTTTTCGAATATTGCTACATTATTTTCATCTTACTAAATTTATTAACAGGGGAATTATATTTTCATTCGGCTTCTGTTTATTGCAATCGAGATAGACAATCTTTATTATATAAATAAATATTATATAAATATAATATATAATATTATATACATAAAGATCTGCTGTGTAGTAATCAGTGAACTGTAAAAAGATCGCGACAACAACAACAGTAAAATAAACGAATGAGTTAAATATTTTTATCATAAAGGCTGGTTTTCATTGGGTGTATTGTACCTTAAGATTGTACCTTATGCTCCAAGGCGCTCGAAATTTAAATGTCTGTTGCAGGTCTGAACGCTCCAAAACGCTGTTGCTTTATCCAATTTGATATATTTGAATTTATATTGCGTTCTGTGGTCTGAACATAGAGCACAGTGGCGAGCAGATTATTTTATACAAAAATTGATTAAGAATCGAATAAAAAAATTATTTTAACGAGACTTGTAATAGTTTACTTTTTCTGATATTTTTTCTTTGGCTAGACATATAATTCCATTGGGGCTCGGTAAATTTAAATGTTCATTTGCAAAAACGCGGTCATCCTATCTCAGCAGTGGCCTTTTAAATGGGTATGATAATGCGTTAAACACGACTAGGGGTTTAGTAGAGTCGCGAGTAATTACTTTGCTACTAAACGGTATAGTATAGTTGGTCCACTGAAATGAATCTGCTTGGCTAAATTGTTTGAACAACGTACTCGACTAAATCTCACTGGCTACACGCAATAAGTTATTAAATCGCTCGTTATTCTATTAAATTACTGATAGTGTCTGAACTGGCTTTAGCGTTTCCAAAATTAAATTTTAAATTAAAATTTAGTGTAACCAAAATTAGAGCATTAATTTCTTTATCTTGTGGCAGATATAGATAACTGACGTTTTCTATTTTATCGACAATTTTTAACATCGATTAAGTTAATAAATTATGTTAATGAAGTTTTTATCATCTTGTAAATATTAATTCAATTATTATTGTTATCTACCAACGAGTATTCAATTTATAATAATTCTCCATAGAGATTGAACATGAATGTACGAAACGTGAATAATTTATTTATTAGTTCGATAATTTCATATCAAGACATTACAATTTAAAGTATCAAATACTTAATTGAATTACAAGTGTTGAGTGAAAATATTTCAATGAATTAGTTTATTCATATAATACCCCCCATGAGTGGAACCAGGGTCCAAAATAGAATGAAAACTAATTACTTAAAGTAGGACTAATGGCTAAGATGTTGAACAGGAGCTACGAAGGTAGCTTATCGGTCGTTAAACTCGATAGTTCTAGACGTCTCCTGTTCAACACAGAATTAACTGGATCTACGCGGGTATTGAAGTTATCTTAAGCTGTGCGATTGAATCAATGGCGCGACAGGTGACAGATCCTTTGTTGATGATAGCCGTTTCTGCGTGTACGGATGACCCGGTCTTCGTTGGGGGTATCAAATCCACGGCTGAATAGGAACGTTAATAATAATTGTCAGGTAACGAGTGACGACAGATTTTGTTCTACGAGACAAAGCTTTGAATGCGCCGCACGTTCACCGAGCGTCTACAAAGGAGTCGAGCGCCTCGTCCTGACCAAATCCGAGTAAATTCTGCCGCCATTTCGCTATTCAAAAGCCTTCCGACTTTGGCTTGTCCATGTTTTTTGGAATAACTTTCATCGTAGGTGAGATCATTAATTGTTGATTTCGAAATTTGATTTCGAATTTGCGTACAGAAAATCTTGTTGTTTTATTCCAGTGGCCTCGGGAATGGACGTGACTTTATTTCGATCACTGATTTAATCGGAAGTAATAGAGTCACATGAATATACAAGGGAAACCAAATTTGCAATTTCTGTTTCAACTAATAAATACGACTGTATAACGATGAATCAAACCAGAAAATGCAAAATAGCGTATTCCAGTTTCCCTTATTTCTTTGTTTTGTTGAGGCTACAGTCATGTAAAATATTTTTGATATAAAATGAAGGCTGGCAATATATTCCAATCAAAATCAGTGATATTTAACCTCGGACGGCAGGACTAGGGTCCACTTGGACCCAGAGTATAAATATCGTTGTTTGACATTCTAGTTTCTGACAATAGATTTAGATTTCCACATGTTTGACAGCAGTTTACAGAAAAACTAACTTGTGTAGAAGAAGTATTTTAAAAAATATGATGGGAAAATTAATAATTGTAATTGTACATGATTCTGAGCAGACGCAGTTATATTTCCAGTGTTAATAACTTTTAAAAGTTACTTTCGAAAACCTTTTCAAGCTGGTGATGATACTGGATATTTTGTGTTGAGAAAAGCTAGTGAAAAATTCAAGGTAGGTTGTTTAAATTTTAAAAAGAAGTATCCATAGTCCTACATGGTATGGAACTGTATGACAGCACAAGGTGTAGGGCAATTATGTACATTACGCACAACCGTGAATTCGAAGGTGTATGCCCAAATATTGGAAAATTGTCTAATACCAAGTATCAAAAATTTTTTCGGAGATCCAAACGATTTTCACTTTCAATATGACAACCCGAGTTGTCGCCGCAGCAGAATGATACAGAATTATTTGAAAGACGATAGATTGAAAACTATAAAGCGGCGAGCACATAATACTGATTTAAGCCCAATAGAATAATGATGGGCAATGTGGGAGAAGCACATAGAATATCATCAACAGAATGTCAAAATCTGTGTCAACAGGTGATACGAGCACGTGGAAATGTTACTAAATGTTAGGTAATGTTAATACAAAGCAGATTATTGTTCGTCTGTATATAAATTAGTTATGGTTAAATACTTTTTTCCAAGATCTCGTTCGGTCAAATCCTCTTTTCCACGCATTATTTTCTATGTTCATATCTTTTTTCAAAACAATAAACTAAAATGTTAATTATGTTTCACGTATTTATTCAGTATTTTTAAGTTACATTTACATTTTAGGCGCAAACAATCTCATTGTTTCACATTAAGCCGTTAGTATTGCTTCCGGCCAAATATCTATTGCCAGGGGTAGTAGTCATATAACTAGCCTGATTAATGAATGGTTGTACTACTTCAACCTGCGCTTTATACTCACTCTTTCACGTGATTCTGCATTGAGTACGGCTTATAAATTCAACAGACGCGAGTCACCTTGAACAATCCTACTTGTTGGGGTAATTTGACCAATCCAGTTCACCGAGTTCGTTTTGATACAGGCAGTCGAAGAGCCAACTGGCGAACAAAAGCGAACGACAGAGATTGCATTTGTGTCCCATACTTTTTTGCACGCGTCAAACGCAATACTCGTGTCTCTCGAATTCTTTGTGAGGCGTCGTCGATTTGTAGTCCCGCTATGAAACGTGTAAGCTTGAAAGTCTTTCATTCGATAGCTGCACACACGTTTGTCGAAGACGGTTTTTAACGTGCTTAGTTTTTACTGGCGGATGCTTCGAACGAGTATTGTGACGTCTTCCAATTCGTTTCCCTTTTTTTACCGCACTCTCACTGAAGCTCATTTACGAAAATCCCATTCGACACCGCTTTCTCTTTGCCTTAATGGCCCCGCGTGTTCGTCGCGTCGTAATCACGCGAACCACTCGTCAACTTGACGACCGGCAGCTCGTTAAAGTAAAAATTTGTATTATTCATGAGACGACGTATGAATCAACGTTCATTTTAACGCACATCAAAGTAACGGCAGGCACATCGAAGTAATTACTTCACCGGTGTTTGCCTGCATGCGGAAGCGTGTGTGTGTGTTTATAGTCTGAGTCATTATGCGTCGAGAGCTTTTTTTCTGCATCAGTGTCAGAAGAGCGCGCGGCGCGGAGACAAAATTGATCGCAGTCTTAATCCACGATTACAGAATCGTTCTTGAACATCGCGTTGCGATATAAAACAATAATTATTACACATTCATTTGCGTAATAATTTCTGAGTATCGAACAAGTTTTCCATTGATGATACATCGCGTTACTGCAGCCGCATTAGCACATACTTTGAATAGGTTTGAATCTGTTCATTCACATGATTGCTCATCGTCGATTATGAATATTCCACGTGGCGTGCCCTATAGCAGCGTGTTGCCTTTTTAAAATGATTTCACCCATTTTCGTATTGGTTTCGAAAGCTTGGCTTTTTCGCTTTCCTTCGATCAACTTACATTAATTGTAGAGAACACGATATTTCAACAACAATCGATAAACAATCAGTAAAACCATTGCGTACCAAAAATCTGAATTTTAACACTTTAAACGCGTGCCTTCAATTGTTTGGCATTCATACAAAATTTGATGTACCATAATCTTTATATGATTTGCAATATAAATATAATCTAAAGTCATACAAATAATATAAAAAGTAAGTATCCGGTATAACTTTTCATTTTAGTCAGCACTGAAAATAACCTTTCAATACAGAATTACAAGCATAATTTCATTTCTGTGCCTGTCAAAATACGCACGTATCTTTTCATAAGTTCCCTACGACTCATTTTTCATCGTTCGAGGGGATATGCAAGGAATCTGCGTAACCGTGTTCTATCAAAGAACCGAACGAGCTTACAGCATAAGAATTCAAAGCACGCGAGCAGCTACAAAGTAGGCGAACCGGCCTGGAATTTAAGTGCGTGAAATCGCAACTCTGTAAGACACGTGGTTTCCTTGGCCAATTTAAATTGCTGAAGGAATCCTTGCAATCCATCGTCCATCTAGGGAGATATTATTAACAAATGGAAACACGATCACCGCTTATTCCAAAGTTCTAATTGATAAATTAAATTCCGGACAAGTTTCTGCAGGGGACGAAAGCTCTTAGGCAGTTCCGTATGAAATACCGATCACGATCTCAAAGCATTCGGGTCTGTCTGAATTAATTTAAAATTCTCTCGAATCGAAGTTTTCTCGTTTGTGACTCGTCTGTCCCGAGTCAATTGTATCTTCAGGGAGTAAAACGGGCTTTCGTTCATCTAAAATTAAAGCTGCAACGCTCTATCTATAGAAGACAACGAGACTTTATCGTTTCAATGTCTATGAAATTAATAACCAGAATTTGTTGCGATTCTACGCCTAATTTTCTTCATATAATTTCAATAAATAACTATATTTATTATGTTAACTAATGAATTTAAAATTGCTATAATTTGATATCATGATTGAACTTTTACAATGCTTCGTACAAAAATTAGAAAAACTAATAAAAGAACAATGGGTGTGAAAGCTTACCAAGATAGTTAGGAACCATATAGTACAAGCAAAGTTAATGAAAAATGGGTTCCAATGCACAACAAAATCACTGTAACTGAACAATCTCAGATAAGTAGGTAAGAGGTTCGTACAATAATTGTCATTGTAAATACAACAGTTTAGGTGTAATCCTATCCTAAAATCAAAACGTTACATCTGTTATCAGTCTCCTCTATACCAAAAAAAGCATTATTGGTAACAAGACGTTGCCAGGACTGTCGAGTCTAGGGTGCCAGTGCGTAACACCCTAGAAACGGAATACCAATACTCCGCGATATAAACTATCTCTCGGGTTGTAAGGCCGATTACGCAGAGCGACGGAGTAGATTGATATGGCTGTCCCTCTAATTAAAGGTGAACAGCTAGTTTAGGGTAATAAGAAATATATTTAGAATATATTTACAGGAACGATTTGCTACAGTGACTACGATGTCGAACTGCAGGAATATCGTGATTGATCGATGTAGTGGCGGGTCCGGACTTTGAAGACTGCACTTGAAGTACTGTGTAAAAACACATACTAAGTTCGATGGTCTAAGGTGGTAAACTACGCTAGTACGACTCTGGCTGAATGAGAGACAATACTGCTTCCCGCACTGATCTACAGATCGACTGAATGAATACTGAACGACTGAATAACAGACAGAATGACTGTCAGAAAACGGAATGAATGCTCGGAACAGAATCACAGACAGATTGACTGTTCGAATGCGGAATGGCTTGCAGAAAACGGAATGGAATGAATGCTCGGAACAGAATGAATGCAGAAAACGGAAAAGATGCTCGGAACAGAATGAATGCTCGGAACAGAATGAATAAAAAAGCAAATTTTCTGCCCTTTTTATACGATTCTCCGAAAGAAATCTCGAACTTGGATTGGTTGCTGGTGATGGAGAAAGGGAAGTTAGAAGGCCCGTGCCGCCCTATGACGTAGGTAGCGGAAAAATCCCGAGCGCGTGACCGGAACGGCCCATCCGGCGACCCTATTAATAAAACCCGAAAAAACTAAATTAGGGAAATCGCTTTATGACTTGTTGTAAACATAAAGCGACTTAGACCCTAATCCAATTTGTTAATGCGATTATCCGCTGCGAAAAAAGTCCTAAAATAATAAACCCTCCAAATTCGAGAAATCTTGTCTTAAAAGGAGAAATAAAAGAATCGCGAAGTGAAAGTTCCGTTGCAGGACGGAACAAGGACAATACAGCTATTATTGAAAAATTAACAAAATCACACGTCATATAAATACAAATGTACATATTGCATAAAAGATTATGTTTTTTACTGAATAAAATGTTTATTGACTATATGAATTGCATTTTCAGTTTTTGGTCACAACGAAACCGGTTAAACGGGATTCTACCGTATCGGCAAACAGGCTTCTTCGAAACGTAAATTTTTTGTAATTCGTTCGTTGAGAATTCGCTTTCCGTTAATGGAAGCTGCCCTGTCGACTGCAACGAAGTCTTAGCATAGTTCGTTCAAAAATTAATTATAGTTTTTCCGAGATACTCGCTGGACTCCGAGGAACACAAAGGACGCGATGGAAAAGGGACAGTCTTGTGCCAACGAAGAGTTAGAACTTCTTCTCCGGGATGGAATGCGATTGCAGATGTTCCCGAGTACGAAACGGACGACATTTACCGCAGGATCCAGTTTAGATCCTTTGCTCGTTGCCTTTCTCCCGCGAGAGAAGTTCGTCGCGTATTCATGCGAGAAGAAGACGAGGTACAAGGTGAAACGAAGGAAGTTTCTGTCGCCTCCTACGCGTGACGTAACCGAACCAAGATCGAAGTTTTTTTTTGCAAATCCTTGTTTAACGGAGTCTTCTCATCACTATTCTGATTTTCACGACAGATAAAAGAAAATTTTATGTTTCTTGCGAAGTCTGAAAAAAGGAAAGTTTCAAATTACATTGAAACTTCGACTTTTTTACTTATTTTATTAAATCGAAAATAATTTTTATCATATTCATGTACGAACTGCCATATTGATAACAACTACCCTTATTTACTAATAACTACCATTATCACAAATTTTTCTGAAAAATAAAAAGTAAATTCTATGTCGAAAGAATTCATAATATTACAGATCGTAAGATTCGTCTTGACCTGCACAATCATATAGCTATAACAAAAATACATTATTCCGTTTAAAAAACTTCGATGATAAAAAACAAGCGAGATATTTCAAATGCTAGAGTTAGGTGAGATACGCTGTATAATCGGTACTTATTTATGATCATAAGAATTTGATCGAGGTCGAATAAATATTATTCTCGCAATGAAATGTATTACATCTGATTGGTTCAGTGCTCACTTCGTATCAGCTGCTTGACTGAGTCTAGATATTCGCATAACCTCTCATGCATACGCATATGCAGATAGATCGATGCGTACTTACCTGTATATCGTCTTGAATCTCTAGGCAGACGCGCATACCTACGAGAGGCTACTCAAATTCTCATATATGTTTCACATGCATTTCGATTCATACTAATTCGCATGAACCAATATTTTCGCTGAGTTTATTACGTTTTCTTTCCACTTGAGTTTCGCAGTTCATACAAAGCTTTACGAGCCACCGGAAAGAAGCTCCTTCGAGTTCCAAATCGTACTGTAGGGGTTTTACGAGATTTTTAGTAGTAGCAGTTTACGTAAAAACACGATGTTTCAGAAAGCGTAAGACTTTGTTTTGCTAAATTGTTTTAATATTCCATAATAGAGATACGTTGAATTTAATAAATTATTCAAGCAACGAAGATCAGTGAATAAAAGAAATTATGGTCGCGAACGTATTAACGTCTTGTTATTGGAAGTTCGTCTACGATTACCCTGATCAACATTTTTTACATTCCGATATTCAGTACACAATTGTTGATGCTGAACGCAAATCCATACAGTATAACAGTTTTTTATATTATAACATTACAATGATTCGAACATTTTAACACAATATTGAAAGAGAGCGGGACGTCTATAACGAATCCACTTCCTTGATCATTTTAAAAGTTTATTTTTCAAATGACTGTAATGTTATAATAAAATATGCTGTTGTATTTGAAAGAGTTTGTGCAAGTATTAAGTTTTTTAGAAACTCTCTCTCTCTCTCTCCCTCTCTCTCTCTCTCTCTCTCTCTCTCTCTCTCTCTCTCTCTCTCTCTCTCTCTCTCTCTCTCTCTCTCTCTCTCTCTGAAGATAAGCGAATTCCAGATTCATGTTTAGCTTATCCGTAAAAGTCGTCTAGTTACCGAACCGCAAAATTGGAGTCCAACAAGGCAATCGATAACCAGCTCCGATCAAGTTAGTAAGCTAAAAAGTTCTTAATGAAAATGTGAAGCACCTAGACATTTTTCGAGCGCAGTAGTTTTCCTGCCTCCAGCAGAAAACGACGAGTTCGGAAGTTCTCCATCGATCGGTGTAAACACTAGATAAGTTTCGAAGAGCGGTTATGATAAGGGTGACAGCGACAGTTTAGTTCGGCGGGGTTAAAAGGATGGTAAAATATGCGCGATCAAAGGACGCCGTTAATGAGTCCGTCTTCAATCACTTTTCATATCAAGACTCGTGATCGCTATCAAACCAGCGAATAAAGCAGCCGTGTAACGACGTTGCCCCGATAAATAATTAAAGAGTCGAAGCCACCCTCTGGGAGAAAGCTGTGCGAAGCAACTCCAGCACCACGGGGCGCTCGTAATTAAACATCATTTTGCCCCCGCCACGGTGGCAACCTAATCCAAGTTTTGTACAAATGACGCTGCTCTGGTTGCCAGCGATCTTTCGGTTCTTCCAACAGCCGGTTGAGACATACCTTTTAAGTCTGGGATAAAGTATGGCAACGAAACGCAAGTGGAAGCTCCGGTTTCGTATAAAAACGCCCTCCCATTAAGCTCTCAGTACTGTAACTTCGCTGAAATAGTAATACTATTCAATTCTTTCGACGTCCGATTGCCTACCAACCAGTTTTTACAGAACCCGACCGAACGAATCACTGAGTTGTTGGAACACGATTGTATAATAATTGACTAAAGAAGCAGGGAACATCGAATTTGAGATACTGGAAAGCTGAGATGATTTTCCGAATTATATTCGGAAAAATTATTTCCCAATTTTCCGGAATTAGAAGGTTTAAGATCTGCTTAAGGGAAGGTTATTTTGCATCTATCTATGAAAAAGTGCTATAAATATTATTTTTTCAGTTCGAGGTATATTTATTTATATAATAGTGTTAAATAATGCATTTAGGTACTTGCAAAAATAAAATACGGAACATTTATAAGAACAAAAATTCATGGTTAAAATTCTGTGGAGATTTGTTCACCCTTCTTTAAGCATGCTAGGGTTACGCAAACATTTATCTGTTATCACTGAATCATTGTAATGCAAATATGAATTAGTATAAAACATTTTCTACGCAATAAACGGGTTCGTGCAGTTTTCAAGCGGAGATGATCCCCAAGTGGCATTGTAACTTGTGCCTTTGCATATTTATGAATTCAACAAGAATCTAAAACCGTGAAGAACTTTCCCGTCATCGTTGGGTTTTATTAGGTGCGAGAGAAAGTTCTTTTGTTCCCTTAATGAAAACTTCCATTAACTTTTATATTCGTTACGAAGTTTCTTTTCGATTATCTAAGTGACTGTAGACGATGAGTAAAAGATATATGACGACCTACAAAAGTGTTTGCGTGCACGATTGAATCAGCGCAGATTCATTAATTTGTGATAAAACTTTTATGTAACACCATTGTATCTAATTACAGTTTCAAGTTAACACGTTTCGAGGATTCAGAATTTCAAGTTGGAATTATACTGTTAGCTGTTTACATTACGCTTTAAACGACGACGACACTGATGGAAAAACGATTTTCAAATTATCTCTCTGAAAATGTACAGAGACACACTCTATGATCAAATATGGAAATCTTATTCATTTATATTTATAACTTGCCTGATATAAACCGTTCATAAAAGTTTCACGCTGTTAGTTGCGCTGAACCTGTTTTATAAACATCATTCATGTCTTCCGGGAAACATATTTTTCGAGTTGTGTCACCTCCATCGGAAAGGTGCGATTTTACATGAACGATAAATTAAATTTTCCTGTAACGACATAAAAGATTACGAGTAGGGTAAATGTAGAAATTGTTATATACATATAAATTGATGATGTATTACTTTTTACTATGTATACCTATTAATATGTAAGATTCATGGAAGGCTATTACATTTTTCATATGTTAAAATGTAATAAACATTTTTCAATTGATGAATTAATAAATTAATTATCAATGTTATTTACGTCGTACAAAACGCATATTATACCGTAAGAGAGTTTCGTTTAGTATTAACAACGATAAAAAACACTAATCGTGCATATTTTTATATTTTTAACATAAATCCGGTAATAGGGTCAGATTTCAGAACATGTCCGTATTTTCGTGCCCTCTTGTATTAGATCGCGTAATCGAACCTAACCTTTTATTCAAAACAATGTAATAAAATAATAATAAAAATAATGTTAAGTGTTCATTTAGTGTTTTTATGTCGATCTAGTTTTTTAATGTGCAACAACGTTTCAATACAGTAATATTACAATATATTCTACTACTGCACACCTCCTCCAGGCTGCAGCTTGAACCATTAGCAAAGGTCGACATAGAAATTTTATTCACTACTGAGATAGGATCCAGTGCGCGTTAGATACGCAGTAAAATGTACGGAAGTTCAGGGCACGAAAATATGGACAACCCCGAGAATACGGGGCACGAGAGCATGGACGCAGCTCCTGCAAGGGCACAAAATTATGGCCAGAAACACTTTTCTTTATTTCATTAACCCCTTGCACTACGCGGAACCTCGGGTAAAGTCGGGCCAAACGCGGTTGCCTCAATTGTCGCGGGGAAGAACGAGCGGTGGAGCGCGCGTGTCGAAACTTGTGACCCATCTTACACACAATCCCATTTGAAATGTTCATACTTGGCCACGAGTCAGACTCGTGACATCCGTGTTTGGCCTAAAATTTCATTACAAGTCAGACTCGTCAAAATAGTGCAAGGGGTTAAAAACATTATCAAATTACTATTTTTTATCATGCAAAACGATATATCTAAAATCAGAAATTTTTGAAAAATCGAAATATAGTTTTAGTGAAATTAAATGAAATTTGTAGTGTTTACTGAGAGTTTCGGCAATGCAAAAATTGGCTTAAAGGCACAGTAATTGGAACATCTATCCCACGTTGTAAGTTTTAACTTTAACTTTTTATAAAAAGTTACTAGGTATACTTACGATCATTTATCTTTTTATTTATTAATCTTTTTCAATATATTTTGTATGGCATTCCTTCTAGATACATTACTTTTTCGATAGACTTTGACGAAACATGTGAAAATTGAAATTAATTGTCAGCAACTTGACGTTCAGATATCAGTTTTTTCCAGTCTGGGTCCAAATGGACCCTGAGTCCGCCACACAGTAGGAAAAAAATAAAATTCATCAGTTTTTCGGTGTTTTTAAAAAAATAAAAACATTTGTGTAATTGAAAGAGATATGTTTACCACTAATGAATACCAAAAATTTTTTTCAAGAAACTTTTTTGTTTATGTGATATACCTTTTAACTAGTCAAAAAGGTAAAAGTCACTTGAATCAATTACATAGAGAAAAAGCCAAATGAAATTTTTTTGTTACCTTTTTAATAATTAAACTTTGAACGATGTTACTTTTTTGAAAACATCGAAAAATTGATTCTTGGCCGAATCTCATTTTTCTCCTACTGTGCGCCGTTCGAATGTTAAACGTTAAGAACCCCCTCGAACTAGCACACAGAGTAAAAGTGTTCGATTTATGTGATCCGAACGAAAACCGTCCATTGGTATTCGAAACATTTCTCGAGGCGGTTTTTCGATCAGCCATAACCACGAAAGCACACTTTATTTTCGCCGGTTTAAATAAACCTTATTGAATTTTGGCCCGGGTCGCTGAATAAAGGATACAATAGCAGATGTTCCGATTTCAATTTGATAAGGTGACTTTTGCGCCTTCGCAGCCAATAAATCGTCGTCGATGAACAGAAAAGTAACAAGCTTGCGTCTAACGAAATACAATAACGATTGTCCGCATATCCATATATCACAATTTCGTATAGGTTAATAAGCAAATCACGGTGCTTTTGACTTGTCAGTGTCGTTCGACGTCAATTCATGCAGTTAAGCCCTTTCACACGAAGATACCGTTGCATGCTTGCATCTGTGTCGATCATTTGATGGCATATATTATATATTTACTCGTATCGCGATAAGAGGCGTATAAATTCATTATATTAATTTTTCTTATAAACTATATGTTGCATAAAAAATGTTTCGAACGAAAGTTGTTTGGTAGAAAGAAAGAAGTATTATTCTATTTTCCTTTTTTATGAAAATATGAGGGTCACCTTGAGCATTTTTAACTACAATGTGTGACATTTAAGTATGCCATGCTAAAGTCTACGAAATTAAGAATAAAATTTATAAAATTATTAAAGTGCGCGGCTTTAGAAATCAATGTTCATCGAGATATTCTATAGTTGATATTTAATACAAGTGACGTCCAAAATGTTGCCCACTGCAATCAATGCAAGCATGCAGGCGATTAAACAATGCGAGTGATAGATGTGTTAGTGTTTCATATTTTGTCAGTCTTTATAATAACGAACTTTCTCGTTCGAAACATTTTTTTAAACAATATGTAGTTTACAAGAAAAATTAAGGTGAAAGAGTTAAATGACTCAACCTGTGCAAGGTCGAATGAGAGACGTGTAGGTACGCGAATTCTCGCGTGAAAAGCCTCTTGGAGAGCACAGTTTCAAATGAAATTTATTTCTCCATGACGTCCTCGATCCGACCAAAAATCCGAGGTACTCATTACGTCGAAAAATGTCTTTGGCGAGTAGCCGATGGAGTATTTTTTGCTTTTTCCCTTTTTTCATCCATCCGCCCACGCGCCCCCTTCATCTCTCTTTCATTTTCGTGGCGAGCGCCGCGCTCGAGTTTCAGAAGTCGATAATATGCTTTCGACACACGATCGTAGCTATTCGTCCTCATTTCCACCGCAACGATAATGTACTACCCACGTGCCGTTATCGTATATACATATTAGTTAGTCGAACGAGCTTAGCTGCAACACATGCTTCTCTCAAACTAACTTCGCCTTCGCGACCCTTCCTGAGACCCGTTTCTTGTTCGACCTCCGGCCACGGCAATTGCGACTTTCCTAGTTTGAGACATCGTCGGCGAATTCCGATCTGAAACGACCGATGCAATCGGCACTTCTTGCTGCGAGCACGCGGCGTGCAACGCTCGGAATTCCTCGCGCATCGGAAAAGTGTCAACTGACATGAACATGCGGTACAAAAAACCAGCTCGTCCTCTTTTTCCTAAATTTCAGATAACAACAAACTGCGTGCATTTGTAACGCTGTTGCACTGCGGCGACGTTTTGTGTTGCAATAGCACGGCGAAAATTCGCATTTACCACCGCGCGAACGGTCTTGTTTCTTTTTTTAACTCGCACCGCGTTTCCGTTTGTTTTTTCGGGATCTAGACGCCATGAGATTCAGGGGAAAGTTGCGGCAAAGTTGAGAGTTTGGATAAGACCGTAACTGCAGTCTAATCTGAGTTAAAACATTGCATTCAAGGCGGTGTACACAACGGCTTAGGAAACAGGCGATATTAACATAATCCCATTACGCTTATACAACTTTGCGAAAAGAATGGTAAATATATTTCTTGATGGAAAACGTGCTAACGGTTCCGTTGAATTCCGATGAGAAAGCTGGATCCCGTCCTTTTGACAGGTATACGTATACGATGCAGTAGGGACGTTGAAATGTAAATATTCGGAATGGGCCAGAATCAGCCGTGAAAACAAAGAGGAGGTTTTTCTGCTTGGAAAAATAGATTGAAAGTGTAGAATAAAACATAAAACTCTACAGCAAATTTTTCTGTCAATTTTTGTATTAAAAGTTCTTCGCTATCGATTTTAACGAGTAGAAATGCCAAGTTACGGACAAGCATATTCTATGCAACGCTAAACGTACACTCGCATCGGTATTTATGTTGACACCTTGAATTTTTAGATATTCTTATATATCTGTTGTGTATCTCTCTTTTGATCTAATTTGGCGTTTGCCTTTTGTCGTTTATTGTTTCCTTCATGTCGCAATGCATTAATGTCGAAGGAGGCGCCGAACTGTTAATATTACTCCAGATTTTTAAATTAAAAGTCTAATTCTTAAATTGTTCTGCCGTCGGAAAGTAAATTGACATGTATTAAATTTTATTTTTTGATTAGAATATTAGTCTTATGTGTATGGTTTTAAAATAATGTTCTAAAATAGTTTGAATGATATATTTTATGTATATATTTTATATTATAGTAGGCAATCTCTTATAGAATGTTAGAGAATTGAGCGCAACAGAACGAGTACAAATTTATAATCGTCAAATAAATGATGAATCTTTGAACGAAATTGCTACGGATTTCAACATTTCAAAAGAAGGTGTAAGGAAGATATTTCAGAAAATAAATATTACTGGCAAATTAGAAAATTTAACTAGAACTGGAAGAAGGAAGAAGACAAAACAGACAGATAGTTCGAGAAGTTGAAAAAAAACATTTATTAGTACCAGAGAATTGAAAGAAAATTTATTTGCTTGTTAATGTTACGCAAATAAAATCTCGTATAAATGAAGCCAATTTGCATGGTCGTATGTCACGAAAAAGACCATACATTTTGAAAGCCGATGTCGCGAAGCGTTTAAGATTTGTTCAGGACTGTTATAAAAAGTCAATTTCGTTCTTGGAAACAATTATTCAGAGTGATGAATCGAAATTTAGAATGAAGTGGAGTAAAATAAGACTATGCATAGAGGAAAATAGGAGAGGCGTTTAAATCAACTCTTGTGACTCCAACCGTGAAACATGAAGGCTGCTCCATTATAATATGGGGCTGTTCAATTTGATCGTCATTAAACGATCAAATTGAAAATTTAGCAATAATTGAAGGGAAACTGCCCGGCTCCAAGTATGTTAAATTACTACAGGGTGAATTTACTTTCTTCGATGCATGAATTTGAAATAAATAGGTTGTTGGTCCTTCGGCAAGACCCACAGCACATCTCAAGGAACGCAAAAGAATTTTTTGAAACCAACAATATCAATTTGTTTCCATGATCGCCCCAAAACCCCGATATCTGAATCCATTCGAGCATTTGTGAGAAGAAATAGACCGTCCAATAACCGTAACTGAAAGATACACAAAATCAAAATTTATGGAATCATTGAAGCATTGAAATGAAAAATGGAATGAATTAAGCTCGACTGCGCTGAAATAAATTAATTAGAAATAAGCCAAATCGCCTTTCAAAAGCTATAAGAGCCAAAAGATATCAAACTTCATACTAAAAAAATCATGCTAATATAAAATGCGCATTAAATTACTGTATTAACGTACTTTCTGTCTTTAGTTATATTAAATATTTTGCTTTTTTACATAATTTTGTATCTGTATAGGAATTAGTTTGCATTTTATGTACTTTTATCCTGTTCCTTGAACTTCAATAAATTCACCTACACAATAAATAAGCTCTTACAATTACGTCATTAACTTTATTTTTCATCATTCACAATAGGACCTTACGTGTCAATATAAATACCGACGCGAGGGTATTTAATAATCTTTAACCCTTTGCACTATCGTGTGAAGTTAAATTCTACCCATTTACCATTAATATTTAACCATTAATGTAAGGGTTGCTATGCAATAAAAATAAATTTTACGTCTGACATAGGAATTTATTAGTAATAAACAAAGGTTAATTAACGTAGGTGTTAAATTGTAGTGCAAGGGGTTAACTCGTTGAAACAAGAGCAACGTTATTGTTACTTGTTAAGTATAATTTTTGGTTTAGTACTTGTAAATTATTCTAATAAAGTACTATAAATAAAGTAGTTTAAATAAATCAGTTTAAATAAATCAGTTTAAATAAATCAGTTTAAATGAAAACAGTTAAAATAAAGTGTTTCGAAAATAAAGAAATAGACGTTCTGCGGAAATTAAAAATACTATCACTCTTTAAAATGAGTCGGAACTTTAAAAGCTACATTACTTCGCAAACGAATACGAATTTACTAGAAAAAAAAGTATCATTCCAAATCAATCTTTCATTGTTGGTTTTCCATATTGATCCACTTCAAACTACAGACAACATTCCCGATCTATTTATCAAATCTCGAATCATTATCGTTGCGCGCGATAAAAGAACTCTAATTCGAATTCGGATGTCACGATACCACTTTAATCCATACAGATCGTCGACCATCATCCACAACCTTCTATACGGGGTTCGAAGTGTTCCCGAGATCCCCTTTGACAGTTTCCAAACACCCTTAATATGGAAAGCTGTTATGCTTGGGGTTGGTAGAGGTTCCTGATATCTAAGAAAATACGTTTATATCATTTCGCGCAGCGATAGCGACGCTTGGCGGACACGATGCATGTCGCATTCCTTTGTGCATCTGCGAATATGCGGACAGGCCGGTGCGGAAACAAGTAGGAAAATTGCGGGCGAAGGTGGTAGAACGGCGCACAGTATGGCAAGAACAAAGCCTCAGGGGACAAAAATGTCAAATCCAAATATTCTCGTATGACGATATCAAATTATTATATGCTTATGTATACATACATGTTTTACAGGGTGTATCAAAAATGTCTGACAATCCGAGAATAAGGGTAGTGAGGGTTCCTGAAGTCATTTGAAGCAACTTTTTCCTTAGCAAAAATGCAATCCGCGTCTTTGTTTACGAGTTATTAACAAAAATCAGTGACCGATGAAAGGCGAGCTCTGCTGGCGCGAACAAGCTGAGCCAATGAGCGGAACTGGACTTCGTCCGCTCGTTAGCTCGGTCGCCTAGTGCCAGCCGATTTCGCCTCTCATTGGTCAGTATTTTTCGTTAATAACTCGTAAACAAAGCCGCGGATTGCATTTTCGCTACTAAAAAAGTTACTTCATACGATCTTAGAAACCCCTCATTTCTCGATTGCGAGTCACTTTTGGGACACTCTGTATATTTGTCCCGCGTGGCGCACTGTGCGGCGTCGCGTCGCGAAGGAGACGTGCCAGAGCATTGCGCGACAATACATTCTAATGACGGTGCCTCGGCAGAAGGACTTTCGCCTTCTTCGGATCGTCATTTTCACGTTTCATTCTTCTTTGTCGTTACCTGGTCCCGCAGCAATTCGTGCTTAGCTTTGTCGGTTTGTCCGTCTTTTCGCTAACCGATTCGGTTCAGCTCTCGTCTTCGATTCCTCAAGCGTTTTTCGATTATCGGAAGAATCTCTGTTGTCACCGATGTCTCTTCCTTGTCACCGATTCTTCTTCATGCATATATTCAATGGGAACCGAGGAGAGAGAAGTGGCTTGCTCGCGGTATCAATTCCACGACAGTCTTTCGACCCTCCCGCGAGCCGCTGCATATTAATTCGACAATACTGCTGGGATACTTGCCCTCGCCGTCGCGCCATCCGGTTAACGAGGCTCGCATTACCATTCCCGGAGTCAATTTGTCAGCCGAGTGAATCCGGCCCGTATTATTCAAATCGTTATTCAATGCTTGGCCGCTGTTCGGATGTCATTTTCATTTTTCATCGCGGACCCATCCGCCGCAAGTGTCTCCCGCTTGTTGTCAGCGCTGCCATCGTGGTCCCGGCTGCATCCACCCTCTGTTATTAACCGACGCTGCCCCATATCTCTCTCTGTCTCTCTCACGCGCTTGCTCGCTGTTCTTCTTCCTCCATTATTATTATATACTATTCTTCTAGCCATTACGTGTTTATACACGACGCAGGCCTGCCGCCACTTCATCGTCGCCGGCCACCTTTTACCGCTCCATTTGCGCTCACCTTTCATCGGAAGTAATTCCGGACTCGTTCTGAAATAATTGTTGCGTCGCCGGCCGTTACACTGCGTCCTTTTTTTGCGGGAAAGATTGCTCGCTAGCCAACGACGCCGGCCCGAATGAAATTTTGCATCGCCGACTCGATATCGTGCCACCGTTCCCGGGAAAACCGTGTTAAGGTGTAACACGTGAAATAGCCGCCGCGAATCCGGGGTAATTGATTGTGCTACGCTTTCATTTCCGCCAGACCAATGATCGAGCTGCGTTCCATTGGCGTGGGAGCCACCTAACCTGCGATATTTATGGAAAAATGTGTCAATGCAATTATAGCTTGAACGGACATCGAAAGAGGAAGAAAGACGTGCATTTTATTTATCTCCAATTTGCGTTGAAAGAGCTGGTCGGTTTAATGAATAATTAAGCGAACAGTTGAAGGCACGAATCATTTTGCAAAGGTATTGAATTTCTGTTGAGCTTCTGTCGTGGTCTGTATTTTCCAACAGAATGTTACGAGCATAAGGATTATAATTTTCCAAGCACGGATTCATTAAATCAGTCACAACGTTGTTGGTTTTTTCCGTTCGATTGAAATATTAAAGACGGGGCCGTTTATTCAGCGCTGCGGCCGTGCATGCGCTCCGTTTTTGTCGCGTTATCATGTTTAATTTTATCGATACATTATTCATTGGTACGTGTCCTCCGAGAGAGACGTCCAATTTTCGAACTTAATTTCGATGGTCGCGACTTTATGAAGAACTTCGGAGAAAAGTATATTAAACACGGAAATTAAACACTGAGAAATCCTGCGTAGATAATGAAGTGCACTTAGTATACGCTAATCGAATTTCCGAGCTTAATATGAAGCGAAACGGGGCGTCTATTATTAATAGACTCCGGATTTCATCGGTAGCACCCACGACTATTCGAAGCCGAATATTGCAACAAATTTAATAAGGCCTTCCTTCCACGCTAATGGTCATCAATTGTATCAATTGTATTCCTCACCGTATATTTACAGTGACTCCAATATACTAATTGTTTTTTTTTTTAATATGATCGTACCAATTACGAATTAACAATCAAAACTACCTGACAAAATCTTCATCGGCCACTGAATGTGAATTTAGATTTTCTATCGGAAAATACAGTCGTTTCGTGGGAAGAATGGTTCGGCTTAGGTGCAACGTTTGAAAACTGATTTTCGAGGAACGAGCTGACCATGAGCGGATCGATAGCGTGTATCGAGTCTAATTGTAAGTGCCCGTGGGTATTCTGTGCGTTCTTGCGTATTCTAGGTGCCCATTGGTATTCTGTACGCATTCGTAATCAACTCGGGCAATTGTCAATAAATTAACACATACACGAATATTCATCGCAGGCAAATCTGATAATTTCCTTAGCATTGCATAATTTTTTGTTGAATGATCCGTCGATATAATAAATAATAACGAATTAATTAAGACACGCTCATGTTGGACCTACGGTAGAAGCCACAAAAGTGTCGATTAGAACGACGATAAAAGCTGCGAGAAAGTCTATGTTTACAACGTATCTGTGGTAGTAGTCTACAGTTTCAGTCGTTTAAGGTTTCATTAAGACGAACCACTTAAACACGGATAAATCTGAAGAAGAATTATTATGGTAAAATTTCAGGAAAAATGGTACATCGAGAGAAAGTCTACATAGTGACCGTGACCATTATGTGAAAGATACGAATTTAAAGTCTTATCATGTGAATACGAATATCCAGTATCTACAATGTGGAGTTTATGCAGTTATCAAAAGCTGAGTAAAAGCTTGCAATTAATACAGACGATTTTTATTTCGTATGAAAATCCATTATGCTTTACAATGATGACATATCTGAATTTATTTAAATCTTTCGCCATTTTTATTATAATACACGCTTGACTGAAGGAATTTATTGAATTATTTTCTACGAAAGTGCCTCTATGATTCCAACAATCTTAAAATAAAAAATGTGAAACAGGTCATTTTGATTGGCGTGGTAGGTGTAGTACTAACAATGGGTATAACATAGTTTACAGAACAGTTTAAGCCAGCTGTTCTGTTAGATCTTTCGATAGAATAATAGTGTGGAGTGATCTACAAACCGATCTGTCTCTGGTTCGTATTCATTTATACATGGTAGCCAGTGAATGTCTAAGTGATATGAACCAAAAATAGCTTTCGCAAATACATATTTTTAAAAATGTTATATATATATATTTCTTAACCCTTTATGGTCGTATGTCTACCCTCAGGTAGCAAAGCTATTTATTTATCTTTTCACTTTCACATAAAATTGAAACATATTATTGCATTACATATAACTAAACTTTAAAAAAGAATCAATAAATTTTACTTTTATTTCTTAATCTTGCATATTATGTATTACTGTTCGTACGATAAAAATTATTTCCGACCAACATGACACTTCTTAATACAACCGCAAAGAGTTAAATGACCATCATTTTTCTGCTCATAAATCCGACTCTGTATACAAGCATTACGCAAGGTTTCAGGTCCTAAACGATATCAATCTCCGACATCAATTTCATTTTTCACTGGAATAGTAAAACTCGATAAGTTTTGCTCGTCGCTGGACATCGTGGATGCCATTTTAATTTCCAAGGCACGAACTGTGAATTAAAATAAAAAAAAACAAAAAATAAAGAAGACTGAAAATTAACAAGTTACGACACTTTCAAACCCTTCAGTTTTTCAATGATCGCCCTTTATATCCTTATAACCTATCCAAATCTTTACAATGTTTAGCATCTCAGATTCGATTATTCGTGGCAGGTGATCAGTACACATCTTCGACGTTTTCGCCACAAACCTCTTCACACCTACATTAACAAATCTACATACGCAAGCGGTTCCCGTGAATGTAATACGAAACGTAGCTGTCATGAAGACATCATCATTTTCGCGGGATGCTAAAACATATTATCAAATCATCGCGGAAAATGCATCGCATGAGAATGAATAGCGAAAAGCGCGATGATTCTCTCGTTCGGGATCGCATTCCGCAGCCGCCGGAGCGTTAACGATCGGATCGCGAGGCGAGTGCTCGCGCCGTGTCGGAAGCTTCACCTCGATCCCTTTAAATCGCCTAACGCGCGCTTAAAGAGTTTAGCG
The DNA here is from genome assembly GCA_028455555.1 of Augochlorella aurata. NCBI lineage: Eukaryota > Metazoa > Arthropoda > Insecta > Hymenoptera > Halictidae > Augochlorella > Augochlorella aurata. The sequence goes on from CM052164.1 coordinate 9,579,632, forward strand.
GGTCGGCATTGGGGTCAGATGCGGGGTATCGCAGTTACCGCGTCGATATTTTAATCTCCGCGGGCTGGCTAGCGAACCGTCAGCCGGATCGTGGCCGTTGAAAAAAAAAGCGTAAAACGCGGACAAATGAGAGGGAAGAGAGCCGGCGATAGAGGGATAAAGAGACAGAGAGAGAAATCTTCCGGGGCGTGGGATGATACGGCCAGAATGTTAGCTAAATTAATTGCGTTCGAGAGTGGAAGACAGAGAAAGAAAGTATGGATGAATATTTATGAAAGGACGAATTATTCGAGTAATTCAAATATATAATGTCCTGCTCTTACGTAAATTAATAGCGTGTGTTCAGCTTAAGGCGAATTATCTACCGCTTCTATTTTGTAGCAGTAATAAGTGTCGGTTTTCAGTGGGTTATAATTAGACTGCGGATCTTTATGCAAATTCTCACTTTCGTGGATTATTTTGTAAGAGTCAGAATGTGGAAGCAATTCTCTTTTCTGTCCAAATAATTTTTTTCTGCTGTAGGCAAACGTAGATCATTATTGATGCCTGTTAATGTGAACGTGTTCTTGTGTTTTACAATTTGTCAAGTGTTATGAATGCATAAAGATCCGCAGTCTGGATATAATGATAATGTAATGAATATTGATAATGTCTTATATTGTCGTTTAGGTAATGTCGTGTGGCAATTATCCAGGTTGGATTACTTATACCTTGCTTTTTTAATTCTCTTTCTACTGTTCTTTTATCTCATTCTACTGCGCCGCATTCACCGTTAAAATGTTGTCCATAAAGTTTAGAAATCGTAAGACATACGAAAGGTCATCTAAACAGAAAAAATAAAGTCAGTTAGAATGAGATCAGGCAAAAGAAGCAGAGGAATTAGAAAACCGAAACTCAGCATGGCTTGCAATAGCAATAACTCGTCTTCATAAAGCTCCTATGGCGGAGTACCTAAAATTGTCGAGGGTTCTGTCGACTTTGTAGTGTCACAATAGCCCATTAGCCGTGCATGTTTAGATTACATCAAGTAAATAGCTCGTCAACAGCATAAAAGGGGCTTAAATGGTACAGCACGCGTGGGCAGAGAGCGCCGCCATTATGAATCCAGTGGACCTGGAGTTAGAGGAATAGCAGCAAAAGACGGGGTGAAAAATTCAGAACATATCCTCGGAGTATTGGAGTGAGTTGCATGCTCGCGAACCAGCTGAAAGTAACACATGGGACGAATGTAAACGAGGAAGAATATGGAATGTACCGCGCGCAGTTTGCCGCAGATGTAGTCTGTCGATCGTAAATCAATGATCGACAGCGGCCGCATTACTGGGTCGCCAACTGTTTACAAACGCAGGGTATCCAAATAGCAATTTTTATGTCAGGGATTTCGGTGTACTTCGATACAATAAAGTTATCGTTCTTCTGTCGCACCTTCATCCTATTTCGGATAGGACTATGCTCAGTTACTTTGGTTTCATAACATAAAATTTCGAAATGGTAATTTTTATCCCTATTTATGCTAGCTGCCACTAGTCACTCAATATGCATTGTTCCTGTTTAGTTTTTCATACCTTTAAAATTATCGAATAATTACGCTTAGCATTTTACATACAAAAAATCACCTAGAACATATGTGAAATAATTACAATTGAAAGTTATGAATCTAACTTTTCCTTCTAGTTAACGACTTAATTTAAACTTACAAGTGTCAATTGCCACAACAATCAGCTACGACAGAAAGTTTTGTAAACAATGTTAATTTGAAGTTCTTCAGAATATAAAAATTTCAAATAGGTTTTCACAAAGTAAACATGACGCAACAAATAAAAGTTCAGTTTTTATGCTTTGCAGCAATAATTAATATACTAAATGATTGTAAATTTCTCTTCTAAGTAATCATTAATCATCTTCGAATAGCCTTCCTCCATTTCTTACATTCGGAAATCTTTTCAGCATCAATGGATAAGAATGCATACATACTGAGAATTCTATCAACACGTGATCAATTATTTTGTAATTAGCAGAAATGTATGTAACGACTGCACGCGATGTACGTGATGCGTCGTCCGATTTAAACGGACCGCAGTTAATGTCGCATAAAACGACCCGTCTTTATTTGGCAAATACGATGCCAAGCTGATTAATTATCCCGGACAATAAATCGGAGGGGTTCGAGAATCAGAACGAATATTAATATTCTAGCTGGTGATCGCGGGTAATCCCGGTGGTAACTCACCGGGAATTCATTGTCAGGTACTCTGTTTCGCGTCCCCGATCCCGTTCGTCACGTTCCAGGGCTCTAAAGTTTGCGATTATCACGAGCGCGTGTTGGTGAAACGCGATAATCTCGTTTTTGTCCTTGATTTCCAAGATCCCGGCAATTTGTCCAGTATCCAGATAGCGCGACAAACCTGCAAACATCCTGCGAACTTTCGTCTCTTATCAGCCGTGACGTACCAAGGAAAGTGCCGGCTCAAGAAGGGATAGACACGATTTGCTTCATGATCGCGTGCTTCTGCGAGACGAATGAGCAGCGAAATGGAGGAGAAACATCTGGAAATCTTGGATTGGAATCGTAAAGCTTATCTTGTGCCTTGGATTTGCGACGGATTCGCAGGATTGCGAATAATTGTTTAATTTCTCATTCTCTCGACGCGTAGACTATAATACGATCGTTCTGGGAAAGATAATCGAGTAGGTAAAACGATTCGGTCTCTCGTATGCTTTATGCACAAGCTTTATTTTTTGGAATTATTCGAGCGACAAGTGGCAAACATTTTTATTTTGACAGAGAAATTAATCGAATGTACGGCGTGCTATTGGATATAGCGAATTAAGAAGTGTAAGGAGCAAATTGCTGCAATTTTAACATCTCTAAAGGATATAGTTACTCCCAAAAGTATTCGGACACTAGTATAACTTTGACTTCTACGCCATATATTTAAATAAATATACATTGAAAGGAAAAAATCCTTTACGATATATTAGAGTAAATAAATAAAAAAAGTTAAGTTGAAAAGTTATACAAATAAATGTTTTTAAAATTCTCATGATTCAAGAAGTCTAAATTTAGAAAAATTTTTCAATTATTATTTATTTACGATCGATGTCATTGTATATCTCTATATTACACGATTTTATGATTTTATGACTTCTATGATGTCAAATTCACTTTATGGGGATGAACAGATAATTCGAACACATAATTCGTTATCTTAATATGTTAATGTGTCTGAAGAAATTTGTAAAATTAGATTCCATTTTTAGTTGATCTTTCTACAAATTTTTATTATAAATTTCTTCAAATGCATTAACAAATTAAGATTTGATGTCGGAAATTGCCCAGCACCGCTAGTGAACTGTTAATGACAGAAGTAACCAGTTGCGTTGTTCACGTAAAGGAAAAAAATGCTGTGCTCTAAATGACGCTCTTGACGTCACTATTCGACATAAAGATCGCAGCTTTCCCAATTTCATTGATCCCTTCAGAGTTCTTGTAGTCTTTCGAATTCCAAAACTAGAGATTAAAACTAATCCATACATTTTAGAAATTAAGCGAAAATTCAGAGAGTTAAACCAGAATCCCGGTAATTATTTTGTCAAATACTTTTGGATCCCATTACACCTGTAAATGGGAATGAGGTGATATGTTCATGCTACAAAGAATGTTAGTCACTGTACCCCATTAGACATTATTCAGATTTCCTATACTGATATTTTGACTATTTCAAAGAGAAGAATGAATGCTTGTTCTAACAATTTATTAAAAAACAGGCTTTATACAAAGGTAAAAACTACTTTCTAAGTTACCACATCGTGTCTGTAGCTCTTTGGTATACTAATAAAAACTTAGAAAGAGAGTTCATAGTCACTTTTAACAGAATGAGAGCTGCTCATTATAACTTAGCATTTTCCTTAACTAGGATAGGCACGATAAAGGAGGTTAAATGCAAATGCAACGATGAAAGTAAGACTTTAAACCATGTTTTGTGGCAATGTTCTACAAAGGATTATGCTAATTAAACCGCTACATACTCTGGGCTATCAATTACTGTTGAATGTGGACATGTTGTTGTCGATGTCAGACATTAACCAGTTAACTGTGGCGATCTCTTTGCAAAGCGGCCACCAGTGTGTGTCGCGATAATCAAGCGATGACGAATCCAAAAAGACGAATCCAACTCAAATTATTTATAATTTTCATTTGTTTGTTTCACTTCATCTTGACCTCTAAACATTTTAAACATATTAAAATTTACGAATATAATTTAGTTTTCGACAGAATTACAATTTAAATATCAAATTGTAACCAAATTTTACGTATGACGGATATAGTCGTCAAACACACTTAACTGGTTAAAGCTTGCCATTTCATTTTTTCCTTTTCCAAAAATTGTAATTTAAAAATATGTACCATGTAGCTAAGTAAGCCCGTTAGAGTTTGATATGCTAATAATGAGAAAAGAACAGAAAAAAAGAAAAAAATATTGAAAGTATACAAGTCCCTACTACATTTACATGTTTCATGAACGAGTAAGCGTCAATTTCTAAACATATCCTACGCACGATAACTGCAGCAGTTAGATCGATGGATGACACAAGCTCTTATTAACACGTAGGAAATTTAATATTACCGTTTACGCAATCGTGATAAAACAATCGAGGATTCTTTAATCTCCGTTTCTCCCTTCGCTCACCCTCCTCCGTGTTGTAATCAGCAACATCCGCCGCTTCCCATCCACACCTCCGGCTCCACCCTTCGAGTCTAACAAACCGCAGGCGAGAAGATTTCGAAGCGGCGACAGATTTTCTCTCATTATCCTCGTTCGCACGACCATGACATCGTTTAAAAACTGCTCAGCTAATAAATGCGTCAAACTGTTCAGCTAATGAATCGTCCTTAACCTTTGCCGAGCCGGTTTAATTGACAATTTGTCTGCAAGACACGCTTGCTGCTAACGCTTAAAACATAGATCACCGAAAACGATCAAAAACTCAGTCGATCGAATTTATGATGCCTCGAGAACGGTTGTGTTACCAACAATAGCCATAATTATAACGATCGTGTCGTCGACGGTGGCAGAGTGGATCCTGTTGCTGAAACAATAGAATAGTTAGGGAGGTAAACGACGCGGTGCTTTGACGACTGCCTGACTGCGGTTTTCTGCGTCTGTTAGTCGCGAACAATGCACGTCAGGAATGCAAGATGGCCGGGATATTGACGTGTCACGACGCGACGCCCGGAATCATTCGTCGCGACGACTTTTTCTCGAGCCCCGATTTCCCATTTCCTTCCACGGGACAGCGTTTCCTTCGCTCGTCCCAGAAACGGGGCTGGGCCAACGATTTCCACTCGGCGAAGAAACAGAACGTCGTACAACTGTTAAATTGGGAGAATCGGGCACTTCCGGTTCCTTGATCGACTCGCGATCGACGACCCGGGACATCCCGCCCTTTGACTGCGCGCGTTGTATAGGCGCACACTTTAAAGAAAAAACAGAAAGAAGAGGGAGAAATGGAACATTGTACATTAGCTGCAGCGTTAAGTGGCTCTTCGATGCGTCATGCACAAGCTTTCTATTCTGGAAACTGGGACGAACCGTATAATTTCTACGCAAAAATGCTCGCACTCGTCGCTCCATGGCCATCGTCTTCGCTTTATCTCTTCCCTTCGAATTTCACACAAGATGGGTCGTGTACCATATTTTTTGGCACATTGTTTGAACGCGAAGACTTCAAAGGAAGTGTTGCTCGACGTTTTTCTGGTCCACAGAGAGGCTAGATTTCAATTTTCGTTTCTATATATTACCGACATGAGAGAGGAAGAAATAATAAATAGATGCTCTAAAGATGATATTGATTTTATCGAGCTGAACTTAAGATGTACATCCCCATTCAAAAGTGTTATAACACTTACAGAAAATCCGATATGAAAGTGTTATAATTTTTTAAATTTATTTCAAAGTTAATTATATTAAACTGTAACAAGTATATGAATATATTTTTCGTTGTAATAAAAGTAACGTCAATTTTACAAAAGAAAATTAAAGTTTCTTTCTGTCAATATAATCACCGCGTTTTTTAATCGCTTCTTGGACTAATCTCGGCATCTGTTTTATTAGTCTTTCTATTATTTCTGGTAGTCTTTGGTTTCATGCATTTTGCAGTATGTTCTACGTATTAGGAAAACATAATAGGAATCCATGCGTGCACCGAGTGAAGAGCATGAAATGCACCCTGGATTCGATCTCAATGAATAAAGTGCAATAAATGGGTAAACTAAATGGAATGTTACAATTTATAATAAATAAGTAGGATGTCCTAGTACTTTTGGAGCGGGCTGTATATGTTTCAAAACCACCTAACTGGACGGAGCATTACTTTTTACGCTATATTGAAGGGGTGTAATTTTTAACGTAGCGTGAAAATGTATCTCGTTGTCAAATTAGTTAACATTTATACTTACAATAATTCGACCGTTTATTTCGAAAGTCCATTTTCTGTTGTTCCAAGAAAATTAAAAGTTAGCATATTAGTCAATTCAAAAATATAAATTAATTACGGCCAATCAAGCAATGCTTCTATTGATTCATCAATGTGCAACTTAATTATATTTTTAGGCAAAAACTAAAATAAAAATCATATAATTTCAATTATGAAAAATTAAATATCGCTTAAAATATATTATGTATTAATCCAATTTTGTTTATAAATAGTAACAAGACATAAAATAGGAGTAGTATTTTTTATTTTGAACGTTAATTGTTATTAAACGTATATTGTTAAACTTAGCATAAGATATTGCTATTATTTATTCATGTTCTTTATGTGGCAGTGTTTATTTATTTTTCGTATGCAATTGGTCTGACATCGTTATACAAAGGCGCTAGCGCGTTTCTTTCAAATGTTGGCGATCATCTCCGATATTTTATATAAAATATTATACGGTGCACTTTTGCAAAATCTCTTCCAATCTATTTTCAGCCAGTTTGTCTTTTCTCCGTTACTATTTTTGTTTACCCGTTTTTGAATTGCGTTTTGTAGATTTTTTATTGGAACGAAATTCTCTCGTTTCATTTCGTGTCAAATCAATTTATTATTTTTTCTACATTCTTCTATAACATCATAATAATCTTGTGTATACATGAAATTCTTTTTTTGTAATGTCCACCAGCTATGTCTACACCACTTTCATAATCAATCGCTACGCAATTTCTTTTATTAGTCACTTTTAAATTGAACGTAGCATTGGTATTTTCTAAGACGTTAAATATAAACTAGTTATAAATAAAAAGTTTACACAAAATTAATCATAAATTAAGTAATATCTCATTTTTTATATAAGCTCAGAAATGAACCACTTTCAAAATAAACGGTCCAATGCAGACATTTTTAGGAAATAAGAGACCATCGGCGAAACAAATAAAATTGCAATTGTAAACACTAAGCAGATTAGTAAAACTGGTAAAAGGTTTGACTATGCAATGCATCGCCTTTCGAGTGTGATAATTGATCGAGCATAGCTTATATAGAATGACTTGACTGAATACAACGATTGAAGGCTACTTCGACGAGTGCCTGTGCAGTGACGTAGACCAATATTTGTAATTTCTGGCACGCTGCAGCAGCTTCATAATTAGGCGATCCCGTAATGTGCAACAGCAAACTACGAATTTTCGAATGGTAACCAACACTCGAAACCGTGAAGGTAAATCTCGAACGTGATTGGCGAACTTATTTGCCTGTTATACGATCAACACGGTCTGCTTCTCTCGTTTCGCATGAAACGCGCCGATTGATTTTTCCGGTCCAAAAGCGTCAACAGTCGGTGATTTTGTAACGAATATCAACAGGTTTGTCTTCGTAATCGTGTATTCCGGTCACCGAATTGCGGGTTGTTTCACGTCTATTCTATTCTTCGACGGGCAAACGTGAAATTAAAAAATAGTGTTTAAATGGAACACTCGACGAACATTTGTTTATTTCGATAAGTGCAAAATATTTTACGGTAAATAAGCAGACGCTAACATTTTCTCGAGAACAATTGTACAAGCTTTGTTAATAATAGACTGCGAAAATTTATGTATTTAAACCATACGCAAATTTGTGAAATGCAAGAAAGCATTTGTATTAATTATTATAAATTGATAGTATTTATGGTTTAATATTGCTGCAACATATCTCCTAATTCGCGATAGAAAATTTTCTCTGAATTGAATGTTTAATAAATGAGCAATGAAAATAAGAATATCGCATAAAGATCCGCAGTCTAATTGTTAATGTTAAATTCTACATTAATCTGATATATTAAATGTAATTTTGAGTAGGCAAAATGTATACTATTATTTTTATTCGTAGGTGGTAAATAATCAGATTTACAGAAGTCTATAAATCTAGTATGATTTTTACACAAATTGATAATGTGAAATTAAGAATATGTCGTAAATTCTCCCCAATTGTCCCTCAGATTGTACGCAAAAATGGACAATTTGGGAAGAGGAGATACGATTATTCAAGCCTCGCGGCTCATTTTTATAGTTGCCGATTGTCCACAACTATAAATTTTTGTTTACAAATTGAAAAACTATTGCGGAGAATTTACTGTAACTAGCAATGAAGGTTTACTTCTTACTCAGTTACATCAACTTGAATATTGCACAAGAATCAGAAGGCATCGGAGTGTATAGTAGTCCAAAATTGAGCAAAGAAAGTACCTACTCTTAGTCTGTGAATAAAAGATCAACTTCCCTAATGCAGGATACATACAAACATAGTAGAATGGTAAGTGTTGTAGCATGTTGTAGAGAAACGGTATACCGCAACATCGCGTGTGGTTAAGCGGGCATTCATTTATGAACATTAGTGGCACTATGTCCGCAGTTGGGCCTCTTCGCGCGTTTTCCACTTCCTCCGTTCGTCATTACTAACCACAGGACAGTGGTAGTAACAGGAGATGGAGGACTCGTTATCGGTTCTCTCGTCGCGTGCTGGAGCACTTTTACAAAATATCACGTGTAGTGCATCGTTGGAAGTATTTTTGACGTTTCGCTACCCCGATTGGTTATAACCAAAACGTCCAAATTGAAAAATCGTTAAATTTACGTACAGCGAATCCCAAAGTTACTGACACATCTCAACCCGATAGGTGACGTGAGATAAACTTGGATAACAAATATGAGAACTTTCGATAACTAATGAAACAGTTTTATAAGCTAAATTAAAATCGGGATGGAACAATTGTAATAGACGTTAAACTTTTACTATACTATTTTTTTACCATTCTATTTGTTAAATTTCATTATTTTATTTCCTAATTCGAAGCAGTAATTGGTACAACCCACAAAGATATACATTTACCACTCGAGGCGTGTCTTCATTTCTTCCAAAAGTTACGAGACAACCAAACTGAAATCTCACCATTTTCATTTTTTAGTATTTCGGACTTCTGGATGGGAATGGAAAAAACCGATTTACTATCGTCGCAGATGTAAAATAAAAATTGTTAGTTTTGAATGTACTATATCTACCAGCATTCATGTTGTGTCTCTGGAGGGGAGCCTCCGAGTGCTAAAGGTTACTAATTTGAGATCGTACGAAGAAATTTGGACGAAACGAGCTGTCGGACAATTATCAGAGAAGGATTCCTCTTAGCGTGCTCTCGTGGTCTGGCCAACGCAGCGCGGCCATTAATGCCGTCGTAACGAAGCGGTGTCGTGAATAGGGACGCGACTACTAGCAGCATCAACCGAGTCTATCTGAGAGAGTCGAAACTCGCGGAGAACGTTCCCTAGGGCGTTATCAATCCCAATTCCATCTCCCGCTGAGGTCCGGCCGCTCCGTGTCACCTCTGGAAACCGGCAACGGCCGATAAATAATAGACGTGAGCGTCGCTATTATTCCCGCGACGGCATTTTTTCGCGAGGCTCGGTCGCCACGTCGTCGCAATAATCGGCGCACGTTCGAAGAGCCGTTGCGCTTCGTTCTCTTTGCCGAGGACGAAAGAAAGAGCCTTCTGCCATTCTCCGCCTTCGGCCGGATATTCCATTTTCCGCGAAATAAAAGAATCCCATCCCCCGGCGATGATTTATGCCCCCGACCCTCGTCCCATTAAACCCGAGCACCCGGAACAATTCGATGATCCCCTTTTCTCATTCTTTGTCTGCTTTCAGGTGTTCGACAAGCATAATCGCGGATACATTACCGCGTCCGACCTGCGAGCTGTCCTGCAATGCCTCGGGGAGGACCTGTCCGAGGAGGAAAGTACGTATTCGATATTTTACAAACCCTACTTGATTCTGTATAGCTCATTAACCACTTGCACTGTAACGACGAGTCAGACTTACGACGATGTCTTATAAGGATGTTTCAGAATTATATTAATTCTCTGAAAGAGGTGATCGTTGAGGTCATTTGAAGTAACTTTTTCCTTAGCGCAAATGTTATCCTCGGCTTTGTTTACGAGTTATTAGCGGAAAAATACTGACTAATGTGAGGCGAAGTCACGAGCGACAGAAGCAGCGAGCGGAACTACGGTGCGACTGTAAGACGCGACGGCGAAAGGGACACGCACTCTAGATTCGGTACTGTGCTCGAACACAAACAAACCGGCATGCATCCACATTTTAGAATGTCAGGAGAATATTAAGGCTAGAGCTATCGCCGATTTACACATTGTGGGCACAGTAGATATTAACAATGAGTAATCCCGTTAAAGTTACATTTGCGCTAAGGAAAAACTTATAATACTTCAAATGATCTCAGGGATCTCTTCTATCCGGGAGTTAAAATAATTGTGGGACGCCCTGTATAATCTACTAAATGTGATTGTTCATTTCTTCTAAATCAAAACAAAACTTGATCCTTTAATTCATGAAGAATCAAAGAATGAAGTCATACAAGTAACAAAAATTGCATCATCCTATCAATGATATTATTACGAACGAAGAAATCGTAGTGCACGGGATTAACAAACATCCGTTGGTCCGTACTTCGTATTCCGCGCAGTTAATCCTTCGATATTAATGCTAAACCTACCGTGTCAATCGAGTTGATAGGTTTCACATTTCTTATTTTAAAATTATTGAAATTATGCAGAGACTCTCGTAAGAAATTGAATAACCTTGTCGATTCACATACACGCCGTAATGAAAATAGGGTTGGGGAAAAATAGATTTTTTATATAATTTGTATCTTCTCATGTAATACAGAAATTGGCAAATAAAATTTTCTTGAGATAATAGTTACATATGGAATTAGAATTTTCAAATATATTTAACTGCCTAGATAATGATTAACTACCTAGATAAGATCATATGTAATTATTATTTTTAAAAAAAGTTTATTTGCCATTCTGTATGAATAATAATAATAAAAAAGATAAATAAACGCATAATCACTTTTAGAGCATGGTATGTTAAATGCGATGACAAACGGGAAGTAAACGAAAAGTTATTTTATTTTGAGGTCGTAAAATTGACCGGAATATGGAGTAATCACGTTCGGAAGTTGGAACAATAGACTTTTACAAAGACATCTTGCACCCTAATGAAACTTAAATCAAAGACCATTGTCAAAGACCATTGTCCACAACTAAAACTGCAATCAAATATGTTTGGAAAACATGTTTAGACACAAGCAGTGTTGTAACAAATTGCAAGCGTGTTCAATTTCGTGAAATTAACTTAATATCATCTAACGTTGTGCATGTTGTGGTTACGAAAAAGGAAGTCAAAGATTGCCTCAATATTCTCTTCATTGTTATTTCTTTTTTCCAAATGAGTGTTTAGAATATTCAGAAATTTACAAAAAACAATATATAAGTTATTTTATTTATATTTATTTACTTTGTATCGCAACAAATTTTGATTTAAAACTATTTTTAATCTCGTTTAAATAACCCTATTTGTATTACCCTTTCGGAGATAATAAACAATCATATACGGAACAATCAAATTACTTCACTGCTTCGAATTTTATGCGCAAAGCTACCAGTTAGTGTATCAATTATCGCATCGAATATCATACCAAATATCGTACAATCAACAACGTAGTCAATTTACCGTAATAAAATTTATTTTTATATGATTTCAATAATCGTACCGCTTCTCTCGCAACAAGCCATTTCTGGCCAATATATTCCAATCGATCTATTTCATCATGTCAAGGGATAATTTAATTAATTGAGTACTGACAAAGTATCATGCATATACAGGAATGAATGTTACACTGTCTGCTCAGCAAGGATACGTTAAAAACGACTCTTGCTAATTACTTTACATAAAGATACAGATTAAATTTAAAGACATTCAAGATCAACTTCACTTTAGTCATATCGAATGCTATATACATACTTATAAAGCTGACTAAATGATTTAAAGACATTACAATTATATTTAATGGATTATTTTATAACATAGATATGTTAGAAATAACTGCTACTAATTAATTCGCATCTAGAAATTCAAGACCAACTTCTCTTTAACTATACCGTGTGCTATAATATCCGTGTGAAGTTGAATAAATGATTTAAAGACAATGCAAATAATGTTGAATGAATTATTTTATGACGTATCTCTGTCGAATTGTATCATGCTACTTCTAGCTACAACAGAACACCACTGGAATTATTTAAAGGTACCGATTATAAAAATAAATCTGATTCGTTCAAGTGTTCAAGAGGCTTAATCCAATAGGATTGACCGCTAATGAGTACCAGTACACATTTTGCTCGCGTACTACTTCAAACCGAGAATGAAATTCAAAGAGTTATTTTAAGTACATAGCTGCTTAAGGCCGCGCGTATCTCGTAGCTTTTCACCGTTTACGCAGCGCGTACTTTTCAGTTACGGGGTTATGCAAATGCACCTGTACAGTTTAGAGCGGAACAACCTTAGCAATGTTTTGCAAAGCTTCAAGTTTGCATATCAACTACTGAGAAAACGTTCTTGTAAGCTCCTTCGCGCGGAAGCATACATGTATGAGGATATTAAATTCGATAAGCCGAGGCAAAGCGACAGTATAGGTATTTAAATGGTTCATAATCGTCCGAAGAAAGCTGCATTATTAATATGTTTATAAGCTCCCTCGAGCGCAACAAAGCTCGTCCACATACAATAGATTCCACAGTAAGGTGAACAGGGGTGGTACGCAAATTGCTAGCCCAAAGCAATTTACTCAATGTTCAATCGTTCCTATAGTCAATCAGAACTGCACCTCAAAATTTGTGCCTACAACGTTAGAATCCTCTAATATTAGAACTTTCTATTGTTGAAACAGGTTCCACGTGCAATCAACTGAATCTGTGTCCTCGTATCTTGTGTTACAGGCACGAGCCACAAGCTTATGCACAGTTCGTTTCATATTTGCGACGTGATAAGTTCAATTCGAAATAATAATACAAAATGTACAAAATAATATACAGTCTCCCATAAAAACGAATAAAAATTAACGTCTTCAATGACATCTACGATACGGAGGTCACACTAAAAGTCGTCCATTTGTTTTTATTTGCAAAACTTAAACATTACTTAAAAATTACATATATTTAATATTTTCTCGGATGTTCTATACTATTTTCTACAATTTTTAATCTATTACACATCGATTTTACGAGATTTTCAGTATAATCGCTTGAAATTCTTGTCCTCTCTTTCGACCACGTATTTTTTAGGTCTTGCTTATTGCTAATATGATGTTCTAGTTTTTAATTCGTGCCATATATTTTCTATCACGTTTAAATCGGGTGGAGTTTCTATAATTTTAGGACAATTATAGAGCAGCCATTGTCTAACGATTGCGGCTTTTGATTTTGTTTTGAGCACTAATGTAGGGCTTATGTCGTGCTACTCGTCCATGGTAATTGTTTTTTCACAAAATTTCTTCTAATATTTTTGGGGTGACCTCTATTTTTCAAATACTTTTCTATGTCTCCAGAAATTTTTGGTGCACTTTTCTTTGGGTCTTCTTTTGTTTGGCGTAAAACATTCATGTTCATTTAAAATTTTCGTATTACTTTTTTTTGTTTTATTTGTAATACAATTTTCATTTAGATATCCTTTTAATATATACTGCACCGTAATTCGACTTTTATTTACCATTTTTGCAATTTCTGTTTGGAAAATCCTTTGATTATAAAGTAGAAAATTACAAGTTTTCGTTCTTCTATCATTGTTTTCCTTCTTCTATTTTCCATTTTTATTAAAAATGCTTGAATGCTTAAAATATTAAAAACAATTGACAATACATTTTTTAGTTCAGGAAATCCCCGAAGACTACAGGTGGAGACGATTAGTGTGACCTCCGTTTCATAGTTGTCACTGAAGACATTAATTTTTTGATGATATATGTATTATAATCTTATACTGCACCATCAAGATTATGTTATAAAATTATAATACATATATTTAATATAATACAAAGAAACTACAAATGAATATAAACAGAGAAAATACAATGGCACACGAATACAGTTTATATACAGTTAACAATGCGGCTACGATCTATACATTAGGTTAGAAGAGCACACAACAACAACAATAGCACCGCTCCCATATTCGCGGAAAATGTAAATACTTAGCTTTTTTACATAAAATGTTATTAACTAAAATAATGATGTTTCATATTTTCACGTAGACTCTAATGAGTTATATCTCTATTGCAAATTATTTGAAGTATATACGTAATAATCATATTAACACGATGATACATGTCTATATTTTGCTATACGTGTACACGTGTACGCCAAACGGGGACCGGTAGCAATTTACGCGTAGCAGGTATTTGATTAGAGTTATCTGTTTCGGAGCAGAGAGTGATTGTTTTCCAGAGTTTTCTAATCTGACGAAACGGGTCTAGTCAGGCATGTCGGAGTGAAGTGAAAAAATATTCGCGAACATTCGGGAAACTAAAATGAGGTCGAAACCAGCATGCCGAACAGCAATTCCGTTCCAATCGACGGGTCTTGTTCATTTTCGCGATAAATCGGCTCGAGTTTCGCAATTTTCACACGCTTATTCAGACGGTCAGACCGGCCGCGCTTATCGAGGGATAAGTTTGAACTGTGAATGGCTGTCTCTTACCGACTACAAAGTCCCCCGAGTTATTTTCCTGACAGAGATTTCCATAACTCGCAGCTACGAAAGAATCGGGGCGAAATCTCGGACCAGGGAAAATACGCTAAAGCCGGAGAGCTTCGAGCTATAAGAAAATATGGTGAAAGGAATGGTCTATTTTTGAAAGGCGACGAAGTCGGTCTAATTTTCGCTCAAAAATTACACCGTATAAAAGAACGGGACTGCAAGGATTGTTATTACGCCAAACACCGACGGATCCCGTTCAAGGAAACATTTGTTACCGTTCTCCTTGTCCCCCCTAGGCGTTGTCTCGCAGAATTCGGTGGCTGGTCTCGTTTAATTTTATTCGGTGCCTTATTACGGACTCCGACGAGCCTTCATTCTCCCATTCAGAGGAATCACGATCAGCTTTCCCGCCAGATTCGAACGTGTCGACTGAAATAAGTCACGTGGATAAACAGCCCTGGCAAAGACCGAGTCAGGCCCGTGCCGGGGATCTCGTTATCCTTTCGCGAGTCTGGCACGCGCGTCACTGTAATCTCGCAAGCTCCTTCGCAATTTAAAGTGGCCGTCACGTTCTGCGCTCACGCGCGCCTCTTCCGATCGGGCTGACTCCTTTATCTCCGTCCGAAAAAAGTGTGACAAATGTCGTCCGGTACAATTACGCTCGGACCGGTTTCCAAAATCGCAATACCATTCTGCCTGCGAGTAGGAATAAACACGTGACATTGAATTGTTGAATCGTTGCTCAGTGATAGCAAAACATTATTGATTTACTCATTTATTTGTTAAGCTTTGATATCTGTTACAAACTAGTGTCGTCAATTATAGTATTATATTTTCTTTTAATCATATCCTACGAATTATGAAAATTAAGAAATCTAATATAATTAATTTATACATGTACTTGTTAAGCTATATTATACACTTTGCTATCTGTTATAATGTCGTGTCGTTAATTGTACAGTTTTAAAAGATTTACCAGGTTTAATTAACACATTTATTTGTTAAGCTATATTACACACTACACAATCTTCAATTATACTATTTTCGTTTAATAATATCATAGGACTGAAACAACAATTAAATGTTATGCAACTTTTATAGTTTTTATCGATGATACACATAGTAACGTGATTGAAGGACTTCCATATGCTGTAATTTTTACGAAAACAGTCCGTGCAAAATTGTTTTTGACCTTCACAAATTGAGTTTAAAAAATCGTTGTTAAACTGACTTTA
Organism: Augochlorella aurata; assembly: GCA_028455555.1. NCBI lineage: Eukaryota > Metazoa > Arthropoda > Insecta > Hymenoptera > Halictidae > Augochlorella > Augochlorella aurata. The sequence goes on from CM052164.1 coordinate 9,595,938, forward strand.
TTTTTAAAATGCTTGTGTTTACAGTGAGAAAGTATTATAAATATCGTATCAGTAATGTAGCATCAGGAAACTACAGATTAGCTTATGATATATCGGAATTCAATGTGGAGTAATGAAAGTCCTCTACGTGCGGGAAGGTTCTCAGCGTTGCAACACCTTTGTCTGGAAAAAGAACGACTAAGCGTTCACTAATTCTCCACTTACCTACTAAAAAGAAACGCACTTTGCAGTACGTCTATTAAGATTAATGGAGCCATTATTCGCGTTTCAAGAAGAAGCGGAGGATTGAAATAAAGTAATTTTGTTGAACATGTAGTAGTAAGAGTCTAAAACGTAATCGAGGCATTTCACATGAGAGAAGAATCTAATGATAGTGAATCTTTGACAGAGTCTTCTGAGCAATCCCCTGAACACGAGTTCAACAGTAGCTGTTGAATAAATACCGACTGGTGCTTTTTCCCAAAACAACGTACAATAAAATAACGACATTTATTTTGATAAATTTTTCTTGAGCATAGGTGTTTGAGAATTCGCTTTTCATCATGAAATTGCTGATTTAACCGTGGAAAATCGTGTTGCCTGGGAACCTCTTTTGCACGTAGAGGACTTTCATTATTCCGCATTGAATTCCGATATATCATGAGCTAATCTGTAGTTTCCTGGTGCTTCGTCACTAGCACGCTATTTATAATACTTTCTCATTGTAAATGTAAACACACTCTGAATAAACTCGGTTTAATCATTATCGGAGCTTCAACATCGTTTTTCAAGAGAATAGACCATTTTCAACGTGAAACGTTATTTCGTATAATTAGCCCTCGCCATTTGTAGAATACGAAAGAATAGCAAAGTTTTGTCCTCATCGCGCCGATTTTCAAGGTCAAGGACGATTGTGCACACATTGTTTAAATCTTCGCTAAACCAAAGCTGAAAAACTATGTTATCCTCTGGTAACAATAAATATAAAACCTGCACAACAACAGTCCAATATTTTATGTGCTCATGTCAGGTCGATTTTCGATATATTTTTTTAAAGTCAGCGGAAACAAATTCATAATAACATGTTCCTTTCCTGTCTATCAATGGAATAATTCTTATTGACGAATATTGATAGCTTATACAAATATTTCTGTTATTTCTGAATATACAGGGTGTCTTATTTAAATGAGTACAGCAAGGTATCTAGGGAGGAGTTAAAGTTATTAAGACAATATTTCTACAAAAGTTGTTTGGTAGAATAGTACAGGATATCTGAAAATCAATCTAATTGGAATGGAAGGCTATATCTTTTTTCTTTGGAAAGTAACAGCTGGACTAACCTGCTCGACGGGAGCTGCTGGATATTAGTCGTCGACCGATGAGGGACGTAAACATAAGCTAACGATTTACCTCTATCGAAATGGCAATAATATCGTGTAGCACCTCTTTGGATTTCTCTCAGTGTCTGCTGTTACTTTCTAAAAAAGGAATATAGTCTCCCATTTAAGAAAATTAGATTGACCTTCAGATCTATACTACTCCATCCACAAGAAAACAATTAATACTACATAATATAGTCCGTCCTACCAGACAACTTTTGTGGGAACATTTCTTTCGAAATATCCTGCTGTACTCAAACAAAACACCCTGTATATAAGCACACGAATCTCTCCGGAGACGACCCATAGCCTCATCGTCCATCGTAGGTAAATATAAACTGTATTAAGTTCAGTTTGATCAATTTCAATTTTCAATTCTGTTCCAATTTGTTTTTCATCGGAATTTAATGACTAAGCGGTCGACTGTGTCGAATAATAAAATGAAACATACGAACGCGATAGTAAAACGGCGACAGAGCGTGCAAAACGGCTTCGAATTTTCCCGGCGAACTTCGACGTGAACAATCAGATAGCTCTTCGTGCAAATTTACCCGCGTTGCGCTTACAGTAGCAACACGATTGCGCGCACGCCCCCCAGTGAAACGGCAAATTGCATTTTCCCGTATTGAACTGCCATCTACGATGACCAAGGTAGTAATACGTCGGTGTGTACGGGATGAGAACACTAATTGGCCAGAATCAATTGGATCTGCACACGTATTTCTGTCGGTATTAATAATTGCCAAGGGGGTATCAAACACATTACGCTACTGGAGAGCGACTATCTTGCGAGGAGATTGTCGGTTGCGTAAGCAACCGCCGAGGTACTATGTTAATCTATTAAATGAACGACCTGGTGAAATATAACTCCGAAGAGTAATTACTAGACCGCGAGTCCTAATGTAAAATAAAAATTGGCTGCGACAATTCCAAGTTCTAGGACTAAGCACTTTTAAGTCACACATTAATTTATTATTTTTCTAATTAGGTCGGTCTAATTACAAATTCTGTCGCTGTTTTATTATATTAGTCGATCTGATACACCTAATTAAATAGATCTAGTTTAACCGAATTTCATTTTTAACTACTTTAACGTTTTAAAAATATTGTGTTCTATCGTTGTTTATTTATAATTGATGAGATGCATCATGATTTTCAAATTTTACATCACAAAATAGAAAAAATTAAATGTCTTTAAATTCGTTAATTCTTTGTTAATTTATTTGTAAAGATTGATATTTTCTGAACTTGAGTTAGATAAACTTCTTTTTACATATATGAGAAATTTGGGCCGTAGAGGGTCAATAAGTTGGACTTCCAATTTAATTTCCTCGAATCTTTTCATTGTTTTAAATTATACTCTTTTCTCCCATAAATGCGTAAAATCCGTGGTTCAACCATTCTAGGACTGATTCAAAAATTTTATTAAATGTTTTCTGCACACTCATATATGTTTGCTTTACATGTTACTTTCGCAGTATTGTATTTGATGAATTTCGTGTTTTATTTTCAGATTTATACGAGATGGAGTTTTATTTAATAAAATCGTACATCATACAACGTGTTATTTATCCTGTTTTCAAAACATTACATTTTTGTGTTCGATATATGTTTTTACGCGTTTTGTGTATTCTCTTAAAGAGGAAGCTTTAGAGTGCGAAGGGTTCTTAAATTTATTAAATCCTAACTATGGCACAAATTAAAAAATTAATGGACAAGGTCTTCTCATTCTAACAATAAGTGAAAGTACGTCCTTACAATTTGATACGACCCAACTGAAATTGTAGGATCAATGTTAGAGGCCAGGGGCGCGTGCCGTTTTCGAAATGGATTCTCCGATTTCCATTACTTATTAACTGTTGGTTCAGCCATAAACTTGAAATTCCGACTCAATATCAGTAAATCGCGGAAAGGAACGTTAGTGCCGGCGGCTTATTCTTGCAGCGTAGCTGAAGTTTCTTCGTGTTCTTTCGCAACCCCCGGCTAACGTGATTGGAATTAACACGAAATTAAGGGATCGGAAAACCGGACCGCTAATTGGTCTCAATTACGCGAATTGGAGCAAACTTCGTCGAAAGCGGTAACACGTTTGGACACCCGGCCGTAGCTTTCCAATCTTGTTTGCAATGGAAATTAATACAAAGTTGATAGTGACAGCGGTCTAGAATTAGTTGCAAAGAGAGACACCGATAACACAAAGGCCGACACCTCGCCGTGGACGATCTGCATTTTCCCGGTGGCGCGACGGTGGCTATCGAACATTAAATTAAAATATTGAACGTCGAATTAAAACGAATAGGAACGAGTGATTTCCGTGAAAACTGGGAACGCTGCTGCCGTGAAAGCCTGACAACCGATATTAAAATTGTCGCTTGATGGTCGGCCGCATACAGACAAAATAAACCACTCCGCTCGTAAATTTCTGACAAGGATAATCCTTTTGTTTCCGAATCCTCGTTGCTATACAATTCACTGGCATAGTGAAATATTAGTTCCGAAATTAGTTCCAAAAATACAATATTTTTAAATATTTCGTAAGATGAAAAATTTCGGTGTGTTCAGGTTGTTGGAGTATATGATGAAGAAATGTTCATTTTTTCTTTACAGACACTTTTTAAACGGATATATGTATTACAGTTTTCAGTAATTATCATTGTTTTCATAGTTTTCATAGAAGAAATTTTTAGGTTTAAATGATATATGATCTCATTATATAAACAGAACCAAAATATTTTGTTTTGAATAGTTTCCAATTGTTTTTAATTTCTTTTGCCATTGTCAATAATTTGTAATACTTCGCAATAGCTTTAAGTGAATTTTAATACCTTTTAATAGTTTTACATAGCTTTTCATGATTCTTAAGAGGTTTTTTATTACTTTCTATTATTTGCAAATAATAATATGTCTTTTTCATGTTTAATATTATTCCTACAATGCTCAAAAACCATAAATAAATGGACACGTTTTGAATCTATTATATAATGCAAATGATATTCTGAACATTTTATTATTTGTGTATTAATAACTTTTATTTATTTCATAATAATTTTTATTTGTTTATAATTATTTTATCTAAGTTAAACTACTATAAACACTGAAGTAATGATCGCCTTATAATAAATATTTTTCTTTCTGATATAGGAATTTATTAGTAACAAACAAAGGCCAATCCACGTAGCTGTGAAATAAGTCGTAGTGCAAGGGTTGAAAAATATATTTCGCGATGTAGAAGCTCTCCTAAATATCCACACGCCCCTGCTGAGTTCTGACTATCGAGAGATACCAATTAACGCTTGATTCCAATCGAAAATCCAATTTTTTTGCGATTCAGTTCCGGAAATTCGCAACGAGCGGATGTCCGCCGCCCCTGATAAAAATCATCGTTTCGCATCGCTTTGCGGTGCACGCGCTATCGGTTTTACGCGAAAGGGCAGATTTATCAGGTCGGAGATTTGCGCTGGGAAAAATGTAACGCGAATAATGACTGTGCGCGATGTTTCACGCTGCGATACCTCGTCGGACAGGTTTAACTCGGCGCGTCGCGTCCGTCGGCGAGAGTTTAAAAATTAAATTGTACAGCCATCCCGTCGATTAGCATACGATCGTTCATGGGTGATTTTAATCAGGACAAATGCAATATTTGCCGTGTCAGTGAACGCCTCCGATGAACGCGCGCGCGTTAATAGCGGCAATATTAATTTCTACTTTCCGTCAGTCCGTCTGGCCACTCTGTAATCATCCAGCGACAGAGTTGGACGCGGACGAAATCAGAAATAATTATTCAGCGGCACGTCGAAGCTACTGCATAATGTCAACCGTCGAAGTTACTACATCTGTTTATGAATTATAGAAGCGAGTGATAATTTTGATATACTATGAAACGAGGGTGGAAAATTCCACGCGTGTATTTGTTATATTAATTACTGACCCCGAATGCTGAATTTCATTTTCGATAAAGCGATCTTCCAATATAAATTTTGTGACAAATCGACCGCTACGTCGACACTTTCAGCGTCGCTTCCCTTAATCAGATTTATCTAATAGATGCTAATAATTTTATTATTTTTGTTTACCCGAAAGTACTCGCTTCGTTTTCAAACGTAAAATTGCATTAAGAAAATGCAGTCATTACCAGCCATTGGGACCAACATATCCATTGCGAAATTAAAAATGGCTACCGGTGGTCATGCGACTCTCAAAATATAGTCCTCACGCGACAAAAGGACACTATTGTGTTTACATTCCTTCTCTTTTTAGCTGTTCCACTACCGCAGCTATTCTATTGGTCGCTAATGCCCGAAAACGGTGACGAAAATCGACGACGGCTGCCAGTGACGTTCGGTCCAATGAAATTTAAGCATTAAATGTCTTTATAAATAATGCCCATTCAAACAAACGCTCGAACGCGACTCAAGTGATTTTCAGTCTAGATTCACCAAAAAAAAATGGATTGAAATCAGTAACCCAAAGTCCGTGACCTCTCCTTGTAAGCAAATGTTGAAGTACGCGCTCACGCGGATCATCATTTTGATATTCTACAATTATAACGTCTAACTGCATTCCTTCGAAAAAGCATAACACGATCTGTGTAAGTATCGCAAAACTGCACGCTAACGTCAGGGATAGAATGATGAACGAATTACGTAGGAGACTACTTCTATATTTTTCCACTCATAAGTTTCGTGCTGGTATTCACAGCCTCGTGCAAAACGCAGATAAAGAATTCCCGACTGGAAAGGTAACTCAATTTTTGGTTAACATGATTTTCTACACTGTTCAAGCTCGCGAAGTTCACTCAGGAGCACGATTAATAAAAGAAGAAATTGCAATTACGCCCAATCAGAGCCGATGTAAACAAATGTAGGAATAATGCTGGTAATAAGCATAATTGTACTTCCACGGAGATATGATAAAAACTATCACAGGATGGAGAATTTTCATACGGTGATAAGTTATTCCTCGCTTTCACTTCGTTGTATTTAATAGACCGACGGCTGCAGCAGGCTGCTGGCCAATTCCCTCGTTTTCAGCGTACCTGTTCCAGCTTCTTTGCCTGCTAATTCAAACTGGTGACCTACTCGACTATAGAATAATTTCGTACGAGCCGCGTGTGTCGGTGGCCCGAAATTCTGCGAAAGTGTACGGGTATCTAGGAAATAATAAAACGGAATACACAGAGTATGCCGTAGCTTATACCTTACCGTAATGGTTTCCCCCGATCTGTCGGGGGATATGCCAGCGATAGCGTTTAGACACGACGAAATGTATGATGCGAGCTTTTACTGTGTTTCAGTCGAGGATATGATCAAGGAAGTGGACGTGGACGGGGACGGACGAATCGATTTCTATGGTAAGCCGACGCTGCGAGCTCGCGAGCGCGCACCGTTTACCCCCGAGACTTTCTAATAATCGGAGGAAAATATGATTGACACGGAAGACAGGGAGCGGATCCTCTGCTACCTGTCTCCCTACCATTCGCCCGCAATTGACCCGCGCCTTTCAGGCCAAGGAATTGGGGGAGGATGGTATTCGGCGAACGAAGGCTGCTACCATGGCCAAGTTTTCACATACGGGAAGTGAAAGTCATCTCTCCGGTTTCATGAAACTGCTATAGGTACAGGAGAAGCTTCAATGGAAAAGGGAGCAAAAATTCCTTCGGTTGCTTGTAACCGTCCTCTCCCCCTCAATTTCAAAATGTTGGGAGCCCGACGTAAAAACGGCTACATATGCTTTTCCTCTTTACTTCGATTGGTTTACGATGCACTCCATTCCTTTCTTTACATTCTTTCGAATGGAACTTCCGATCCGATTTAGTAATTGGCGGACCGTGTAGTGTGTTTAGTTGAGAGATACAAAATGCGTTGAATACAAAATTGATCGTGACTAGTAGACTGCGGATTTTCATGCATAATAAAAATTATCATTCATTGCAAGTTGAAGAAACTATGTAGGTATTTGAATCGCTTATTTTGAAAGTGGTGTAAGTCCATTTTTTAAAAGAAATTAAATTTCACATAATTTGTGATTAATTTAGTATAAACTTTTCATTTATAACTAGTTAATATTTAATATCTCAAAAAATTCCAACGATTTTAAAAATTAAATAAAAGAAATTGCGTAGCGATTGTTACATAAGTAGTGTAAGTCCACTTTCCATAGACAATATTAACCTTGACATAACGACGCCAGACTGATTATATACGCAACATCTTATGCGAAGTTTAACAATATATAACTATAAGTAACGTTCAAAATAAAAGATACTACTCCTATTTTATTTCTTGTTATTATTTATAAACAAAATTGGATTAATATAAAATATTTTGATTTTTACAATTGACTAATTATAAAAATCGTGTAAATCCATTTACAGCCAGAAAATATATATCATTTTAGGTACATTCGCCTAAAAATATAATCAAATTACACATTGATGAATTAGTAGAAACATTGCCAGACTTGACATAATTAATTTATATTTTTGAATTCATTAATATGCTAAGCTTTAATTTTCTTGAAACAACAGAAAATGGACTTGTATCACTTTTAAAATAAACATTTAATTTATTATTACTTCCCTTAATCATTTTAACGAGTTGAATACTATTCATTTTTCTATTGATTTTTGTCAGATCTACTCATTTTTGTTATAAACAAGTGAAATCCGCAGTCTTATAATCAGTGTAGATTTTCTTCTCACTGTCCTACGAGTTCCTTAGATCAATCCAAATTGGACGTTTTGTTTTACATTAATTGTAAATTTAGAATTTAATTTAGAGAAAGATTAAATGGCATCAGTTAGATATAATATATTTATATTCTTAATGTGCTTTAACTTCTTTGCTGCTTTAAATTACATCTGGACTGTATGTATACGTCATGTTCAAAGCCCATTTAGAACAGCAATGACGCATATCTCAATGTTTATGTTAGATCTGTTTATTTGCGAGATTGTATCGTGTTTTCGTGCTGATAAAAGGCACAAATTTTTTTCGTAGTAGCTATGACGCACGAGCCACTTTCGTATAGTGGTTATGACATATTATACATATACGCCAGAGGCGGGAAATTTCTGCCACCTAGGTGTAGACTTGCACTAGTGAACCGTTTCGCTCGAGGGGATAAATTCGCAGTTTAATATCTCAAAACTTGCACAAATACTTTCATTATTATTATTACCACCAGTTCAAATTATTATTTATTTATATCAGAACCAATAAGAAGATCAACGTTGTGATCCAATAAAAATATACAACGGTTCTAGTCATGACTGTCATAAAATTCACGTATTAACAAGAAATATTTTGCCATTAAAATCTGCAACGTGTGTTATATTTAATTTCCAGGTAAAAATTAATACCATATAGATTTTATAAACAACATATTTTAGGGAGAGTTTGACAGACCGTGTCCGTATTGTCGTCGCGAATTCGAATGACCGCGGAAAAGCGTGGACAATAATTGAGTTAACAACTACTGCTTCATCTGTAATTTCATTGTTACAGAATTCGCGCACGCGCTCGGCGAGCCAGGGATCGACGACGACGACGACGACGAGGACGAGGAGTTGCAGTCCCCGGGTTACTAGAATTTTACCTATTCTCGTCTCTGTGTTAGATAGAACGAATTAAAGATGAGTCAACGGCGACGTACGATCGCGTTCACTGTTCTCCCCTCTGACATTCGCAGTCGCGGGTACAGCTCTCCTGCTGCAGCAGGCGCGCGTAAATCGAGAACATAAACGAGCGGAGGAAAACGGGGACATTTCGACTTCCCGCTGACGCGGAATATAGTTGCGCGTCGCGCCAACAGGGTGCGGCACCCTCTGGTACCGCGACGGGTCACGAACCGCGGCACCGTTTCGGAATTTACCGTTTGGTACCGTTCGGTTAATGTCAGAGGACCGTTTTCACAAGCCCTAATCTCGCCTACCGTAAGATCTGTAGATACAATGGCTGCTGCGATTTTATGTTACCTCGAGTCGTCGATCGATACGCTTCGCAATCCTCTTTCCTTTTAAAAGAGCTTACAAGAGGTCAGCTATTACACAGACTGCGACAGATCAGAAATAATATGATACAGATACAGAAATAAATGCTATATGTTCGAAGAATTACAAACGCGACAAAGACGATATTTTTCAACGAACCAAACCCGCTCGTTCCATTCGCGTGCAATCGTAAATAAATGGCGCAGAGGATTCATAATCTCCAGGCACACCGTCTACCGTGTCTAATAAATAATGCAGATCTGACCTCTTGCAGTGGTCGCGTGTCCCGCGCGAATACAAAACACAGGGTCAACGCGACAAATTGTTTTCGCGTAACATAAAGTCACAGCCGGCGAGCCGTATAACTTTCTTCATTAACTGTGCAGAAAAGTGTCTACTGATAAACCTTCTCGAACCGTTTTCGGTGGCTTACGCGATGTAACGAACGAATAAAAGACGAGGAAAGGGGCACAGATGGTCGACGAGTGGAGCGCTACAGTTGTTTTCGTCGTCTCTGGACTGTGATTGTCAGTGGCCCCACTCGGAAACAACGTCTTTGCTTCTCCCTCTCGTTGTTTCTTCGTCTTAATCTCTCGATGTACACGCGACTCGATCGTAATCGATTTCCTTCTAAGATATCTGAATTTTTCGATTTTACTCTCGTCTAACTATAGATCTCATTGTTACTCACCTAAAAATAACTGTAAGAACCTAAACACGAGCACCGCGGACAGGAACCGGATCGATCGACGCACCGAACGATCGATCGGCGAGGATGGATTGGAAGCTTACCTGAACCGGATGACGATCGTTGATCAACGGCAGAAGACACTACTATTCGTATCACGAAAATACAGCTCTTGATGGAATCGCTGTCGGACATCCCCCGGTTTGTCCTTTTATTCGAAACCGGCAAAGTGGACCGAAATCGAGGACTTCGTTCGGGGGAAATGTTACGTGGAATTTTAAATCGATCTTGATCGCTTTGCTCTCCTCGAGCTTCGTACTGTGTACCTTATTAAACGATATTTCACTGTTACGCCAAATAACAAAAAGCCGCACGCTGTTTCAAGAATATTTTAAAGGGTCTAATAAATCTAATAAAGTAACGATTCTTCGTGATATCCCAGCTTACAATTTTCTCGATCGTTACCCATCCCGAGACTAATTACAGTAAATTCTCTCCAATTGTCCCTCGGTCTGTGGACAGAAATAGACAATTTCGGAAGAGGAGATACGATTATTTGAACCTCGCGACTCGTTTTTATAACTCCTCTTCTCAAGTTTTGTTTGCAAGCTGAGGAACAATTGGAGAAAATTTACTGCATTTTCGAACTAATTTACTGAGAAATTAGGATAATAAAATGCAAATAAATCTACAGTATATTAGGACTTTCCCTTTCAGATACTTCGCAAATAATGAAAATGAAATTGGCATGTAAATGTAAAAATAGAAAAAATAAACCGAAGTTACAGAAAATGTTTTTAACAGAATGTTCATTTGTTTATTTGCTGCTTTGACTTTCCAAACTAAACCAATCCTCTAAATGTGCGAACGTTAGTTATACTTGGGATTTGTATGCAAATGAAATCTTATCTTTTCAACGATTTCGATAGATCAAAAATAATGCAAAATTGTTTTTAAATTTTTTAAGTGCTTTACCATTTCGTATTTTATCTACTCGGTTTTCCCATAAATGCATAAAATCTGCAGTATAGCGATGATAGATTCTAAAATTCCTAAATGAAACATTGCATTTTAGAAACAGAAATAGGCGAACGATTAAGTAATATTTAAGCCTAGGAATAAATTTTCTACATGAATGAAATAGTCAGATATTATTTCACTAATTCCAGATTTCCGAGACAACTATTATACATATAATCAACTGTATGAGGATGAAAATATATGCACGGGAGATCGAGAGTAAAACGAGCAAGGAAAGCGTGTCCAATTTCCGTTCAAAGAGACCGAAGCTAGCTCCGATCAGAAAATTATTTTAATTACGAGGATCAATATCCTCGTGCCAGTTGCATCAGCACCGCGTAAGAAATTCATTTCGAAAAATCCCGCAGCTTGTATCCAAACGAAACGGTATTCTGCCATTTCCAATTGTCGTAAATTTCTAAGAGTAGATCGAAGAAACGGGAATCAGGTTGTCCGAGAATAGCATTCCGGTAGGTATTTCTTGAACGTTCATTTTTTATTAGCGATAAATAAACTTACATATCTTTACAATAACAACATCCTCTCGTAACTCTCGGAAAATATGGTAATATCTATCCGCGTAAATACAATATAGATCAAGACTTCCATTCTGTTGTGTTCGTATCATCTTATTGTTGCTGCTTATGTATGTTTTTGTAGTTCAACCGTGTCCGCGTGAATGCGACACGCTCACGTCCCGTAACACACCGACGAAAATACGGGAGCTCTGATCTTTTGGAAAATTAAAGTAAACGATAAAATGGAACAAAAGAAAGAAAACTCTGTACGACACGAAACGCGTACGGAGGATCTACGGCCGTGTGTACGGTTTACAATGGCGCCTACGAGCCTTCGGGTAGATACGCGTTGCAACCGCGTCCCGTGAACTCGCTCGACATCACAACAAATCACTGACACCGTCGTCCAACACGTTCGCCGTCCAACACGAACATCACTTTCAATTCTAATCGCTACGAATCGCCATTCACTCGACTCTAAAAGCAACCGGAGTATCTGTACGTGCAATATTTGTTGCTCTCAGCTGTGTGCCATTCGCGAGTCCTCGACTCGTGATCAGCCTGTGAACGTGTTAACAAATTACGCGCGAGATTTGCGCATCGTTTTACTTGAATTTACAAGCACCGAGTTTCTGTTACGCAGCTTCTACGGTGGATTCCAATTTGTCCCAACTTTCGGGTCGAAAATAACTATGATGTTCGTAAAACATGGTCCAAATAGAAAAAATCACTGTGTTCGTGTAGCAGGATCGCCACCTGGCAGTGGTTGCGATAAAAATAGCTTAATCGCGAGTACAGTTACCCGAAAGTCGCAATAATCGGATTCAGACGAACGGAGCTCCACCGTAATTAAAGAAAGCGTCGCATCCGCGGAACAATAGAAGTTGAAAGACGCGCGACGCTTTGATTAGCAAGTACGCAAACACGGCGCAACGGTTGCCGTGCAATTCCTGGCTGTCTAGACTGTGGGCAAAACGCAATAAAATAAAAACTTCAACGTAACCCGAGAAAGTTTTTATTTTATCTCCACACGAACATCCCCAACGAAAGAAACGAACCTCTACGCGATCGTAGCCCCCGTGAATTGATTCTAGAAAAATGTAAAATCGAAGAAATATCCACAGTCTAGCGATATGACAACGTGCCGCATCATCCTCGGAACGAGTCTGCGAGTGTTCGCGCGAAGTGACTGCAACCGTGCTTCCACCGTCGGATTACAATTCTAACGATAGCGAGCGTACAATTGTCGAACATAAAAACAACCGGGAACGCGAGAAGCATGGATCAAGGATCGTGCCGATGTAACGACCCTCGATCCGCCACAAAATTTTCGGCGACACACGTCCGGCTGTCGTGCATTTAAAGTTTCCCTACGCCATCCAGCTTTCGCCATTAACTGGTCGTCTCCATCTCGGCCCTTATACCAGCTTCGTCGCCGTCGAAATCTTCCGTTTCGCAAAATCGTCTCGAAGCATTCGAACTCCGCGTCAAAACCGAATCATGTCGCGTCCGATTTCCCAAGCTTAACTTTTTCTCTTCGCCCACGGAAAAAAGGCTACACAATAGTCAAAAAATATGATTCGCCGATAATCTCGTACAAGGCGATATATGTTTATACATACATAATATTTATACGCACGCACCAGTTAAGAGGAAAAAGCTTTCGTTTAATGATATACCAGGTTCCTTCGGTTCACTCACCGGAGGTAATCTTATGCATGCATGTGTACGTTCACGACGAACATACCCAAGTGTCATTGTGCGCGTGCGATCGAAGTACGTCACTCACGCCGCTGAGAATTCGTCAAAACCTTCACCCCTCAATCGCGTCGCCATGGCTTGCTCGAAGCAGAACCGGTCAACAGTTATCACCAACATCTCAACAAATACGCATCGTCAAACAGCGATCATCGCGCGCCATGAATATGTGTGTTCGCAGTTCGCTGCGTGTCGGAGATCAGCCATCCCTGGACGGTCAAGGGCGACATTTTTCTTGACCGCAAAAAAATGAACGCCCTATCGATCCGTGAACGACCCAACACAATACCCGCGCCTACGCGTTTCATTCTCGTTCGTTTCGAGGAACTGAATTTCTTTTCTGTCTTTCCGCAAAGTCGCGCATGGTCGTGGAAAAATGTTCAAAAAAGGTTCTCGTCATCTGGCGACAGGTTTACAAAAATTTAGCGCGTCTCAGTCGCGCTACGTTTTAATCATCGCCGAAGCTGGATGCGCGCTCACGCGATTTACGAAATCACAATTGTATATATAAAAAAGAATTAAACCTCTTTGTAATCTCGCGCAACTGTTCAGTTTGAGCAGTCGAGGTTTTGGCTTTTCTCAAGTCACTTCGCTCTTGGCGAATTAAGTCACACTCCGACCGGGTTAAATCATAGAGCACTGTAGGTTTCACATTGATTTCGGAGAACGGACCAACTGCCTGGAATCCTCAAATCCCTGGGAAACATACTCCGCATCATCATCGCACACTCCAGACTCGCGACGTACAACCGAAGTCTCATCGTGTTGTGGTGATTAATGCTAAGTGTCCTTAGATAAGTAACATTTAACCGCGCAACAACATGTCTCTCGTAAGTAGTTTGAAGCAATATCGTTGTGGGTAGCGAACGGATCGCAGCGTCACTATAGCGTCAGCCTGTCATTTTCATTATGGAAGAATCGTCCCGTCGCTGCGTTCGTTTGCTACCGATCTCACACCGACGAACTCTTTATAGCCGACACTAAACAAAGAACCGTTCGCGTGCCTATCTTCCAAGTAGAACATTCGTAGTGGCTTCGCGGAGAGTCTTTGCGGTCCTGAACCATCGAATGAATTCTTAGAGCGTTTGGCAAGTGTCGACTGTCTAAAACAGTCGAAACACGCTACTGACGAAAAACGCAGCCCCGTTGAAGTGTCACGTCGGTCTACTGGTCGCAATCTTCTTATCGACCGACGATCCCTGAACACTCTCCTTCAGGATTAAGAGCGTTCGCAGTGGCAACGGCGGTGGCAACAGCTGCGGCATACCGCTGTCGCCTTCTCCTAACGACGGAGAGCGTGTTTAATTTTCGACGGCGGTGCGATGATGGGACCGAGGAACGACTGTAATCCCACCTCGCTGCTCGTCTACCTCAAAGGACCGGTTCCTCGTCGGTGTCTTCGTTGTCCTCTTGCTCCTGCGTCGGACACTGTACTCCTGATCCAGCTGGCAAAGAACTGGTCTTTACCCGTCTTTGCCTTTTCTGTTGACTGCCGCCACCGTTGCTGCTGCTGCTCGCGCTGGAAATACTCGAACTGCTGATCGAATTCGCACAAGCCATGCCCAAGTCCGTTCGGTGACCGTGCGCATCTATCAAGGGCCGCAGAGCGGATCTCAAGGACCAGGAGAGCCGAGGATAAGTGCGCTCTTGCTGGATTATCAACTCTTTGCTTTGATTCTGTGTCTGCGGAAGAAAAGTTGTTTTAATATCGATTCAAATTTCGACTTGATTCAGGAGGAAAAGGGTTAAGATCAATGGAGTAGCAATATGTTGGCATGGCTGAAATCAATGAAGGTGAAAAATGATGATAGAGGAAGCTGTTGGCCGCAATACCTATTCACTTGATTTCATATATTTCTAGTGTACTGATTTTGTAATAATTTTAATTCATACCAACAGTTTCAGCTTGCTTAGGTGGATGATTGTCACAAGTCGCAACAATGTACACCCTTCCTTCGAGAAAGTGTTGCAGCAATGAATAATGGAATGCGAGAGAAATGGTAAATGGTTCGAGGTAATTAAGACAATTGAATCGGAGCGGGTCAAGTGCAATCACATCGATGGAATAATACGTAAATTATCGATCGCATGGCTCATTAAAGACGCGCGAAACTGTGACAATTGGCGATATAAATAACGGGCTTACCTCGGGAAGGTCGCTCGACCTGGTTTCCTGCGAAGCCAACAGCTTCTTGCTCTCGGCGAATTGCCTCAGCGATTTCTCTCGAACGTAGACGAACGGTCTGATGACCCTGAGATCCTGTCGGCGGATGTAGTAGTGGGCCTTCATGGTTTTCAGCTTGCCGCCGTGAAACACCGAGGCGAGGAAACCCTCGGTGAGATCGTCAAGATGCTGGCCGATCGCCAGCACGTTGTAATTGTGCCGCTTGGCGATCGAGTATAACCGCGCTCTGATCGCCCTATTGCAAAAGCTGCACGCACTGTTCGCGTCTAGCGAATCCTCCGGCTGATTCTCGCCGGGATTGCAGTTCGACTTGCTGGTTTGGTCTTCGTAGAAATAAGGGACACCCATAGTCTTCAGATAGCTCATCATTCTGATCGGGTCCTGTCCGTTCATGTCCACCGCGGCCGCGCCGATTTGGAAATCTATGCCCTTCGACCTCGCGTAGAATCTGTATTGATGCAACGTGTGCAACAAGCTCAACGAGTCCTTGCCGCTAATCGACAAGCAGACCAACACCTTATCGTTGTCTCGAATCATGTCGAACTCCTGTATAGCCTCGACAGCCGGTTTCCAGACGCTCTTCGGTGGGCAATGCCATTGCGGTCGAGCCGTATCAGTTTTACCGTCTTTTGCTTCAAACGCGATCTCCTGATCCTCCTCTTCCTTCAAATCGCTCGAGCACTCCTCGTCTTCCGAGAAGTCTTCGTTCTGGCGGACCTGTTGCTTGCAGTTAGATTTGTTCATCAGAGCCGTCATAGACGCCGTCCTTGGTTTGCGACCGTAGCTATTCGTAGAATTGGATTCCGCGCTGCTGCTGCGCTTCAAATCGACCGAGTCCAAGGACTTGTCGCTCTCGTGGAAAGACAAATTGATCCCGCTGTCCTGCGAGCTGACCGAGTTCACCGCGGAGTAGATTTTTGGCAGGATCTTCCTCGCGTCGCCAATCTCGAGACCACCCCTTTCGTGACTGTCATCGTCGTTCAGATCATCGTCTAAATCGTGAACCACCTCTTCGTCGTCGGTTTTCGACTGGTTTCGGACCATCTGCTCGCTCTCCGTCGGCTTCATCACGTATATCACCGTCTCGTCGGAGGAGCACTCGCTGGACATCTTACTCTCCTGTTGCGTCAGTTCGCCGACCTTCCCCGAGATCTCAATCGGACCGCTTCGTCTGGAGCTCGAGAGCCGAGGCGACGTGGAAGGCTGAACCGCTCTTCCCCTGTCAGGCGAGCCACAACCGTTCGAGGAAACATCGGAAGCGGACGCGTCCGGAGAGTGTCTGTGCAACCCGTCGACAGCGTTCACCATGCACCTTATCTCGGACTTTACCTCGCTGGCCATCTCCTTCGAGAACTCCATCAAGTACTCCGCTATGTTGCTCGCGGTGAACGAGTCATGTCTCATCTTGTCTTCGGCGCTGGACTGGCCAATGGCGCTGATGTTGCGCGAGTGATGCTGCGGCGTGTTCTCCGACGTGTTCGTCTCGGAGAGCGCGTCGTCGACCTTCGAGATCACTTCCCGGATCTCGGACTTGATCTCCGTCGCCAGCTCCTTCGTCACTTCCTTCACGTAAGCGCTCAGATCGTCCTCCGACCTCTGACCGCCGTTCGCGGAGATCGGCGAGGACCTACCCCCGCCCACAAACTTCTCCGTGTAATCGCTGACCGAGGAGTACGAGGATGGGGGCGAGGCCGTGTTATGATAATTCAAGGACAGGATCGAGTGACTCGGACTGCCGTTATCGAGCTCCAACGAATTTAAGTCGGTCTGGCTACTACAACTACAATGATGTCGCCTAGGCTTTACAGAGTTCCCATTGTTCCCGCTCAATCCTAAACTAGTTAGAGTTTGAGGACTCAACGGGAGCGGCGGTATAGGGGAGGAGGATGACGAGGCCACCTTGCGATTCACCGAAGCGTTCTCCCCACCCCCGGTACTGCCGAGAGAATTGCACCTGGCACGGCCAACGTTGGCAGCGTCGATCAGATCCCTTTCCTCTTTAATTGGCCTGTTGCCTGCGTGAGAGATCGTGCTGAGGGCCGAAGGCGTGACCACCTCGCCGACGGCGAATCTCACGGGCATCGGCGAACTCGGGCAAGTAGCAGGCGACCTCTGACCGGTCGAGCCGTGGTTCTGATCGGCACTGACCGATCGTTCCTCTTCGTTGCCGCTGCTGCCGCCGCTGGAGTAACATGTCTGGTACTCGGTCGCGTTCAACAGAGTCTTTCTGACCGAGCTGAGCACCGGCAGGCTTCGATGTCTAGGCGAGGTGGTGGACATCAGAAAGTTACCCGTCCGCGGAATGTCGCTGTTCAGTCGGCGGATGCTGTTCACCAGGGCTAGACAGCTGATCTGGTTGTCGTGAGTGGTCGTCGGCGTGTGGTGGCCGAGCCGGTTCCACGACAGCGTCGGGTTAAAAGGTACGTCTTGCTTCACGTTCTGCGAGTTGCCGAGCAACAGATCTTGCGCCTCGCTGGGCAGCATGAACCATCGCAGAGTCTCCATCCGCTCGGACACGAAGTTGTAACTACGGTCGATCTGCAATGGGTATCTCTGCGCCATTTTTCTGGCGCCGTTGAAGATGTTACGCGCAGTCTGCAAGCAGTCGCTGTAGTTCTGCGGGAGAACCCCAGCCCCGGACACTCTTCTCTCCGAGGCGTTCATCTTCCCGTCCGTGTACCTGATCGAGCTGAGCCACTTTCGCTCTTTGAACACGCTGTTCGTGTGATGCCGCCACTCTCCGGTGTCCGGGTTCAACGTGTACTGCGGCAACAGCTTCCAACCCTCCGTGGCCACCATCTTCAGAGCCTCGAGAACAAAGGCCACCTCCGCCTCGGGCATGAAGTACGGGAAGGAGAGCTTCGCAAAACCCGGTCGCAACCCCTCCGTGTTCGTCTCTTCGTTGTCGGCGTTCTTCTCGCTGAAAGGAACCAGGAAGCATGAACGACCGATCTCTCTCCGGCCGAGCCCGGAATCGATAGCGGCGCGAAGCTGGTTTCGAGTTTCATACCCCTCTACGAGCACCTTCTGGTACTCCTTGGCGAGTTCTTGGTCGATTCCCATCAGGTCATGAGCGTAACGACCCGCGCACGCGCATCCGCCACGCGCCTGTATCCCAAACACGTCGTTCAAAACGGCGCAGACGAAGTTGTGGTGAAGAAACGTGCCACGCGGATGCCGCACCATGAACGAAAAGATGGGCAGCCTCTTGACATTCTGCGAGCCGTTGCCGAGCAGAATCAGTTCCGGAATCTTGCGCACGTGGGCCAACACTTGCCTAAAGGGGACCGAGAAACGAGCACGTTTTAAAATGCAGATCCACGCTCTCCGCCATCTCCTTCTTCCTCCATTTTAAGGAACTAAATACTGGGCGATTCGATCGATTTTTACAGCTCGACGTATATTGGATAATCGAATGTTAAGATACCATTCTTTCGATTTTTACGTTTATTTCTCTAATTGCATTGCAAGCTACTTCAACGAATCCTGGTCGTGATGGAAAACTCGTTCTTTTTTGTTATTTGTCTACGAAGTTCTTTATCTACCGGCAGTTTTCTATAATCCCTTTAATCCTGGTATTGCCGATAATTCATTGTTGACTACATTTCTGAAAATGTTGTTCTCATAATATTTTTAACAAACAACAGTTTCATTTCTTAATCTATCTTGTAATTATCAGCATTTACAAAATTTTTGTCATACCATTTTGAAATCTTATTGAACTGTATCAACCAGGTTTCGTGTTTTTCGCTCAAGTGCACGCAACTTTTTGATTGGCCTTAAAAGATTTAAGATCGAAGAAGTTGGGAACTTTCTTAAAAAATGTCTCAAAAACAACAACAATTTCATTCGTACTTTAAAAAATTCTTTGGATTAATATTACGTGCCAACCTCTTTATTTCAATGTTATCAATGTTTCGGTACCTTGATGTGTCGTTCATTAATACTTTAACGACCGCTCACACAACATGTGTGTGATGCTGACGCCGAAGGTTGTTGGCCAGTACCACACTCTTTGTGTGATAATTTATGAATGTAAACAAGTGTGGATATTGCTATTGGCTTCATATTTCATTATCACGTCTTTGATTATGTTAACTTCTTCGTGAATTTAATAAAGTTCTTTAAAATTAATTCTTCAAAAATACTGCCGGCCCCTGGCGACGTTTGATTGCGTAGACGTGCGGTCGTTAAAGTGTTAATACTAGAACTACCGCCGAACTACTTCTACCGAAGAGGTCGAAATGGTTTATTTCTTAAAACAACAAGTCATTTTAAAAAAGACAGCACTTTACACGTTTTTATATATTTTCCTACTTTATGAGAGAAAATTTATTGTAAAATGAATAGTAATAATAATTATTATTAGATATGCATTCTTTTAAATATGCATTCTTGATCAAGTATTTTAAATATCATGCATGCATAATTACATTTATTGATGTTGCACACACGACACTCTATATATATTCTACATCATCTGCAATAATATCTGTCTTCTTCATAATTCATTTCACAAATTCAAAAATCTTTGCTGGACTAGTTTAAAAACAAACAATTTCCTCTTCCTATTTCCTTCTCTGACCCATATTTTGTTCATTACTCTAATTTAGCATCTTAACACCCAATCTGTTATCAGCCGTAATGTTTAGACTGCGGATCTTCAAATATTTATCACGTTTTTATTCTTCATTTCGCGAGTAGTACCATTATCAGCAAAACGTCCTGATTTCCTAGTTTGCATGAGCCGAGAATGGGCATAAAGTTCCACGGTTCAGTTATATTATAGATTTAAATATTCAAGGTATCTTTATCTAACGAACAAACCATCACAATTCGAAACAATGAAAAACATATCCGTAGTCGATCGAAGTGAAACAGTATCAACGACGCGCGATAGAGGAACAATGAACAACAAGCCTTTATCTTTCATCTTTTACTGGAAAATTTTCAGCCGGTTAATTATGCTCGCAAACATACATATATCTGTTCACGTGTTCGAAGGGAGCTG
The DNA here is from genome assembly GCA_028455555.1 of Augochlorella aurata. NCBI lineage: Eukaryota > Metazoa > Arthropoda > Insecta > Hymenoptera > Halictidae > Augochlorella > Augochlorella aurata. The sequence goes on from CM052164.1 coordinate 9,616,466, forward strand.
ACACACGCGAAGATAAGAAGAGAAAAAACAAGAAGTGGCGATTGAGCTTGCCGATGGCACTCGAGAGATTCTCCCTAGTCGGCCAACATACTCAGCGGCGCGTGTAATTATAAAATGTTATTTTAAGAATGATCCTACCTGGAGATCTTATCTTGCCGGGCAACGATAGCTCGCGGCGTGACGCTCTCCTTCAATTGAACCGCGAGCCCGCATCTGATGGTCTCGACGACACCGGCGGTGCCGCTCTCCTCCCTTAGCTCCGGATCGCGGTGATAGTGATGGGAGTCCCTCATGTCTTCCGTGCCAATTTGATCTTTGAGCAGGGACCGTTTGGTGACGAGCACGCCGGGGGACTGCACGCCGCCGATGAATTTGTGCCCGGCGAAAATGATCGCGTCCTTGTGCACGGTTGTCTCTCCAACTCCCGGCAAATGCGGATTCATATCGATTTGCACGTACGGGGCTGGAAAAGCGAACGCAGGCATTCTCGATTAGGAATGAAACCGCGCGCGACGGATGTCGATAAATCATTCGCTAGTTGATTGTCGCGCGGACGACAGCAAACATAATGTATTTGTCTGGCCAGACCAAATAGCCGGACGATAATGCGCGTATTTTCGCCGCGAAACAGGGGACAAACATTCCCGTCGATCTTGATATCGGGCTTTGTTATGTGACCCTCTATCTAACTTAGTATCGTGTCGATCATTACCTGCCGCCGTGTAATCCCAGATGCTGAGTGCCCCGAATTGGTGCAGCAGAAGGGTCGTTGCGACGTCATCTGCCAAAACACCGGTTATGCAACTGGCAGCGCTGAAGCAGCCGATCATTTGCGTAACACCCTCAGCTCGCACTTTTGCCAGGCTGCGCTCGAGATCGTTCAAGTCCAAGAAACCCTCGCGGGTCTCCGATACTCGTATTATCTGTAATCGTTGGGATAATATAATCATCGCGAATAATCTATGCAATGCCGATGAATGTGGGAAGGTAATGAAATCTCATAAACGGTTGTTCTCTATAACTCGATTTCGCTTTGTAGTCTGACCGATGATTTCCAAAGCCGTGCCAAATTATAGATAAACAAAATCAAGGTTACATACGGTGGCCCATGAAAATATTCGTACACATTTTAAAACGGAATAACTTTTTTCAAAACTAAATTACTTGAATTTTGTTTAGAATAATAAAATGACTACAACCCCTAGCAAAAAGTTTCCGATCATATGCACTTATTTTTATCGAAATCGGTTGGCTTTGATATTAACTGTAAATAATAGCAAAATTAAGAAAATATATTTCTACTACTAGCGTAGTATACTAGTCCTTCTATCGTTTAAAAAACAAATTCAATTAATTTAGTCCAACTTGAAAAAAGTTATTTGGTTTTGAAAGGTGTACGAACACTTTTGAAGTTTGTTTGTTTGTGAAATGAAATCAGGTAATCTGCTATACAAAAAATTTCGAACATGTGATTCGTTGGAAAGTATTGTTGCACGCGATACTGGAGTAGGTATTAATCGAACGATTAGATTGGATTTATTTTAATTCGGAGTTATATTTAACTCGTTCCGGTAGCTAATCCTACTCTCTTATTGGATATTCAGATTAGATCGGAATCACATTTCGCGCGCGTCGTGTGCACGTAAATACAGCGGGCGAAATTTGTATAGAGACACTAATATTCTTTCACAAAGAAAGCTAAGTATTCTGTTAATAAAATAGTCTGTTGAATATATGAAAGAATAATAATACATCATATAATTATACAATAATAAATCATACATCTGTATAAATAATATAAAATAATAAAGCGCATAATTACAGTGAAATTTGCACAAGTACAATCAACTAAAATGTTATAAAAACGATAAACGTTAAAGGTGAGGATGGAATAAAATTGATACTTCAACATCGCAAAAGTTGGTTTGCAGCATAAAGAATAGAATATTAATTAAATATTAATATTACAATATTTTTGCTTTTTTATAACATTTTAGTTGACTGCACCTATGCAAATTTCGCTGTATAGTTATGCGCTTTATAACTTTACATTGTTTATGCGAAAGATAAAGGATTTTTTTTGTTAGTTAAGTTGTGTATTTATTTCTCATTACTCTTCCATATATTCGACAGACTCTTTATCTTATTTAAAGAATATTTAGCTCTTTTGCGAAAGAATGTGTAAAAACGCGTTCGTGCCTATTAACATTTAACAAGCGATTTTAATGGCATCGTATTTTCACGTTTTAGACGTCGAGATCAGAGTACCTCTCCTGTTATAAAGTGACACTGAAGGTCCATTTAAAACCTGTTAAACTGTCGTTGAACGTGCACACGGGATGCATAAATTTTAGGAGAACCGCGGAAAAACGCGTGTCAACTCCATGAAGACGTAGCGCCGGAATGAATGCTTACAAAGGAAGCACGCGAAACGGCGACGCGACGGTCCAGGGTGGGACAAGTGGCACTACCAAAGCGTCGCGAAAAGTTTGCGAAAAAAACAACCACGACTCTCCAAAGAAGTGTCGGAAAAACAGTCGTCCTTTGTTTTTCCATAAAACGCGAAGCACGCGATTCCAAAGCAGTTTACACGCGTTCCCGCGAGCCGTGCTGCTCCGAAGAAGAGAAAGAAGAGATGGTAAATCAGAAATATTCTCGACGAAGCTCCAGTATCTTGTGGGCCTAACGATTCCAATTGAATCTCTGACTGAGCAAAAGTTGCCCAGGTAGACGTCCAGACACGTAAGGTAGATGAGTTTGAGACTCCAAAGCCAAGATTATTACATCTACGATTGCAGGGAAGAACTCCGTTTGTCACAAAGTTTTCACTTTCAAGATATTGATCACTGATTTTTTATATTACTAGTGATGCAAATTACATCTTTTTGAGCCAATCGAATTTGCCTTCATGACTTTCTGCTGATAAATGCGTAAATTCTATATTCTATAGGGTGTCACGAAAGTCATTCGAGTGACTTTTAGGACACCCTGATATATTTGTACATAGCAGTCAGTATGATGTAGTTCTTTTGGAGTAAGATATTCCAACTGAATAATGTAGTTGTTTACTCCTAGAAAATGTTGTTACGTTAACATTTGGATGTTCCTTCTGAGGAGTAAATATTAGACTGCGGATCTTTATGCAAAGTAAACAGTATCGTCATCAACTGCAACAAACACGAAACTAATAGAAATTTCTTTCGTTAACAATTTCAGTGAATTGAAAATAATACGTAAAAGTTCTTGAATTCTTTTAATATTTACATTGTTTGAAATTTCACCTATTCGTTTCTACTATAAATGTATAAAATCCGCAGTCTAATAATACGGTTCATTAGAGACCATCGCAGCTATCTCACGTCGTCGGGTAACGTCATAGGTAGCAGCTACAGTCTTCCGCAACATTTGAATGCGGTTGGAGTGTCCCCAAGCTTTTAGGATCAAGAATACTCTTGACTCACCGGTGAAAAATCTCCGGGCGTAAAATATCTGCACGCTCGGCGCGTATATATCTTTTTCTCTTACCCTGACACCATGCTCCCGCCAAGGCCGCAGATTCGCGTGATGCTCAAACGGTCCGACGAACACCACCGTGGATTTCGTGAGATCGAGGTGTCGTAGAAGCGTGCGAAGGGCAGCCGCCGTGCCTTGACCCGTGAACAGCACCGCATCCTGCTCGCCAGCCCCCACCGCATGTCTCACGATGTCTCTGGCTTCGTGTCTGCAACGTTCGTCGGTCAGGATATATCGATTCGTCCTTCCGCTGACATTAACGATCGTATAAAAACTCGGCTGGCCGATCCGCCGAGGGCGTACCAGCGATTCCCTTGCGTTTTCTCGGCTACTTCGAGGTCTAGCGAGGACAACGGCAGCCTCGAGAGATCACAATCGTTTCGATAGTGTCAACGACTAAAATACCGGTTGCGAATAGGGTTATTATATTTTAACACTATTTTTACCAAGCGGTGTCAAGAGACACATTTCAAATTTTAACTTCAAATTATTCTCTAAGTTTAATTTTTTCTACAACTGATTTTTTGACTTTTCATACAATAGTTGTTAAATTAATTTAATGATATTATTTTCCTCCAGCTTAAACTGGATTTAAAAATGTGCACATGGCATACTATTTGTACCATGGAGTGTCTTTTGACACCTTAAGGATTTCATAGTAATGTCTAATTTTAAACGATTTTACATTTTGTGGTATATCGATTATAATTACATTAGAGAATTCCTATCTCAGTTGTAATGGAAAATACAGGAGTTGTTGTATATCTTTGATATTCGCTTGTTTTCCGGCATATTGCATTTTAGTGCAGATCATTGCAGTTCTAACAAAATTGAATAACGCCTCTGGTTCTTCAATTCTGATTCAATACACGTGAATTTTGACTTTATGTATAAATATGTATGCATAAAAATCACTGTATAGCAACCAGGGATGTGTAAAAGCTGTATAGCAACCAGGGATTTGTAAAAACTGTGGTATTAATAAGGAAAGAATTTTATTAGAAAGACTTATTAGAAAGATAACCAAAAGTTAATAACATTACTGCGTTTGATTATCTTCCTAATAAAAATAAAAAGATTAAGATAATATTTTTTTATTATTGTTCCTATTGAGGTAAAACATGTTTCATCATATTTACCTATATTCATATTTTGTAGATCAATGAATTAAACTATAATTTACAACCTGATTAAATCGCATATATCAGTAAATATATTGCTCAAATTATTTATTTTTAATTGACAATTTGAAATCCCGACAGTTTTGGTAATTTTTTGCATTTAAACGCAGAGTTGTCGAAAGACGTCTTTTGGTTGAAATAAGTATACACAACATCGCGGTAGAAATAGTGTTAAAAAAGAATCCTGGACACTACCCGTACAATTCATTTCAATCTTACGAAAGCCTAACCTGTCTCAATACACGCTACATTCCGCAGACCACGGTAAAAGCTTCAGTATCTGAATTCCTTGTAACTCGAAATCAAACATTTAATCTAGAATTTTAATCCTAAAACGACCCCTACCATTTTTGGCGTAAGTGACATGGTGTAGTTGGGAGTGGCTCACAATCAAATCTTAGTAATCGAAATAATATTTATTATTTTCAGAATATAAAATATGAAATACGGCATCAGATAGGAGGTTGAGGAAAACCTCAATGTTTCAGTATTTATTTACACGTTTGCAAACAATTTAAAAATGTTCTGAGGTCGCCGATAACCCGGGGGTCGTTCTAGAGTTAATTAAATGTCTGTTATATTACTCGACATTTGCGTTTTTCTGATAAGTTCAGATATTCGAAATTTTACTGTGTGTGTCTCTATACTTTCGTTCCGGGTATGCAGAAAGTGTTTGTATTTTGATTATGTTGAAGCAAGTGTTTATGCTATGGAGGTTAATTTATTAAGTTTTATGAAGCAACGGGTTCTGAAGTGTCCTTTGCGTTTTGTGAAATAAGTGTAAAAAGTATAGCAAGATTTGCACATGAAACATGCGAACGATAAATATCCTTTCGTCATACTTGTAATAGCAGAATTTCTCATGTTTAACACGTTCCGTGCCACGTGGGGCGTATACGACCCACGCTGCACTTTCCGTTCAGGCCACTTGCAATTCTCATTGAAAAACAAATGATTTTTAAAAAATGAATTGTAGCATCGAATATAAACAACTTCACATCACGTATATAGCGTTTACTGGAGCGTGGGGCGTATACGCCCCACGCGGCGAGGGAGTCATTTTTTTCGACTCTCTGTAAGGATTCGGCGACCATGGCCTATTAGAAAGGGACGCAGTTTATGATTATGGTGCGGACGTGACTACAGGCTGTTTTTGAGATTTAGCGGAACTTTCTGTTTTTTGATGGTTTATTAGGGACTCCGTATTTTAGCTAAATTATTACAATGATCAAGTAGGAGCTTGTAACTCGTCTGTTGAAGTAAACGTTAGACCTTATGATTTTTAAAATAATTCATTAAAAATTAAATTTATTGCTTTGTTGTCTAATGCATATTAAAATTTAAACCTTTTTCCTGCTAATTATAGCCTTGCAGTATAGAAAAAATGTAAAGCATACATCTTAAACGACTTTTTTTAAATCTTTAAAGTGTGGGTCGTATACGCCCCACGCGGCCTGAATGGAAAGTCTTCGAAAACTGCCGTGGCACGGAACGTGTTAAGCATGTCATAGAATCCCTTTAATAATGACTTTCTTCATCAGAAAACGACTATGCGACATCATACGAAATTCTTCTATTACAAGTATGGCAAAAGTACTGTACCGACACTTATTGTCAACTACAGTCTCTCCTGGTTGCGTTAACCTGAGTAAGCTTATGGGCGGGACCTCTTCAAGACTGATATTTAAAAACTCGCGTTTAATTGTCCATAGAAACTGTTGCCAAAATAAATGAACAGTTGTCCAAATTGAGAATTTTAGACGTTAATTTATGCGACCGAGCATTTGGCACAATTTCAGTTTGCTTGTCACCATGTCCAAACAAAACGCAGACTTTTGATGAGATCATCGTTCTATAAAAACAATTGCAACCGAACAATAAAAGAAAAGCTGCAGCAATTATTCCGGCAAGGTCTTGTTAAAACTGTCTTGCAGTAGTTCGATTACCTAAAATCGATGATTTCCACCTAATTCTACCGTCTCGCATTTAATGAAGGCTATTAGAAAGATAAATTGAGAGTGGAATAAAAGAAAGAAATTCGGAAAGTCGCATGATATCGAACCATCATCATTATTGCCGTGGCGGACGCGCCAGGCTGGTAAGTGTTCAGGGCTCGAGTCCACTGGATATTGATCTGGGACGTCAGCGCCACCCCCACACGTTTCGCTGCATAAAATTTAGGGATAACGGAGCTGTTTCGACGACGCGTTCCGCTCGGATTGGAAACGGTGCCAGCTGATCGGCAAACCAACCTGCAGGAATTCGGCCGGAGTGACGCGAAGTCCGGGGCATAATTCCCAATCCGAGCGAAATAGAAAGGCAACGGTCGAGCAGTGCAGAAAATGAGTTGCGTTTATGGCAGATACCGTACGCCGATCGGAATCGTACACGCACGCTAATTTCACGCGGGAATAGGAAATCGATAATTAGAAATTCATAATGCACCGCGTTGTCTGCGTGTTCTTCAATTCGCCGTAATATGCGCCAAATGCGAATTGTTTGGCATTTGCGGACCATTAAATACTCAACCAGTGCTAACTGTGCAATTTACTCTGCAAATAAACTGTACCTTGAGAAGAAAATAAATGCGTTTTATATATTTAATATTCACTAGATAAATGTAGATTTTAGAATTGATTTATCTATACGGTTTCTAGCGTGCAGCCTTTAGTCTACCAAAAAATTATGTAGAACTTGTAGAACATATTTTATTATTCCTTTTTCGGCCGTAACAATCTCTTAGGAGAACAAGAGAAATTTGCATTTGCCGTGTGCCTACATTTACTTGAATGCTTAAATATTGATACACGAGAATCGAATTGCATTTCAACTTGAAAGAATGATTAATTCGTACGACTCTAATAACTCTCGTTTATCTTTCGCTTCGCTCCACTCTCAATCGTTTACGCTCGTATCACTTGTTCGTACGTAATTATACGCGGCGAACACACATCGTGACTTATAAATAATCGTATAATGCATGTAAATAAATGAGATACGCGTATCTCATGTACCGTCGTAGGACGAAAATTGATCGAGCGAAGTTAAATTTACCGGCTGTCCATAACTAACGATGGTACGCTAGATTGTTCTTTTGAAATACAACTTGCGAATCTAATTTTTCATTCTACCCATTTACTAATGCTACAGATCGCATCGTTGACTCGGAAATTAAGCTTTTAATGGAGCGGGTGACCGTGAAACCGTATATTCAACGCGCGCGGTGTTCGCCACCGCTGGAACTAGCTAAAGTATACTTATTATCGCCAGCTTTTCAGCAGTTATAAATCAACTAACCGCCCATAATTTCCACAAATATTTGCTCGACTCGGAGGAACGAGGAACAGCGACGCCGTATTATGCCGAAACATTTCTTCCACAATTATCTGTTATAAAACTGCCAGATTATACTAAAAGCTTCGACTAATTGCGAACGGTTACGGCGTTTCGCTTTCCCGGCCCGTTAAATGTAGCAGCTGAATGAATGATTCACGTGATCGCTTATGGTGCACAAGCGTGTTGAAACTTTTGATCGGTAGCGTGCTCGCAGGAAGACGCTCGCCGGACAGGAAAAGATAGATCGCGGGTTCGTTTAATTTCGCAATTAATAGAGTAACTGGAATTGGTTCTGGGAACAGCTTGACCACAGCGGACGCGGATGTATCGTAAGCTGTTCGTCGGAAATGCATTAATGCGTACGCACGCGTTGCTCGCACGACCTCGATCGTTATCAAGATCACTCGATGATCCAGCATCGAGAAGAGGAGACTCTTTGTACAATGCTTTTCAATAATGCATAACGTCGTCGAGCCGAAGTGTCTAGTTGAAAATACTATATCAAATACAAAGCTATTATAAACACCTTCCTTATTAGTACAAATTATCCTATGCAATTCAGTTGAGAAATTCTTCTTCTCTGCTATGCTTTCCACTGACGCATATTCGGGGAAAAAGTCTGATTTGGGAGTGCAAAGGTCAAAGAACCAATCAAATCAAGTATTGTTAAGCGTGGCAAACGTTGAAAGCAGTAGCATTAAAAATAGCTTCGAAATAAAGGATATTCTTTTCACCTATTATTTATTGTTTAAAACCTTAATATGTTAGGAAGAAACATTTATACGAAAAGAAACATTTTTCGGAAATTTTTAAATGTTTTTCAAGGAGCTTTTAAGTAATTCATTTTTTAAGTTTGATTCATGAAATATTTATGAGATTCGTATTCGTCTTAATTTTTGTATAAAAACCAAGTGCAACTGAGCAAGTTTTCACAATTAGTAACGATTATAATCATTATAAGCTTTAGTGATAATTGTTTCATAACGTTTGAAGATGTAAATATTGTTCTGTTATTATCTTTATTATTATTCTTATAGTAAATTTCATTTCTGAAAATTACACTTTTGTAAAAAGAATGAATATTATAAGAGTTTCTTTTCTCTGTCATTGTAAATTAAATCTGGCGTGCTAAATCGAAATACATTGCATTCCGCTTGCGAAATACATTTTTAAACAAAAAACTATGTCAGCAAACTTAGGGAACTCTATTAGCCTTCTTCATACTTACTTAATGTGTATTCTGTACATATTCTATAAATACATATAAATCGGCGTTTTCCCTCACTGTAAGACGTAACAAAAGTATGTATGTGACCTTGAAGCCTGTCTACAACTTGGATCGGTCGAAACGAAAAGACGTGAAGAAACGCGGCTCTACTATCTTCTAACACAATTGGACAATTAAATATAACGAATTGGAAACACAGAAATTATTGCGATGGTAAATATTTCCAGAAACCAGCATATTCACAGATATAGATATTTATACCGAGTTCAACTTTCTACTTATCTTGAACTGAGTGAAATAAATAAATAAAGAGTAAATTGAACGTGATTCTAATTGCATATAGGTTCCAGACATCTGAAGTCTGATCAAAGTTCAATGGCAAGAATAATTTCATTCATTCGACTGCAACTTCCTTTACAATCAACGATCACGTGCAACATTTCCGCCAGCAATCACACCTCTCAGGTTCGCAATGAAAGAACGAACAGGAAGCAAAGTGACCAAGGCTGAATAATATTTTCCGAGAGAGCGTAATGCAGCGGCCGGCTACGAATAAAACGAAAATATATGGACGTTTCCTTTATCTTTCACTTAGGCGTCCTGTTTCCTCGATGCGTTATCTAACAGAGGATGTGAACCATTAATAATATTGAAATAGTATCGATATTCCGATATATCGATAGTATCGATAAGATCCTTTCAAATTCGTCTATTTTTGTTAGATATTATTATAAATTGTGTCATTGTGAATTTACATTTGATAAATCAAATGAGTATGAAAGTAACAATGTTCTTCATCCGATAAATTGTCATTCAAAGTATTCTTATGATAAAACTAACTGATTTTATGACATAAGGCTTCGATTAGATATTAGAATATCAACTCCAAACATTCCTGCAATGTCAGTCATTTGATTAATGAAATCAGAACTAAGATAATTCAAATTTATCATTGGGAAAACTCTCTTGTATTCTAAAAATTTTAATAATAATCAGATTGTTCAAAAATTAGTGTCACCTGTATGTGTCTGATTAATTATCATTAAGCATAGGTTTAATTAACATTAAAAGTGTTGCTTGATATGAAGTACAAGCCTCAATTTATTTAGGCGTCTTGTTGTTTTGATTATATGGGCTGTTTGAATTAAGAAATTTGTTTTACTGTTTCCTCCGAAAGACTCTTCATAATAATAATTATGCTTATATACTCATTATAAGTATATCTAATGTAAGTATAATTATAATTCTAATAAGTATATAAGCACAATTATTATTACATAAAGTCTTCCGTAGGAAACAGTAGAACAAATTTCTTAATTCAAGCACCCCATGTAATCAAAACAAAAAGATGCCATAGACACAATATTTATATTAAGTATAATTATAATTGTGCAAATTACAATTATATTAATTATAATTATGACTATAAATAGATTTACATTTATTTAAACTAAACATGTACTAAATATAAATGTAGGATTATTGAAATTATAATTGTAATTTCAATAATTTTAAAATACAAAATATGAAAATGGTCATGGAAGAAGTTAATTCCAACGCCATACACATTGCATACACTGTGTAGTCAATTCGGTCATTGGATTTGTTGCGACGATAATAATCGATACATCGTTAAGCTATCGATAGTATTAATAATTTTATCTATAATCTATAGTTGCATCTTTAGTCTTAGTGTTTGACTGCACGGTATTGCGGTCCGCTTACCTGAACAGAGAGGATTGCAGGCTGCAGATAGACGTGGATGCATGAGTGTCGCCTAAGCATGGCAACACCTCCTTGGTAATGTACTCCTCGAGGAACTGCAGCGACCTTCCGGAAGCGGTATAGTCGCAGTAGACCACTGTAACAAAACGAAACCAGCATGAGAAACGAAAGACGGATTTCACCACTGGCCGAGTTCGCTCGTACGTAAAATCGATCGCCGCTTCTAATAACATCCTGTGTGTTTTATTCGTTTGTATCCACCGGTTTCTACCCGCGATTTACGATATCTCAGCAGCTTTTTTTCTCCGTATATTAAAGTGATCCTCGCGCCTGATACCGAAATATCCGCTTGGCCAACGTGGCTCGCAGTTCGCCGGAACTGTTCGTCATTATGTGCCGATCCCCTTCGTGAAAGGCCACTGTACTGGCGAATCATGGTTTGTTTGGAAATGTATAGGGTGTATCGTGACGGCGACGATCTAGTTTCCATCCAGCAGCAAATGTGCTAACGTGCTAATATAAGCGGAGAAGGTGTCTGTTACGCATTTCTTAGGAGAGCGATCAAGATCATTTTTTATGAATTTGGACCGTGATTCTCATGTATTAAAGTATTTCCCAAAGCACAAAATCTCGAGACATTGATAAAATATTAAAAGGTTTAACACAATTTATAATTATTCTCGATCTATTGTAATTGATAGCAGTATTATCACCGAAAGCTAAAGCAATTCAATTGCATTCCTTTTACGAAACATTGCAAGACATAATATGTGTCCAAGTAAATAAATGTACGGAATAATTTACTACAATTTCAGTAATTGTGCAATAAAATGTTTGAAGTCAGGTTATGCAAACATCAAGTATCCGAGAAACTATTTGCATCGGTATTTTATAAAAAACCTTGACGTTGTTAATATGCATATAGATCGTCTATATCCTTCGTAGAATAAATCACGAATCTACAGCGATTCACAATTATAAGAAATTTCAACTCGCGGAGAATCAGTAATCGATTTTAAGCCGCCACGTGCTTCTGTCATTATTACTTCAAGTGTAATAATAAGCTCTATTCTGATATTAAGATTCGGAGAAGATCAGGGACCTCTAAAAGGTTTTTAGTATCCAACACGCTGAAACGGTTTTTCTTTGCTCTAGATCACATTTTTTCCGAATGGTATCAAGGTCACAGGTGATATATGTATACAAAGTAGGAAGTCTCGTTGGCACGGTTCGTCGCGGCACAAGAGTTCCGTAACTGGAAAACAAGGACAGTTTTGTGTGCACTTTTTTCCCCATTGTTTTTGTGTCCTGAATGAAGCTTGATGTTGAGCTAGTTCACAGATGACGCGAAATACACCCCGTATACGCATATACATCATGGACCTGACGAGGAAGTCGCGGCCCTCTCTGCCGCAGCTATTTCCAGCCCTGCCCAGCCTGAGTTTACCAGAAAATGGAAAATGTTTATTCAGGAACGTTGTACGCATTCCGCTTTCTTTCTTTGTTCTCGAGGAAAGGTTCCTTAAAAAGTGTGTGTACACACCAGTGGCCTAACTTTCAAACATTACGTTCCGAATGTTCTCTAGATCTACTGAAAGTTTGTTGAATGTTGCAAAATCTTGTAGAATTTAAATAGACTATTTTTTATATAATAGTTAACCCTTTGTAGTTACGTAATGTCATATTGGATCACTCGTATCCAATTCAGTTTTCAAACAACTGTCGCTTAAAAACTAGCAGTGTTATTGAGATTCAAAAATTCAAGAATAGGATTTGAATGCTTTGAAACATTGTTTCCTTTATTAAAACTCGATGTCTCGCTTCCAAGTACATTTAATTAATTGTTAATCTTATTCTTCTCATGACAATATCACTTTCTCGGAAAGAAATGTAGGATATTTTGATCCAGTGTGACAGCGGATGGCTAAAACTGTTACATAACAATTTATCTTTTCATTGAGAAGTATTGTTTATAGTTACTCGACGTGTGCTGAGATTATTTGAAATTATTATACGATTCAGTAGAAAATAGCTATCGATTTTGAATAGAGGTTATTTAATTTCTCCTGATTATTCATATCGCGTTCCTTGAGACTATGACTTAAAAGATTCAAAGATCGATAGATATTTGGAGTAAGTAGAATCGGTCAGCTATTTCAGTTATATGCAGCGCAATCGATATCGCGATGCATATTTAACCCTGATGATACCGTGTACGATGTTCGAAAAATTGCAAGGACACCAGAAAGGCATAAACAATAGCTTGCAAAACGGCACTTTCAGATATGGATGGCAAATACAGTCAGCGAAGGAAGCAATCGATGCGACGTCCAAGACATTAGTTTTTACTAGACGATAGCAAAATAATTGCTTTCAAAAATTGCTATTAGTTGCAATGGCAAATACAAGAAAGAAATTTACGTTGCTTAACAATTTATTATTTAAACAATGTATTTTGAAGATTAACCGATTTCAATGAAATTTTCAACATGTAAGTCACCAAGAAGTACCAAATGCATTTTTAAATATTCATTATAGGTTCAGAAAAAGAAATGAAAAAATGAATCTTTCTACATTATTTTTTATTCCAAATAATGACAAAATTTAAAAAAAGGGAGGTATTTTTGCCATTGCACAGTGATCTAGTTCCTCTAACATTTACAAAACAAATTCAAGTCATTTTGACTAGACTTAAAGGTGCGTGAACACTTGTGCTCCTCACAGCATGTAAGTTACCGAGACCTTCCAAACATATCGTTTAAATTTTCGTTCTAGGTTTTGAATAAAAAGTCAGTCCAACAATTTAACAAAATTTTGCTCGCTTGACCCAATTATAAAAAAGTTATTCCGTTTTAAAAGGTATACGAATACTTTCCATGCTGGCTGTAGGTATTTTTAAATAACTGAATTAATTAATCTCGTTAATTTCTGCACAGAAAATGCTGCAGAATCGCAGTTTTAGTTCAGAAGAAAAAGAAATTTCCTTTGCAAACTACTGAATAAATTCTTTCGGTTTTATTTCGCAGCGTTTCACGCGGCGTCGTTTCTTTCTCAGTCGCTCGCGATTTCAAATGCACCTCCAGAATCGCGAAGCACCATTCATCTCGAGAGGGAAGGGTGCGGTAAACTTTTGAGCGTCGATGTACACGTGTTCGTCACGCTGACGGTGCGCTCGACGCGTAAAAGGACTCGCAGGAAAAAGAATTCTCTTTGAAAGCGTGCCGAGTTGGGGGAGAACCAAAACGACGACGGCGTTGAATGCACCTGTCCGAGGACTTCTCGGGCCGAATAGCCTTCGAACGGTTGCGAAATACCGCGGATTAACTGATTGACGTGTAGAAACGCGGGGATTATTCGGTCTCATTGATCGCGACACAGGAGAGTTCCGAATCGGTCGTTCCGCGGGGGCAAATCGAATCGCATTATTGCCGGGGAAAGCCAAGGTAGGTGAAGGATAATCACCTGCAGGTGTTTCTTATGAAACAGTTCGATCTATCAACCGGTCACCGCCACGGGCGAAATTATGCCCGCGAGTTTCGCACCGTAATTTAGGCGTGTTAGCTGCTACAACTTTGAATAGAAACGCGCGGAGTCGAGTTAAGGAATCTCCGCAAAATGGGTACATTTTCTGCCTGTTCTTCTGTTCTCAAACTTTGAGCCCTATTTTGGGCACACGTAAAGCCGTGATGGGACATCGTCACAGACAAATTTTATGTTTAGCGCATGCCAAGATTCCGAAATACACAAGGTCAAAGTGACCAGGATGAAGATGCGGACTGTATTTTTAATGGAATACGATCTACCAATACCAATATTAATCTAAATCTGTAGTAAGTAACATATAAAATTGTTTGTGACACATTGATATCGATATTTCTTCGGAATTATTGCTGAATTTCAACCTGTGTATCTCCAATATGCTCGATGTAAAATTTGTCTGTCATTAATGTCCCGCTACGATATTTCGTTTGACATTTTAGTCCGAGGACTCGAAAACGGACAATTTTTACGGAGGCTCTTTAACTACCGTTTCGTAATTATTGACCAATATTGGTTATTGATTGTCTCTCCTTCCAAACACGTCTGGAGATCGAAATTGCCTCGGCGTCGCGCGACAGGAGTTCGATTTATCTTCCGATCGTCTAATTTACATATGAGGCCCACGCTGCCAGCGTATAAATATTATGACTTGGTTACGGTTCGAGCATTCGGAAGAGTGGACAGGCTGCTACGGCAAAGTAATCTGCGGGTCTAGAATGTGAAAGTTCCAGGAACTGGCGCTTGCATAGCTCGGCGCAAAGTGAAGTAATGTACAATTTCATCGACGAACGCGAATCGATGAAGCAGCGCAGTTAAAATAGAACGCGAAGAACTGTTGCGGAGAAGCCCGTAAAATCTTGCATCTTACAGCCATGGATGAAAAAAATTAGGATGGAAAGTAACAACCCTACAGTGCGTAATTCCTTTTATAAAAAAATAAAAAAAGTATTTATGTTTAAAAAATACTGTATGATTCATATATGAATCACTGTGTATTAGTATATATAATACGTTCATTTCGTATATTTTATGTCACATGTAGTGACTATGTACAATATACATATAATGAGAGGAACAAATTACCTTAATCAGTAATTACTAATTATTTTAATTTCAAATCGGAGCAAGCACGAATAATACTCTATCGCAAAAATCTTAACTGCGAGATTTGGTGCTGAAATAATTATCTTCAATGACGCTGTGACTTTTGTGTAATGTAGATTTCTAATTTTTGTTAGAAAAAACGTTGATGCATATATGCACCATTGCGTTCTGTAGGGTTAAATACTGGAGAAATTTAAAAGAATACGATAAATAGCGAAAGCAAAAGGACTGTAAAACATTACGATCAAACGCGAATCTGTACCACATTTGCTAAGTCTCAAATTGCATATTTATTACTTAACTTCGTCAGCTCGAAAAATTCAGCATACGAATTTGCAATATATTCGTGGAAGTTACAGTACAGTTACACAATATGCGAGGAACTGAAATTGAGTAACTGAAATTCCTGGAAATTCGCATCGATTCGACAAAAACTTGAACGTGGCGTTCCCAGCGCCTATTGTTAGAAGGAGGTCTTAAACGAGTCTCCGAGTTCCATCAGCACAAAGTGGCAATTTAATCGCTCGGTGGATCGCCGGTGGCGTAAGGCGTAAAGCCTCATTTCTACTGCGTTAGCTTTTGCCGATTGGTTTTGCCGCGATGCTTCGTCGATCCTGGTAGAATCCGCGTTCCCATTGCGTCGGCACACGCCGATCGCGAAAGGGAGTAGGCAAAGATAAACAAGTTTGAAGTGCTCTGTATCTTTTCAGTGTCATTTGGGAAGGGTGCGGTTCTACTTGAGAAGCCAAACGCTATTCAGATTCGTTTTCCATCCGATGTCGGTGAAATATCAAAGGAAATCGTCCCGGGAAGAGAGAGACCTTCACCCGGATCCCCGGTACGACAAACAGTTTCAGTATTAAAGTAGAATTTTCGAGAAAATTAATAAGTCATAAAATTCTCTTGAAAAATACTGCTCACTCATATGATGATGTATCAAAAAATGCATTTTCATAAAAAAAGTTTAGATAATCTTAAAATTCTTGATGAAGTAAAAATTTTCTTATCAAGTTTTTATTGCAATTTGTTGTCATATAAAAAACAAGTGACTTTTATTTGAACAATATTTTTGCCACTTTATTGCTTGTGCATGGAAAATCGAAAATAATTCTATGGAAGATTGGAAAAAGTTAATTACTTTTATCTAAAGAGAAATTAAAAAAAATGTTTATTCTAGAAATTACGTACATGTCAGGAAATTACGGTAAAAAGATTGATGAAAAGGGATTATTTAAATCTCTTTCGTTAGGAATTTTGTCTCAGATTCACTTGTAAATTCGAGCAAATAAAGCAAAAAAATACTAAAAATTATAAGGGAAGATCGATAGTGTCTAAAATTCGTCATCAGGAAGACAAATATAATACAAATCGGATCATTCGGAAATCCAGTGCTTATTGCGGCACTCAAATCGGTACTCAAATTTTTAAACAAATCGTTGTGCACATTTTATAAAATAAAAACTTTGTTCATTATCAATTTGAAATATAACGCTTTACCTCAAATGATGTTGTTAATTATTTTATTTTCAAATAACGGTATTTAAAGTAACGGTCCAAAATATATGATTTCAAATAGTTATTTTTATTTTTATTTGAAATAAAATTTGGCCAGGCTGTGTACTGACTAGACGAGGATGAGCCATTTTGTGGAACGAGTCTGGTTGCCAGATATATATAGGGTAGCTCATTGAAAAATACCGACGTTTGGCTTTTCGTGGCGCTCAGCATCGACTCAAGCCGAAACGGAAGCCATCGCTGCGTCGCACAATGCGACGAGAACGGAAGCTCGCGGAACAAAGATATAAAGCCAGCCATATTGCAAATCTTGTTTTCTGTCCAAAAATATAATAGTATTTGTAATGACAGTGTTTTTAATTAAATAGCAGTATCTTGTAAGCGATTTTCATTTTTTGTCAACAATGCCATTGTTCGGCCGCATTGCGCAGTAAAAAAGGCGTATAAAACTATTCGATCGAGGAACTAGATATAATAACATTATACGAGAATGTTTGAAATTTATATTTTTGTCCCACGCGGCCGCATTGTGTATCGCATCATTGAGGCCACGCGGCAGGGCTAATCAGCAAAATCCAACGCAGTGGAAATGAGCCTTAACACTGTTCGCGATCGACATCAAAGCCATGCGTTACCGCCACCGGCGGTGTCTTTATCAATGTAGCTAGTTCCTAGAAGAAATGCCGGACGAGCGTACAGGCCGCGGCCAACGTCGTCGACGGCCGCGAACTCCTTGGGAATAATTTGAATGCGTTACGTCGGCTGGTCTGAATGTCAACAATACGCCTCCACAGGCATAGCGAAGAGTTTATGATCGCCGGCGCAATCTTCAAGAGTCTCATGGGTGTCGTGTAATTATTCCAGGCCTACTTCTCTGACGGCGGCGCCGACTCGTGTGTTTCTAATAATTGATTTCGTTCCCGAAACTGCCCGCCGGCGATAGATCAGCTCGAAAGACTCGTAACCTCGATGCAGACTCGAATCCTTTGCATGCGTCCGCGAAGTCGCTTTCTCTAGCTTACAGGCATGAACCTAGCCTTTGCATTCCACGCGAAGGTTCACGAGGAGAGCGAGCCAGCCAGCGAAGACCGGATAAGAATGTTGGTTAATCCCAGCCAGTCGGGTGCAGGGTCATTTTGATCTAACTGTAGCCGCCGTTGCCTCGTCTCGCGAAAATTTATGGAACGATCGTTGGAAGAACGTGCGTTGAATTGTTATTGTTTCTCTGGTCGACGCATATTTCGAATTTGTATGCGTGACGCGTGTCTGTCAACGATTGGTACTAGTCTTTTGATGTTACGCGAATGGAAGATGTATTCATATTTAGAGTACGTGTTCTTAACAGAATATACTTTAGTTTTTGAGACCGTGATGTGCTAGTGAAACTGTCAAATATCTAATTTTGAAGTTGAATTCCGAATAAGTGATCCTACATGACGAAATAATATTATCTACTTCAACGTTTCACATGTTCGCTAAGATGATAGTAAAAATGAAATTTCTAGCGATGGATAACAATAACAGAAAGAAAACTGTAAATGTTAGGTGGTGTAATACGAATTTTCGGGTTTCTTATCGCCCACAAATTCAAAGAAATCTTTTTGCGACTTCTTTCACAGCGGAATTTTTTATCAAATCACTAAAAGCAAGAAGTTTGCATTGTGTTCAACCAAATGGCGCATATTTTACCTAACACTTGAACCCCGCTCACGAGATTTCTCGTGTTTCAATGCAGAAAGGAAATTACTTTTAAAAATGTCATACCCTGCGGAATTACTAAACTCGTTTTAAAAACTGCCTGTATAATATATTAGTTATATAGTTAACAAATACGTGGATTCTTAATTTCCTATATGTATTTGCTTTTAATTTCCAAACGAGAAGATCGCCGGTCTTAGAATAAGTCTACGGGAAATAATAAGCGGTCATTTAAGTGTTAATAAAATATTTATTTAACTTAAAAGAGAAACAATTACTCTTTCTCTCCGTATAATCATCGACATTTCATATTGCACGATCTAAACGAAGAACGAATGTGAAACAAGGAAATTTAAATTTAGGTCTGAGTAGGCGCTGTCAGTAGGCTGAATTGTACGAGTAGAAACTGTGAGCGATGACCAAACAAACTAGATAAGTAGTACTTCGTGTTACAGACGTTTATTAAACTTTTGAATGGAGTATTCGCAATAGACTAGTTTTATATGACGAAGTAAACCTAGTTCTATATTTTCAATCTGTTTCATAAATTATTATGTTCTACATTATCTTTACAGTTATATTTTATAATCCATTGCCCATATCAAGAAAAATATAGTTATTGACCCAGTATATAAAGCTACTTCGTAAGATTACACAATCAGCAACCAATAACTTACAATAATGTTTGACATAAAAGCTGCGTAGTATCATAAGAGGCTAATGACTTAATAATTCATTTCTTACTGCTTCATATCTTTAACGAGGTACAAAGACATGACACCAATTCTTCCCGATTTTCATCAAAGTGTACTAATAGTAGGGGAGACCGATGAAGATTGTAATACCTTGATTTTAGAACACGACTACAAATAAACTGTTCTTTTGTTATATTTTGGAAGTTGCAGGAGATGCACAAATTGCGTGAAACACCCTATATACTTGAACCGTGTAATAATATCTATGATATATTTTGAGACATTTAATGGGTTACAACTGCCCACGTATTACATCTGTCTCCCCTAAAGTAACTTTCATTTCAAGCGGTTTTCGAACTGTTCCCTGATACAGTCAATGTAATTTGATTCGGGTAACGGGTAATCGAGAAACTTCGTAAAGTAGTTTCCTAGTTATGACAGCGCATACAGTAATAATGAGTTCTCCACCTTGTTAGCAAACATGTCAATAACTATTGCTTTCACGAACCATTGGTAAGTATCTAATGGTTCATTAAACCCGAGAAAAAGATGTCGGATATCCGCCTCGATACCTGATCTATTTAATAAAGACCTAGTCGACACAATGTCCAGGAAAAGTATATATAGTATTAAATAATTTACGAATACTTCACACCTAAAAACGCGAGATATTCTGTACAATCCTGGATTTCATACGTGACCAATAACGTGTAGACCTATTTTTTAAAGATGATAACCTTGACAAAATATTTGAAGATCCTCAAAATCGGTGCGCAGAACCTTCTTCTAAATGATTTCCATATAAGGAAACCGTTTTTTATCTGTTCTGTTGCATATGCGTTCAGATAAAGTGATTAAACAAAGTACCATTAAATTCTGCGGAGGCAGCCCTTCTCCACAAGTTCGCCAAAGAGGCGATGACAAGGATCAAACAACTGCCTTACACGTCTCCAGTGACGTGAAGCAACTTTAAAACCTTCTTTCGCGCAATAATTACCAAGCAATTAAAAGTTCCGAAGCAAGGCGGCGGCCTGTGCTGTCAGCGTGCCCAAGTTCGCTCGAAACTGTTGATACCTCATTAATTAAGCATCGTCATAAGAAACCAAGTCCCACTACACTGTCTTTAATCAAGCGGAGCACGTCAGTGAGTTTGCATCGTTCCTGTTACATGCACCGCCAAATAAATTAGCACGATCGGTGCGCTAACTATCGTAGCATACCTGGCTGCCGCGTCGCAAGAGCTGCGTGACGAAACAATGAACGAAGGCGAGCGTGTGTGTTTGTTTGCGGGCGGGCGTATGCACTTACGTGTGTGTTTCTTTCGGCGCGCGCGTGTGTGCGCCGGTCGTTCGTTTCCACGACGGGTTCAAGGTACCAGGAACTGCAGGGGATTCGCTTCTGGGCGTAGTTTGACCTAAATCCCGAAGGCAACGACGACGATTGCCCGAACGACCGTTTGACCCCGAACAACTATTCGCGTCGAGCGCACCGTCGTCGTCTTCGGCTCCTCCGCAACTAGAGCACGCGCGAACGAAACGCGGCCTGTCGGTAGGAGAATACGGAAGAAAGGGAGCAAAAACCGAGCAGAATGAAAAAGGAAGAGGGCCGAGACTCTGCGGAGCAGAAACGAGCGAAAACAACACCGGCGCGTCGCGCGGAGGAGCTCGTCTCGAATAAACGGTAAATTACTGGCACTCCGCTTTCCAATTAGCTTTCAATTACGCATACGAGTTGGCCGACGACTCCGGCACGCGTCCGGCCCGCCGGTTAACTTGCTAAACGTCGATGTTCCTTCCCGAGCGCGGCTTTCGTGCCGGTGCGCAGTGGTCTGGTACGCGGCAGTCCGTGGAAAAAAATCGATTTTTCAATTGGTACGCATAGAAATATACAGGGTGTCCCAAAAGTTATTCAAAAACGGTTCCTGAAGTCATTTGAAGTAACTTTTTCCTTTGCGTAAATATAATCCGCGGCTTTATTTAGGAGTTATTAACGAAATCAGTTATTAACGACCGCGAGGCGGCCGAGCCAATGAGCGGAAATAGGCTTCGTCGGCTCGTTGGCTCGTCCGCTCTGCACCAGCCGAGTCCACCTCTCATTGGTCAGCGTTTTCCGTTACCAGCTTGTAAACAAAGCTGTTGATTGCATTTGAGGTAAGGAAAAAGTTGCTTCAAATTGCTTCAGGAATCTCTCATTTCCCAATTTTGAGTAACTTTTGGGACACCCTTGTATACTATAGAAAGACAATGCAAAATTGCGTAATCCAAAATATTAGCCGCTTTAAACAATTCTTTGGCCAGATGTAGCATTTTGTGGACAACGTTGTGGAATTGAAAGCGATACTAATTTATTTTAATCATTCGTAATAGGACATCAGAATGCAAATTGGTGCTGTATTTTCATGCATGAAAACAGCTACATTTCAATTATTTAACATTATTTTAATGTCACTTTTAATGTGAAAGATTTCAGGAACAAAATTTTTGTCGTAAATAATTGAAGTCATTTCGATTTCTTTCTATATTAATAAAGATTTTTAACTCGGTACTACTCTAGCTGCCGTCGAGACAAACTCAACGGGCTACTATACTATGACGTTAAATCTTGAAAATAAAATAATTTAAGTCGCAGAAAGCGAATTCCTAAACCACTGTGCCGTGGTATCCCTTCGGGGTAAACTTATACACTCGCGACGCGATTGATTCAACTGTGCGGCACCGAAAGAAAGAAAAACATCTGGCGGCTTGGTAGCCTGTACCAGAGATGCTCTACGATTCCTTGGAGGATCCGCGTCGCTTTGTTTGTAGAAGCGGTTTGCGTAAATTGCTGCGAAACGTTGCGCAAGATAGATCGATCGGAGAATACACGAGGACTGGTATTGGCTGAGGGCACCGACCGCCATTGCGTGCACTTTTTATCCGGGTCAGTTGTCTTTCATATTTTCTGCTGCATTCCATTAACGGGGAACCAACGCAGACGTTGTAAACATTGCACGCTGCGCTGGGTAACTTTTTGTTTCGAATCGCTCGGAAAAGTTTTTCCAAGTTAATGCAGTGAAACTTGCCGAGCGGTTCGGAAATTATTTTCGTTCTGTGCCTTCTGACAAGAGTTTATCATTCCGCGTGCAGTATGAAACACTGTTGACACGATAGCAACGTGTTAAGCGCGCTCGCGGAGTTACGCGTGTAACGAATGTGCATCAAATGGAAAGTGAGATAAGAAGTGGGTTATTTTTGAACCGTCATTAATAGACACCGCGGCAAATTAGATATGTGGAGCGCTCGATATCAGCTTTCTCCGAAGACATAGGAAAACTGCGATCGCGTTTCAATAAACTAAAAGTTGGTTTAATCTATTTACCGTTTTCACGGGGAGAATATGTTCGTCGATTACTCGGATTGCTTGTAAGACCTAATTATTTGAATTTTCTGCGTCACACGAGCAGTCAGGGTATCTGCGTTTCGAAAGTTGAAACGATGAAATAGAACATTTTACAACTCCATTTGTCCCACCGCCGCACAGTAGCGAATTTCGCTGAAATCGTGGCTAAAATATAGAGATGTGTTCGATTGGGACGACATTTAGTGTAGTCGTGTTTTTGGTGTTGCTAATTACGTATCTGAAATAAAAATTGCAAGAAAAGATGGCGGATTGAACAAAGACAGAGGCAATACGTCCAGAAAGTATTAAATTACACCTAAGTTCGATATCTTAATGTTTCTGACCATGGTAAATTATAGTAGATTAAAAAAATTACTCCGATATCAAAAAGGAAATTAATATTTAAAAAAAAATAATCATTTAATATCAATTATTACAATTACAGGTGTAGTATTTATACTATATCTATATATTTACTACTACTATACTATATCTAGCATTTACCACTTACGTAATTCATTCATTCTATGTGTTTACTAACTTTCTCCATGTTGTTGTAAATGGTGCGATTATTGCAGACAGTGGATATTTAATATACTTCAAAGATTGTTTTTAAAAAATGCTGATCGCTTGATCTCGATCGATGGACAACTATTTAAAAGCAAGTAAATACCTATGTATTTCCTTGATCTGCATTGCTATCTACCATAGCTTCAAAAAGTGGAATAAATTTATGACATTGCGGTATATATTATTCCTTAACCTAGTAATTAAGATTATGCATTGCACATTAGCATTACAGCTTCATAAATAGTTAAAAAATAATTATTGACAAGGACTAAAGAAATCTACGTTTCCAAATGACCAACTATGCACTGGTATACTTCCACGAGAATAACGTATTACACATTAGTCACAACGGAAACCATGCTCCGATCATTAATAAATAAGTTACAATGCATAATGAACAAATATATTTGAAAAAGTTATTTAGATATTGACCACGATTTTAGCGAAATTCTTCGCCGGACGAATAAGTGTGATTGTTGGATAGATATAATTTATGTTTATGCGAGCAATGATAGTGATTTCACTTTCCGAGCAGTTCCAGAAACGATCGTTTCGCTAGCCGCGATACGGGCTGAACGAAACGCACTCATATATCGCTGATGATCTCGACTGGAAAAATGTGCGAGCGATTCGAATCTAAATATCACAACTTGAGCGTGCGATGAAATCGTTCGAGGGAAAAGTCCTGCTTATCGCGGACTAGAAATCGCGGAGCTCGCGTCAGAGTTCGTATTTTTGCGGGTGATGTCATGAATATTGTTTTTCCACGATCAGGGCCGAGAAAATTTCGAGACTTGTGCGAGAACGAATCCGAGGTTCTTTCAAGATCATCCGCATCGTCCTCCGTACGAAAATTGCACGCGCATATTTATTTTCGTGGATACGCGAGAGGCCGAAGCCTTTGCTTATTACTTAACACCCAATTACAGTAACGACCATGGAACGAGGAATTATGAATGTATTTCGAAAAGTGTCGTTGCAAACGCTCCAACCGTCGGGATTAGTTTTAGTAAGCCAATACAAACGCGAGTGGAAACTCAACGCGGCGCGTTTAAGCGATTATACGAGTATCGTTGATTGTCTTTTTCTTCTTTTAAATGAATAGCAAGACGCAATCAAACGATATGGTATCATCATCGTTGTCACTATTTACCTTAATAGAAGCGTTATATGGAACGTTTCCACGAAGGTAGTATAACCATAAAATCTTTCAACAGTTGATAGAATCGTCTCTGTTCAAACAGAAAACTCGTATAATTCTAATTTCGATCGAGGACTAACAGATAAGAAAATCGGATTGCTCGGTTTTATTTATTTATTTATTAATTTATTCATTTCTTTGCGGGAAAACCCTTTAGTACAAAAGGAAGGCAATGGGCAAGGGAAAGCAAAAGAAAATAATATTGCTTATAAAGGTTTTAGATTTCTCCAGGGTTGTTCAATTATATTTGTTTTTGCGTGTACGGAGTTTTTTTCAATGTTGTCTGAATATTAATGGGATTCTCCGTATATGTTCGCTTTACGGTATTCAAATGAATGAATCTTCGAACGAAGTTTCATCGCAAAAAGTTCTGTTGACAAGCTAGAAACGGACCGTAGCAGAGACACACGGCCTTTTCCAATTAAAACGCTCAAATACTAAACTTTTCCAATTGGATTCTCCAATTTCCGCTCAGTGGTCTACCTAATCTACAATCGCTTGATCAAACAAGACTCCGCTTGATCAAACATTTCCACTTAATAACATTTCCCGCGGGACCGCTAACTACCGTCAGCTTGAATCAATTTTTTCAATTCCACACGGTTCGTGGAAAGCGTCCATTTATAGATTGAAGTGAAACACGACTGCGCGACGACAGGGAGCGATCTACATTGTTCCTTTGCCGGCGATTATGCGATAGCAGAAAGTTGCAACGGGCGAAGCCGACGGAGCTGCTAACCGCGATGCGTCGCGCGGGAGAGCGTCGATCGATTGTCCGACGCGCAACGTTTCACATCGAGTCGCGTCGCGTCGCTCTGCGTCGCGCGACGGCTTTCGATGTATGTATCCGTGACGGAGCGGGGAGCAGCCGGGCAAAATGGAACGAAATTAACGCTCGCAATTATTGACGGCAGCTGCCGGGAATACCGTCTCCATCTCCGGTTTGATGCCGACCGCTCCGGGCTCGTTTCTGCGTGTCGGCCGACTTCGCTAACTGGATTAAGCGTAACGCTTGCGTTCCACTCCCGCGAATCATTTCTGTCGACGTTCGCCTCCGCTTCTAGTTACCGGCTAATCCGGGAAATTGTCCTCGAGGTCGCCCAAACCGACCAAAGTATTTCCCGGCCACGTAATTGAAAACGCACGGCCGAGATGGACCAGCGCGTTCGCATGTGCGACGCGCCGCCGACCGTCGCGTAACACGTTTTAATGGCGAATGGGCAAGCGCTTTTTTCTACCTTCACCGCGGAAAGTCCTCGCCGCTGTTCTCCAGCGTCGAACAGTAACGAAGTCCGGGGAATTACGCGAATATAGTTTTTTAGAGCTGAATTTGTCACGGACGTTCGCCGCTGGCGACGCCACTCGATGTTTTCGAGCGATTCAAAGCCTGCGATTGGCTCCCCTACAACACGGCATCCCATAACACGGTGTCGTTCTAGCACTGCAACCTATAACACACTGTTTCGCTCTAACACGATAAGGAAATTGCGAAAACCTTTGTACAACACTGTACTTCTATAGCACTAGATAACATGATTTTTGTTTAACATATTTAAAAATTAAATTACCATAAAATAATGACGGGAAGGAATAATGAACTATGGCGCCCTCGTGCACCAAGGGAGCTGCAAAATTGTCTATCTTCATACCACGAAATCTACAATGACTTTGTAAGAACCAGCAAACAAACCAAAAATGACAGATTTTTTAAAGAGAATAGAAGGTGCAAAACATCTAAATGAAGAAGAATGTTCAGAAAGTGAAGGTGATATCGTTCAACCGATGAAACGTTCTCGTTTGATTCTACTGAGTAGTGATCAGGAAGAAACAAGGAAACATTACTGATAATACGAAGCATTAGTTACCGGATATTTAAGCAATAATGTCACGACAGTAAAAACATATGAGCGAGTTAGAATCGTAATGACGTAAGTCACATTTTTCACGTTGTGAGAAACAAGGAGTGTTATTATTTACTGCCATATGTATTGTTAACTGACCAAAATTGTTAAGATTTAATTTAGTTCACTTGTTTTTTTAAGATTTTGGCATCTATAGATTACATTTTGATTCGAATTTTGATCTATGACATGCAAAATTTTTCCTGTTAATTACAGATATTTACTCGAACAATATAATAATATAATAATAATAATATTTACTCCGATAACCAATCTAGAAAATGGTAGTTGTTGATCTTTTAGGATAGTGTTTATATATTTTTTGAAAATTGAAATCGGATTAAAAGAATTTGCTTAAAGCAAGATCACAATACGCGTCCAACTATCGATTGATATTTAACTGCTCCGAATACTTCTGGAACAAAAATTGCAATTTTGACTGCATGATCAAATCAAGTCGAACAAGAACGATGTTTATAAACGAGAGAACATGTAAACACAGTTTTCAGTGACCCAGGCAGAATATGTTAAGGCTATGCATACGATTTGCGTGTTGTAAACACGCTCGACTGATAAAAACAGCAATATCTGTTGATTGTCGTATTTGTTTGTTTATCCGCAGGCTTTGCTTTTTAAGCACCGGGATCGTGTTAATTAACGCTATTAGTTAACACGTTGATTGCCAGGCGCATTTTCCATGGTTTGCTCAAGGCGCCAACGTGAATTTTTCATTATGGGATGCATATTATGTCAAAATATTATTTACAGCAAATAAAGTGAGTTATAAAATCATGCTTGAAGCATCTTTCGTGCTGGAGGTCACCGGTGACCCCCACGGCGTTGTAGCCAAGTCGAGCGCCGGTCACCGGTGACCCCCATGGCAGTCAACGTGTTAATTTGCTCCTCAGAGACTGAACTCGTTCCGAATTATGGTACTGTATAGATTTTTTCGACTCGTAGTTTTCACAAGACTTGTATTCGAAAATTGACAAAAAAGCCGCACAATAGATGAAATACGTTAAAACATGCATTTATCAGAAAATGCATAAATAAAATGTAAACAGTGGCGTGCACTTTACGCGTTCGAACAAGTGAAACGCGGGCTAAAAACGCTTATTTAACATTAAAACCTTAATGGAATAGTGTGCACAGCCATTACCGTGACCCGAGTAAAGCTGCGTTCGCGAAACGAGTCGCCGTATGCCTGTTGAATGGCTTACATCAAATTCGTTTTGTTTCTACCCACGCAAAACACCGCAGACACTTATTTCGAGCGTTCTGTGGAACCTTAAGAGTTGCACCTTCCAACACGCTTCCTCGGAAAAGCTTGCCCGATTCGAAACGTTTGTTTCTCAATCGGAAGTCCGGAACAATAATGGCTGCCAGCACGACTACTTCAGAGATTTGTTTTCTTTTGACGGTTCTCGGTAGCGAATGATTTATCATTGCTCTTCGTTAACTCGTAAATCTTGAAATTTCAGTGATGCGCACATTGGAATTTTCCTTGTGATATTTTGATTTAGTACTGCGAATATGTTTTGAAATAGGATATTACTATGTTTTTAAAATTAAATATCATTGTAATCGATTGTAATCACCGTACTAATGCCATCTATTATGTACTGCAATGAGATTTTCCGTTTATAAATAAAATAATTTCTACAGGAAATTCGTCTAAATCAATATTCTCCTGTTTTTGATTTGTATAAAATAGTCTGTAGATATAGATGCATGAGTATATCGCTAAGATAGTTGATAGATAATGAACGTTTCAATGATACATAAATGACTGCATAAATTAATTAGTTGTAATAAACACTTATATGAATAACATTGAATTCTTCATCGACGATTTTAACAAATTTAAATATTAACTTTATAATGTTATTAGAAGTTACAATGTTCAGATTGTGTTAGTTTTGTATGTTGTAATCATATTGTTTTCATTTTCATTTGTATTATTATTTTATTATTTTTACTATCATCAGTATGATTATTATTATGTTGAATGTGGCCCCTCGATGATAAATAAATAAATAAATAAATGTAGAATTAATAATTGTAGAATAAGTATCGTCGAATCGGTTGTTTGGCCGGCAACGGTACGGTCAGTGTTAAAGTGGCATAAAGTCAGCAATCAAGCGTGAGGCAAGTAGAAGGAATGA
This sequence comes from Augochlorella aurata, assembly GCA_028455555.1. Classification (NCBI taxonomy): domain Eukaryota; kingdom Metazoa; phylum Arthropoda; class Insecta; order Hymenoptera; family Halictidae; genus Augochlorella; species Augochlorella aurata. Next base: position 9,645,216 of record CM052164.1, read on the forward strand.
AGGTTCTAACATTGAAAAATGGTTGGGTAAACAATTTTCGTAGCGCATGGAGAATTTCTAATCGAGGCAACGAACCGAAACTGTTGTATACCACTGCGAGCGGAATTACAATTCGCTGAAGACGCGGGTATCGATTCGATTTAACTCGCTGCCATGGGGAGAATTTATCGACATCGTAAATATAACGCGATCTGCAAAGAGCAGCACAGACACCGGGACATTTTATGAATTCGCCGATAATCTCGTTTCCTCGCTAATTCTGTGTCACGCCCGTGAAGAAGTTCCAGATAAGTGGCCGCCCGTTGGCCAGACGGTGGATAAGAAACGAAAAAGGTCGGGACAAAAAGGAAGCATGATCTATGAGGCGAGGATAGAGGCCCCGCTATAACGATCGAGTCGAATGCGACCCAGTTTCGAGTTCGATTACCCCCACTAGCTTCTCAACGCCCGTGACGACAGACGATCTGTGTGTTCTTCGAACTTCTCGGATCGTGCTGTTACGTCGACCCGGTAAACGAGTTCGCTTCACTGTTAGGGGAAACATTGTTCGCACCCGTTTAGATCGATACACCTGGCATTGAACGGTAGACACGTTTCAAATGTCTGGCTTTAAAAAGACCGTCCTCATTCTACCGTGGAAGGCTCACCCATTTACAGTGCGGGCCGTCTGCGTTCTAGCTTTTCTTTTAAAATCGGG
>CM052164.1:9649912-9668028 GCA_028455555.1 Augochlorella aurata
TATATATATATATATATGAGATAGAGGTGTGAATGTGTGTAATGTTTATATTTAAAAAACTACCGAAATGTAACTGTTTCATGAGTCACAGGACTCAATATGTCTAAAACGCAAAAACTGTAAATCGTATAAAATGAAAATACTGCACACCAGAAAAACTATTGTTGTCTATCTATTGTTCAATAAAGTTACAGAAAGAAATTACGAATTTATAATTTGTTAAGAATTATCGAAATTGGATTTATTTCAATTTTGAACGATGTCTATTATAATATATAGTTACTATCTAAAAATTTCTGAAGGGAATATTTTTATAATATCAGCAATTATAGAAAAAAAGTTAGAAACTAGTCATTTTAACCAGTTTGGTAGTTCTAGTGTTAAGAAAACATGTTGTTATATATAGTCAACAAGCCACATGTTGGATTCTGTATAACGAACAAAATACTTTTTAACGCAATACAAGACTATTTTAGATTTAGGAATTAAAATGACGTCAAGTTGAAAGGGTCCAGCGCTTTGATTTCGAATTGCGGTGAAGATCCGTTCAATTTTCTCGAATCGAGAATGCTGTGCGACGTCTCTGGTGTTCTCGATCAACACCCATAAGACTTTTCCGTGTCTCTTCGATCGTTGTATCGGAAAGGAACGGCGCGAGGCGACTCGAGGACGCCGCCACCTCGATCGTAACTGGATCTAACTACCGTCCACCGGCCAAGGTGGTGGCGGGGAGCGGTAAAAACCGAAAGTGATTAAATCACTGTCACGCTTCCTTGGACTGTTTAACCCGAGAGCAATGACGCATGAATGAAGACGACCCGGCCGCGTTTGAACTTGGGACGCGGATCATAATTTACGTACGGGCGCGGAACCGGTTGAGTCTGCGTCGCCCGTCATTCTTCCTCCCTGCCCCTGATATTCCTTGTTTCCATCGGTTGCATCAATCTCGCGGACTGTGACGAATAAGCTGTGAGCATTAATCAAGCTGCCACACGTTCGCCAACCAGCCGCATCGACTCTTGTTTATAGGATCCGTGTCACGGTGTGCTCGGACGTTATCGCTCAATTATGATGCGCTCGAGTTTTTGTGAAAGAGAAAGGACGGGGGTTGATATAATCCTAATCGATACACCGCGGTGACAGCAGAGGCTGCTTTACGAGAATTATATCACCGGTCGTAAATTAGTGTGAGAATCATTGACCCTTCGATTGCGTAATCCAATGAACACGTTTCTAGGCTGGTGATGCAACTCCAAAGGGGAGAATCTACATTGTAGATTCTGCATGTAGGAGAAAATTCAAAGCACTTTTTTATCTTACGAAAGATTTTGCGTAATTCGGCCAGGTAATCGTAGCGCTTGGCGATATATTTGATATTCTAGATTATCGTAAGCAAACATAAGTCAAACTCTTTCCACTGATTTATTCGTAAATGAAGCTTTATTGAAAAAGATGTTAAACTTAACTCCCTTCTTTAACTTATATGCTTAGACAGTAAGATAAAAATGTTCTGGTTAAATTCTATCATTTCATCAGGGAGAATATTTTCCGGGCAAGTATAAATTGCTTATCGATTTTTTTAAACGCCCATTTCAGACGCATATGCTCCTGTTTAGAATAAGCAGAAACGATCTATCATGATCAGACATGTCAGCCAAGTTCTATTCAACGTCAGGGATATTTCGAGTATATCAAACTCGATTTTCTAGAAAATGATGCTCGAAGCACGAAACCTTGGTTCTATATTTTCAATTGACTCTCGTACGAGGAATTCTCTTCTTTTTGGCAGTACCGGATTTCAGAGGTGTTAGCGAACGCTTCTCGTTACATCATCCAACAGGTTCCAGATTCTTGAACCAGCGAAGGAAATCTCATTGTTCGCGCGAAATGTGTCGATGGTTATGTAATCATCGTTAAGTAGACATTGATGCAACAAACATTGATTGTGATACCCGTAAAGAACGTGGGCACTGCGTTAATTATGCCAGCTGTGAACAAGTCGAGGAGAAAAGTGTTGTAAGAGCAGCCGGTGTATCATGTTTTATGTATGATTCAGCTTCGTTATCGCAGTAATGCAGCTTAGGAATGCCCTTTAATATTCCGCGCGACCTAGAACATCGTTCTTAATCCGGCTTTAGATCGAATCTGCCCGTCAAATGAAAATATTAAAATCTCGATTTCGCGGGGTTACCTTCAGATTTCCCTTCACCGATGCATGGTAATTATAGTTTCATATGCAAAGCATAATGATCAATAAGCGTGAACGCTGAAGTTGTAACGTATGCAACGAAGATATCAAGATGATATTCAACAAAAGCCGATAGCAGAAACTTTGCAATGACAAATAATCGAGTATACTGGTAACGCGATGATAAAATGCATCCGTAGACTTCTCATGGGCAAATATAGAAACCGGCTTGCATAGTACAATCTCTAATCTATAAGGCATAAATTATTAGGCGTTGTTGCGCAATCGAGAAAAGGCTGGAAAAGGAAGTCAAAAGCGCGACGGGTCGCGATGATTAACACTAACTTATTGCACGACTTTCTCGACAATACATAGCTACTTGATTTTTCATTTATTACTACTTTATTTTCATTTATTCATTACTTTATTTTTAAGAAAGATAAAACCAGAAACATCTGCTGTACACGTAAAACATATGTTTGCAGAAAATGCTGACCGGATTTGTAAACAAATGCCGTGTACAATAAATTTCACTTTAACGTGAATAACGATATCTAAATTACTGAAGTGAAATCAAATTTGTCCAATTTCCACAGTCTTCTTATTAAAGGATATCTAAAATAATAAAAATAAATGTTACATACATACAAAATATAGGTGCGTTTAGCGTTAAAGTTTAAACGTCGCAAAGGTAGCGCTGGCATATACAGTGATTGAGCGTTTAAGCATGAGTATTACGCAATTGATAGAAAAGAACTATTTATCGTTAAAATTAAATAATAAAAATTGCCGATATCGCCATACAAAGAGCTAAAGAATAATACAAAAATTCAGAATTTGTATAAAACGCAAAAAGAAATGTAAAAATCATTAATTACTGATACCTAAAATTACTGTTATTGACTGGATATTTTACAGTGATTGACAGATTATCCTTTTTTAACACATTATACAATTATACTAATATACATAAAGAATAATTTTAAATACTTACCAATAGTGACAACAACAAATACCGCTACAACCTCAAATTAGTTATTGCCCTACAATTGTCAATCGCTATGAAGAAAGGTTATGGTGAAAACTCTTGACCACCCTTATATTTTCGAAAATATCGTAATAAATATGTAATAATTAAATGAATTGTTACAGTTTTTATTAATATATTCAAAAATTATTGGTTACTATAGTTGAGTTTTAGATCAAGTTACGTTGATTCCATGAAATCGAAAACGCGTATTTGCAAAATATAAATTACAATAAGACATGATCTGTTTTGCACAACAATATCTGGGCTATCGAGTGTGTGTGTGTGTGTGTGTGTTTTACTAAGTGAAAAAGGCATTATCTTATATTTACCAATTTTTTATGAAAACGGTCAATCACTGTATATAAGTCAACAACTATACACGCTACCCTATGACTCGTTATAAAATGCAAAAGAACACGAAGTGGCATTGATTCTAACAGCTGATGCTCGGAATTTTGAGGCCAGAGAACCGGTGGAATTCTTCGACGTAGGCGTAGCAACGCAATCACGGCTTATCCACACAAACGATTCGTCACCGTAAGAGTGATATACTTGGTTCGGCGCAATTACCACGGCAAACTCGATTAAACCTTGGCCGGCTAGCACGTTTATTTTATGCACGGGCCGGCTCTGTAATCCCGGAGCGACCGGAAGTGATCGAGGGCACTCGACCTCCGGTAGATATCCACGCCGATAATTTCCGCGCTCCGCCAGGATATCTTGGGACCAGTAATTTGCTCGCGATAATCGGGCATCGCCGAGCAACATTATTAACGAGATCGGCTCGTGCGCGGCAAACCACCGGAACCATTCCAACGACTGACCGGTCGATTGAACTGAAAGTCAGAGTTCAGCGCAGCTGCATCGATCCCGTGGAAACGTCCACTTCGATGGTTCTTCTCGGTCCAGTCAAGGTGTACGTCGTGCTTCTCTTTCCTCCTTAATAAGGAAGAGCTGTTGATTTTTCAACTGTTGAGAGAATAAATCGTATCTCCTTCGCGTTATTCCTAGCGATAGCGTGCACACATTTTCGTTGTGCGAACACTGTGATCTATGGTAAAGAGATACGCAACGCTAGGGATACATGAGGCAATTATAAGCATAATATTGTAAGTTTCGGGATCTTGAATGACAACTGTTTCTATATGGTTTTGTTCAGAAGTTGAATTTTAGCGATAGAAGCGAGATGGTGTATTTATTAACGATTTAAAGACGGGAAAATCTCAGACGGAGCTCCACGCTTTGGATTCATTGCACTTTACTTAAGTGTTATAAGTTTTAACAACTGTGTTATTATATTTATCTCTCAATTAAACATTATATTAATATTCCCTAAAGCTCTCATCCTATAATATTGTTCTCATTTTTGTTTAAAACAATCATGGAATATATAAATGATTGAGAGATTGTTCTTGACGTTGCACACTTTAAATTAAAATTCTTTTGCTTCCTTTAATAGAATGATTAGTCTTCCTTTTTTCTTCACTTTAAGTGAAAGTATTAATCCTTTGCACTACGCTTTCTCTCACGGCTAGATTAGCACTTCTTCATTCTTAGTAATTTCCCTAATAGAACGAGACAATGTTTGCTTCTTGCGTGCTTTTCTCTAACATTGAACTCACTGTTCAGTTTTCATCACATGTTTTATTTAAAAATTATTGAAACTATTAGGAAGTGTGTGACTAAACTTCTCCGTTCAAGCGCAAGCCGTAATAAAAATGGCGGATGGTCTCAATAAATTCAGGCATGTAATTCTTATAAAGAAGCACACGTTAGCCACTTTTAGAGTTCGGTAACTTTAGTGTGAATTTAATTTCCGAATTCTGATAACAGATAAATCAAATTCTAAATTTGAATTTAGAAGAGAATAACATTCATATGTAGTAGATCAAGTATGTAATCTTCATCACAAGTTTTATTTTAATAATATACAGAAGGGAATGCATCATATGAGCACTGTTTGATTCAACTAGAAAGGTTCCAAGTTAATACTTTCGTAAATCGTTCAACTTTTGTACAATGTGCAACAAGTTTTAGATTTCCATATTTGCTACATTGTGTACACTCATACATTTTATACATTTCCCGGAATTGCTCCAAGAATGAGACAACTAGTTTGTGGTTTTTCAGACACACTTTTATTACACCACCGTATTGTGGCATCAAAGGACAGATAATCGGTTAGCTGTTTTTGACGCTTGTATTCGTCATGGAGACGAATACGTGGTATGACGTGTATACTCGTCATACGAACAGAATTTGCTATTTAAATTGCAATTTTACTGAAAACTAAAATATATTCGCGAATTTAAAGATGCTTTGAATATTGCGAGGTCAGGAATATAAATAATATAAATAATTATTTTGAAGACCCTATATAGAGTCTGGGTTAGGTATATACTCGTCATAGCTTATTTTGTGCGACACATTTTAGGTACGCACTTTTCAAAGAGATCGCAACAGCAAACTGGTTGAGCTGTAGAAGAGAAGAACGTATGAAGATTAATTTCAGAGTCCGGAAATCCATGGTGATCCAGAGATCACGCAACCGATTAAGGGATCAGAACTTCTCCAGGTGAAGAGGATTAATGCAGAAGGTCGCGCATGGTCCAGACCCCTCCAACAGACGTCTCTAATTAGACACGTGTTCCTCTCGATTGACTCATTCGTGGTTCACGCGCGGTCTGGTATCGCGTGCAGTGACAGAAACACGTACATTGCACGCACACGAGGCGGCTACGTGGCGAGCAAGTGGCCACGCGAGCAAACCACATTAGGCGGGTGCTGCATTAGCACGTGGTTGGTCCGTCGGCTGCGGATTACGTAACCAGTAGGTAACCAGGGGCAATGTCAAGGCTAGATGCTGCACCGGCACAGACTCCGCAGCCGCGGCCTCTGATCCACAGCAGCCCAGCGATCCGTGCACCGCACAGCGATCCATGCCTACTACCGATCGATAGACTCCAGAGTCGCCTGGGAATTCGCTTGCCGCGACTTACATTATTTCAACATTGTTTCAGAGTTTAAGGTTACAGTATGGTAGGTCATTAAATTCATCTCGAATATTATCAAGTCAAAATAGGTATTAACAGTGAAAAAATTGAAGTGACCAGCGTTTTTATAAACAAGAATTTTTTTCTGAAAGATTTTATATTCGAACACGTAACAAAGTGATCAACAGTCCAATGTATAGTATGTTTTAAGCCAGTTCAAATTGTTAAAAACCTAGTATTCTTTCTACATGGACTGGCAAATATTTCTGACAAGTGTAAACAATTGAAATATAAGTGCTTACATGGACAAAAGTATAGCAAGAACTTGCATTTTGATATTTTTTAAACAACAATGAAAACGATTAGTTTTAATTTCATTATTTTTGTTTTCATAATGCTGTACCTATTGACCGAGTTATACGATGAGCATAGTGAAACAATTTGGTTGAAATGTGAAAGCCTAAAAATTGAATTTTTGTCACAAATTGTAGCTTCCGGGACCTCTGAGGACCTATTCGATACCTGTCACGCACACGAGCGGACACCACGATCGCATCAGCGAACCAGGAAAAAAGGTGTCGTCGCGAATCACCAGACGAACGGTTCTTGCGCAAAGATTTGGCAACAAATCCGCGATATCGGGCTACCGGTTCAGGTCACACGACCAGATTGCACCTTAATCGCGTGGGCGATCGCTCGTCCCCAAGAATGCCTTTTTGTTTGTCGCCACCGAAGACAGCGTCTGCAAGCTTGTGTGCATTAGCTGTGACAGGCCCATTTGTTATCCCGGTGACAGGACCTGCTCCAATTTTCGTATGAATAGAGAAGTTGGAACGCGCTTCGTTGAATCATTTGTCAGTATGTAAACCGCGCGCGCGTGGGTCGGTATATGTCACTCTAAAAGCCCCTCCGGGGGCGAATGTTTACTTCCATTTTCGTCTCATTTACTGTCGCCGCGAACCTTTCCCGCGAACACGCCGGGCCTTTCTTCGCATTGGATGCACATGACTCTTTCATGATTCTCTTGATTTATTCAAGTGCTTAAGGCTCGGTCGACCCGAATTTCTTATTTAGAGGAACTCGTACTTTCGCGATAGCTTCTAAAAATATGATTCCTTTAACCCCGCGATCCTCCTGGAGTCCGTGCGACCCTAAATGAAATTTTAATTCGATGATGTGGTGTTCGATAAATCAAGGTTCTTTTTCGAAGCGCAAGGAACAATATTTTTCAAAGGAAATTGCACCGTATTCTTCCAATTTTATGTTTTTGGGTTAATGAGGCTTTAAAGAGAAATAAGTTAGATAATTAAGAAGGATAGAGTTACGTGAAGTATGCTAGCCTCCTTATAGTTAGTTAAATTGTCATAATTAATATTTCTGATCATCCAAAAAATGAAGATTTAAATTAAGAAAATCATTTTTAAATAAGCGAAAACAGATAAATGTAATTACATTTGGAACTCTATGAAGTATATTATAGAATAGTCTAGCTTTGCTTAAAAGCTAAAAGACACCTGATGTTCCTAATATTTTTAAATGCTCTGAAAAGTGACAAATTAGTAGATAAGCTTACAAACTACTTATATATTTGGTTGCCAACACCAGGATCAAATCAAAATTAGTATCTTCTATGAAATCTGAAAATTTTTTTTAGATGATAGTCCACTAGACAATAACTGAAATGCTTTTTCTTAATTTTGCATTTATTTGGAGTGACAAAAAACAGTTAAAAAACCTTATTTTTTAACTTTTTTATCTGAGCCTATAACAAAAATTTAAAACATGCTGAAAATTGTATCGAAATCGTTCGACGTTGTTATGGGTTACAAATATTGAAAGATCGCGAAAATCGTAGTTTTGTCCCGATTTTTGATACTTTTGACTAAAAACCGTAAGAAATTTTTGAAATATTTCAGCGCCTGTACCTTGACTCTGGATTAACCGATTTCGATCAGCATGCAAATAAGTTACCGAGATCTAGGAAGGGTATCTTTTAATTGTTTGTCACAGATGGAAAGAGTTAAAAAATGAGATTTTTCTACTTTTTCTGTCATTCCAAGTAAGAGCAAAATTAAGAACAAGCATTTCAATCATTGTCTAGTGGACTAGTCCCTCTATCATCTTAAAAATGCAAGTCATTTAGTACAGTTTGAAAAAAGTTATTGTGTTATAAAAAGTGTTCGAACACTTTCGCGAGCCTCTGTATATGTAATTGTCAGCTACGATCTGTTAGTGGTCTTCTGTAACAGTTTCGGTAAGATGTCCGCAGATGTTGCTTCATACGATATTGATAAATCGTTACGTGAACCGAAGAGTTTCTGGACGAAGTGGGTACTGAATTAGCTATCAGGCGACGGTTCTAAAATAAACCCGAAGCCTTCAATTCGACTTAACCAATCGATTTATATTTAATACCCGCGTCGACGCGTCGTTAACACGATTCAATAGACTCTATATCATCCATTTCAGCCGGGGAACGACGAGTTCCTGTTCGACAGCGAGTCTGCTATTAAATGTCTCCGGCGGCAGTTCCATCGATGCTCCGTCGATGCGTCAACACCAATGCATTGATGCACAGAGTGTATAGATGCCACAGCATTGTATCGAGATGTTGATGTAATATCAGCCGATTCACAGCTGTTTCACGTGAGATAATCGTGGTCGGCTTCTTATATTGCGCTCCAACATTTTTCTTTTTGTTTAATCGTGTCGATGATGCATGGGCTCGAGCGCGCATCGCTTCCCCTTCCGAAAGCAACGGAAAACCCCGATGCACCTCGGCTGCTTGCTCTCATGACGATGATGAATCAAAGAAAAATATACTCTTCGTCTATCTATACCCATATTAGTTCGACGGTTCAGAAGCCAATCAGTGAAGTCCACTTTTCTTTGAAAATAAGTTACAAAATTGTTCAGAGGGAACTGCTTTTTTTCTGAAACAACGTCTTTTTGCTTAACCGTTTGCGGTCACATGTCTACTCTCAGCCACCAAAGCTATTTATTTTATTTTTGCATAAAATTAAATCACATTATTGTGTTAAATACATCTAAACTTAAAAAAATAATTAATAAATTTTGTTTTTTCTTCTTAATGTTGCACATTATGTATTACTGTTCGTTCAACGAAAATTAATTCCGACCAGTATAAACTTAATACGACCCCAAAGGGTTAATATCTATTTTATTTTTACAATTTGTATAATGACACTTCGTAAAATTTATAACATTGTAGATAAAATGGTTTGTGTATAAATACTATTCTTTTGGTTAGTACCTATTTTCTGTTGCAGTACAGGAAAGCTATATAGTACAATAAAGGAAAGTTATACTTATAACAATGCTAGTTATGCACAAAAATTTACGTACGATCGGAATTTAAAAAAAAACATTAGCATTTTCCTTTTGTTTCGCTTCTGGTTTAGTTCATTTGTATGTAATCTTATAATAAAAACTGTGTTTTGCATTATTATTAGCATTGTTATCTTTTTACGGTTCATTTGCGAAATCCTTATTTATCTCAATTTTAAGGTTAATGGGTTTACTCTGATTGGTTTCTGAACCGCCCAATTAATTGCTATAGTAATAGCAGACTAAAGATATAAATACGTCTTGTTTTCGTATCGCTCATTTATTATTTTCGTGATACACATATCGGTTGTATGTATGCATTCGAGGAAGATACGTCATACGAAATGCTCAGATGCATTTGGTGTTTGATAAAATATATCAATAAAGGAGTGCGCGATATTAGCCATTCGATTAAAGTTATCTGGAACAGTGACGATGTAGTTTTGAGTATCGATGTTAAGTGTCAAGACTTTTTCAGTTGTACTGGATCATTGCTCACAGCCATAACTAGACTAGGCATCATTGTGCAAAATAGGAAGTTTCTGTATGTTAGAAGCAACGGAACTAGCTTAGAAATCCTTTCCTATTTATAATAATTGGTGTAAGTTGAAAGTAATATTTTGATACTCCACAAATCTTTGCATGTTTCTTTTATTTTAAACTGCAGCTATGCATTTTTGACATAAATGCATAAAATTAGCAGTCAAGACATAATAGTTATGGGAGGTAAAAGATATGTTTTGTAACAATGTCTCATTATTTCTTATGCATTTACAGTATATTTTACAGGGTGTCCTAAAAGTCACTCGCAATCGAGAAATGAAATAAGGTCATTTGAAACAACTTTTTCCTTATAGAAAATGAAATCTGCGGCTTCGTTTACGTGTTATTAACGAAAAACGCTGATCAATGAGAGGCCAGCTCGTCTTGTTTGAGACGACCGTAGTCAACGAGCGATCGAAGCTCAGTTCCGCTCATTGGCTCGGCTGCCTCGCGCCAATATATCTCATTAGCGATGCCTCGGAGAAAAATTTTTCAAAGGGAAAAGTTACTTCAAATGACCTCAGGAATCCCTCATTTCCCAATTGCATGCCACTTTTGAGACACCCTGTATACGAAGGTGTCCAAATAAAATACACTTAATCAATGTTCGATAAAGTAATGTAAGTACACTGCGAATTTTTTGCATTTATGGTAAAACTGTTGCAATTTAACTTCGTAATTGCAATTTAAAATAGTAGAAAGTTGGGAGAACCGCGAATATTAATGGCAGTCAGAAATGATTCGGATGCAGGAAGCCGCACTTCAGAAGTCGGAGGGTTAAAGGAATTGAAAGATGTCGACGTATCATTTTTAATCCGCTAAAATGAAGAAAAAGAAACTTTTCGTTTTCTTTGTATTTCTTGTTGCATAAAAATCTGCAGTTTAACAGTAAACCTACCACCGCCGGTCAAATGACCGGTTTCACAATTTTAATTCATAATTGGTGACGTCATAAAGTTGTTTCTATTAGAAATTATTGAATTTATTTATTTATTCAGGCACACACTATGAAAAATTTAATTAAATTCTAATCTATAATTCTTGCAGGGTAACACTTATTAATCGCTTTTAGACCTCGGTAGGTTTAGTGTTAATTGTAAGGATGGTTTCCGCATACTTATTAGACCTACATCATAGAGTATGACAGTTTTAATTAGTCACGTTAGTATAAAAAACCCGTAGCAAATACACAGAAGCGAATTAAGTATAGTTACGAGGATATCGGTCACTTCAGTAAAATTAAATATAATTGCGAAAGTTGCACAAGAGTTCTACGTATTAACATGAATTTGTCGTAAGAAAATATACCAGAGCATGTACGTCACCACATCATAGCACAACGCACAATCATCCGGCAGCCCCGTGACACATTATGCATATTATGTTTACCACTACCTCAACATAATCTTATTTACGTCTTGCATCGCAAAACCGTTAACAATCGTCGGAAAAAAAGAGATACCGTCACGAATTACGCAAGAGATAGCAGGAGGTGAGCTCGGCGAGCCGCTTAACGAAGTCGCGTTATCGAAATAAGAAAACTGAACCGTACAGCAGCATCAAAATATGTTTCCGCGCCGAAAGCAGCTGCGAGCAGCCTCGAATTTTGACTTCTTGCCACTCCGCGGAGATAATTGAGTTTTTTCCTCGCCAGCCGATAACTGCACGAGTGATTTTTTGCGTTGATACACAGCGTAGTGCCGAGTCAGGCAGCGATAAAGAGACGTTATTATTTGCGGTTGTTTTTCGTCTCGGTGCCGCGATGTCTGCTCGCGCCGTCGTTATCTAATAATTAACGTTCCGCGGCAAAAATCTGCCCACACGTGACCGCGTGAGCGTCGCTCATCGGCCGCGAGTAATCGTTCAATTTTCTGTGGAAAATTCTTGCGATCCTCGCATGCTGGAACTACCGTTCGATACTAAATAACCGTGACTTCAAGGTGAAGTTTTTTCTTCGCAGCTATTAACAATCGCGTGGTAGTGTGCGCGCTAATGTCCGTCACGAGGAAACGAAAGGATGCATTAACGTGCTTCGATTCGACGAAAGGTGGTTGCGCGCCGACATTACGAATTTATCGCTTGCATGTCATTACATTATTTTTGGTTTCATTGCTCTCATAATACTTTCTATTTTATTACTCTCACAATATTTTCGATTTTATTGCTATCATGACATTTTCGATTCTATTACTTTCACATTTTCTTAGTTCCGCGTCTCGAAATGACTCGAGCGGACTGCAGTCCTTTGTTCGGTGCTCGTGATTTTTCTTCCTACAACACATTATTCTGTATGCGCAAAGTGATTCATAAATTTATTCAGGTGAGAGTATCGTCTTACTCGCACAAACTGCGTGCGCAATCTCATTTTTTCCAGTGCTCTAAGTGGCACAGATGGATGATTAACGAGCGCTCGGACAAAGCGAGCAAGATATAAAGTGTTTACAGAAAAAAGCTGTGATTCACCGTTTATTCTATTCAGATACGAAAATTAATAAATACTGTACACGTTTCCGAGGCTCGCGTTAAATAATCCCAATTAACTGATTAGCCAGCTGCACTTTCTACCAGGAACAAACATAATCGTTTGCGTACAAGCTATAAACGAATGAAAACCGCTGTGTAGATAATAAACGAATTTATTTCCGATTTATAATGCCTCGTCCTCGAAGCGATAAACTGTGGACTTCGATATCCAAATCCAGATACCTGTAGTCACTTTTTTAGTAATCAGAACTGATTTATAACGCAATTCTATACGAGCAGACATGCGATGAAAAATCTATTAGGCATTCGCTAAAATTTGCATTTTATTACGTCTGGCAGATCCATGCAAAATGCAAACGCATAAAATCCGCGGTCTGGCAATGAACGAGGACGATGAGCACCTTCAATTTCGATTTACTGCTCCCCAGTAAGTCCCACAAAATGGCGGTGAAATTCTTAGACACGCAGAAGTTTTTCCAATAATTTCATGCTGGACGTTCGCGAAGCTCGAAGATACAGTGTTCGTTGCTGCATAATAAGCGCATTGTGGGATGTGTCCGGTTACAATGAACACATCCACAGCGTTACCAATCGCATGAATAATTGGCATCGCGCGCTACCATTAACAGCTGTTTACGGCACGCCGCGGAAGATTTGCCGAACGACGTGGCGGCGCGGCGCGTCGTACAAAAGACGAGCCCGCGGATCGTATAAATAAAACCCGCTGGCTTTTTCTACAACGTCTATTTTTGCGCTGGATATTTCCACCGGCCAGTCGATTTGATTGAAAACTATTTCGGCTGCGTGGCACGCGTCCGAGGTTCCCGATCCGCGTTTTATCTCCGCCATGGACAACGGAATACATTTCTATCCTCCACGACTGCCACGTTCTTCTTCCGGTGCGACCAGCACCGAGATTCCGGGTTTCGACTCGTGTTCCACGGATCATAGGTTCTTACTAAACTTCGGACTTTTATGCAAAATAAAAATCTTTTATATTGATCGCAAGAAAGATAAATCATATGGCAATGGCGTCCCTCTTTTTAATTAATTTATTAAGGTGTATATAATAATAAAAATATTATCGAATTCGTCTCATGTCTTTGGAATTGTTTTTTTCACTCAGTCATTTTTAGTGAATTACTATACCGTGGATTTTACGCATTTGTGCCAAAATCGGTTAGTTGCAATTTAAAATACTAGGAAGATAAGAGAATTGAAAAACGTCAATGTATTATTTTTAATCTATTGAAATGATCAAACAAAGAATCAACTTGTTATTTAGTTTCTATTTCTAGCAATTTTTGTAGACAGCTTTTATTTTGCATAAAAATACTAGTAATTACACTAGCTTCTGGGACAGTGTATGGAGCACAGAATTGTTGACAATTATCGAAGTTCGAGAATCAGTTGGTTCTTAACACATTAATTGCCGCGTTGGATATGTACGAGTAACACTAATTTTTGACTAGTTTAAAAATTCTTTTTTTGTTGTAGCATATTCGACAAACTGTATTTTACTATGACACTTGTGATGCAGAAGAGTTAAAATGCCAATCACTAAATAAATGTTAACTATTTAGTTTCAGTTTCATCAATTGAATTACTTCGATTTTGTACGAATTCCTGGGGTTAATCTTTGGCGTTTACTGCGTTAAGTCTCTCAACGTTTAGCTCGTAATTTCTAATTTCTATTATTTGGTTTGTAATATGATGTTAGTACAAGTAATGTACAGAGTGTTTCGCCAAAACCTCAATTTCTCCTCAATCTCCTCCAATAGTGATCTAACACACAGTGTTATGTTCACGATAACACTGTGTGTTATCAAATAACGAAAAGTAGTTCTTTTTTCGAATTCATTTTTGACGGAGTTTTGAGATCATCGATGTTGATTTGCATATAAAGTCATATCTTCTTTTTAGTAATATACATAATGAGCCGACTTTTAAATGACCTTTAGAAACAAAGGCCAAGTTTAAATTCGAAAGGTTATTTCAAGGTCAGAGTATTATACATGTTGAATGTACTTTAACGTCAGCTACACGATACATATATCCACTTGAATATGTAAATTAACATCGATGACCTTAAGAACTACAAAAAAACGAAATGACGTTGGAGAAAAGCTACTTTAACCTCTTAGGCACGGCTGAATTTTGCGCGATAGCTTTTGCTTAAGTTATTATTTTTCTTAAAGATATCATACATATACTTTCACTTTAATCATTTACTTTAATAACTAATATTACAATTGAGTAAAGCACGAAACATCCGCGAGAGCCATTATAGTGGCGCGTCGTACTGGAAAATGACATTCGCGGAAGCCACTATAATGGCGCGTCGTGCCTAAGAGGTTAATTCTGTATACAACTTTTCTTGTAATATGAAGATGTTGAGGTAGCCGACTTTAGACGAAACACCCTGTATACAGAGTGCCTCACCTAACTGGAGCATCCAAAATGTCTCGCGTGCTTTTATGATAGAAAAAAATGTCAGGAGAAAACAGAGAGATTCAGAGGGGAAAATATAATGAAAGGCAAAAAATTTTGTTGACATTCTCACGACACCGCAAAATATGAGAGAACGGATTAGAATCGTATGTGCTAATATCAAATTATGTGGCGGGTCAAAGAATCGTTAATTAATCGGTTACGTAAATGTACTGAAGTTGATGGACATCATTTTAAACGCTTACTGAAATAAATTTTCCTTCATTGTTTACATCAAGTGCTCTAATTTTATAAATTCTTCCTATTCAAGGTCTCGTGAAGGTCATAATATTACAGATCGATAGATTTGTCTTGACCTAGGCAGTCATACAACGATAATAATAATGCATAATTCCATTTAAAACAACTGATAACCTTAAAATGTGAAAAAATATAATCTCAAACAAAATTTGCCTATCATAATATTCGCCCGTCTGAACCAACTAATGTTTTCCTCTGACATTTTTTTCTATTATAAAAAACAGCCGAGAAATTTTAGATGCTCGAGTTAGACGAAACACCATATATGGAAGTACAAAGAAGTACATGGGCAGAGACAGGGATATATAAATTACACGTGTGCACGTGTGCCCCCAATAATACACGTTGTAAATCTTGGTCTCTACTTTTCAAAGTTTTTCCAGCCGTTATAGACAATTCTTTATTGCAAACGTTCAAAGGTTGTATGGTGATAAATAAACTGATAAATCAGAGCATTTACAGAAGATAGCGACGTCTATTTATTGAATTTCGAAATCCTGTGTGCATTGATGAGCCGTTCTTGTTTTGACTCTGGAATTTTCATTCTTTGTGTCGGATAACAATGAATAAGCTCACTGTCCGAATCGATGATGCAAGAAAAGAAATACAGATCTATATACTATGCCATATCCATTTTTTATTTTTATGATCCGTGATAGCATGCATCTGATGAAGACTATTGATGTAACCCCGGCACCTGCACTTTGCTCTTTCTATCCTTATATAATAGTGTAGTTCTCGACATTCTTTTTCAAATATTCAAATATATACATATTCGATTAAAAAGGAATGCATTGTATGCGTTTTCTGACATTCTTGTTTTCTACACTACATCCTCGCGTTCATAATTTCTTCATCGAGTTTGCTCTTTCACTTTGTCCGCGATGCTACAGCGAATAATTTATCATTAACAACAGATTGTATTGGATAACCGTGAAATTATCAGCGAGGCTTTTAGTTTTTCATGTAACGTTAACGATCATTGGGTACAATTGTGATATACGTACTGTAACATGATCGTATGACGCGATTCTGTTGCTATCGGTAATGGATAATAAAAATGAATGTATCTTTTATTAACAGCACGTTAAAAGAAATTAAAGACTTTGTTGGCAGACTGAATGCCTACTTCAAACAGCTTGTGTCACAAATCGTTTGCGATTTGCTGACGGATGTATCGCTGATAGATACTACTCCGCAGTACTTTGTTTTACTATCATGCACAATGATGTCAGCCGCTGTGCTTTGTTTTTATTTTAACACAATTTCAACCGTTTGTAGCATAAGCCTAGCGCAAATATTAATTTGTCTCTTCTTTATGACAAGTGCTCTTGTCGCTACGGCTTCAGCGCGGAAATCTCTGAAAATAGGAGATTTTCTCCACTAATTTCTGCTAATCAACTAACTCGTCGATGAAATATGCAACGGTCACGTGCATTGAAACGATAAAAGGTGCTCAAGCGAGTGCAACTGGCAACGCGGAACGTATTCACACCTGTTCAAAACGGAACAGTAGTATGAAAAGAGGCAGTGTTTGAATCCGCACGGGTGCACGTGACGAAAATTTTCCGTAGTTTATGGAAACAACGTTTGTATTCTTAGCAAACTGCCGGTTACGTATGTCGGAAAATAAATCAACCACGGATTATATTTGAAGCGCGAATGGTTTATTTTTAATGCAAGTTCTCCGTAAGTTTTCATTGAATATATTTGAAACTTTACAATATGTTTACTTTTACTGCGTGCATAGCGACCGGATAATTTACAGTTACCGGATTCGATAATCCTTCGTTTATACTATTAATTAATATAAAAAATATGGCATCATATTTTATCTATCCTTGTATTAGAGTTGGACAAGATTATCTTATCAGAGCTGGGCAGAATGCTGCTCAAAAATTGTCAAAAATCATTGGCATTATTATTCGAATAAAAACTGAAAAATTATTCGCAGAAACATATAGAACAATTTGTTGCGAATAATGAATAATTGTTATTCGAATAAAATATTCAACTAAAAACAATTCACCCGAATAGTTATTTTATTAATGCTTATTAATAAAATCCTGCGTTAGATCAGGAATTCGTATTGCACGAATGATTTAAATTCACACATTGATGGTAATCATTTGAAAAAAACAGGAAACTAGTTTTTTAAATAAAGTATTGGTGAGATAAAGTTACTTTGACTTTTGCAGGTATATTATTAATTTTCGAAGGTTTAGGCAATCGGACATAATCGCAGTTGGAAGCAGTATTACATTTTTCCAAATACTCAGTTTCTTCGTGCAACGTATCAAGTCTTAATTTCATTTTCATAGAAATACATTCTCCCGTAAATCACGGTTGCGACGTTGCGAAATTTTAGCGTGACGAGACAGATTTATCGGCCCGAGCGAGCATGATCCTACGCCAAAATGGCGGATCCATCTCCGCTGCGAACCTGCAAACTTTTCCCGAGAAAATGTTTCGCGACACAGTCGCGTAGCTGCCGGCCGATTTTCTCGCGGCTGTCAGAGGCGAGTTTGTGTACGGGGTCGTCATTGCAATAAAGAACGGCTAATAAAGCGATAAGCGACGCGTTCTCGAATTACAACGCGCGCATGCACGCAGTCGCATGGTTACGGTTACGTAAAGTACATTCTCTCTCGCAACAAGCAACTGGAAACATATACACAAATGTAGAGATCATTCGGAGAGCATATTCGAGATATTTCGATAAATTCATTAACGCGGGATTTATGCTGTCGATAAACCTCCATTTATCTGTTGGCGACGA
>CM052164.1:9668128-9775886 GCA_028455555.1 Augochlorella aurata
TATAATATATAATATATAATATACAATGTATAATATATAATATATAATATACAATATATAATATATAATATATAATATACAATGTATAATATATAATATACAATGTATAATGTATAATGTATAATGTGTAATGTGTAATGTATAATGTATAGTGTATTATATTTTAAAAATAATAAATAATATTTTAATTATTAAGATTATTAAGACTCGTTCTACGGTTAATACATAAAGTATACAAGACATATAAAATTGCGTTCGATACTGGATTTATAAAAATTGTTTAATAAATTGTAACAAAGTTCTCTTCACTGAATTGAAAGCTAAACCGCCCATTTCCCAAGTATTTCGCTTTCGAGAACTTTTATTCGTTCCATTATTTGTGAGTTAAGAGGAAGAGGTTAATTCTTTTAATAATACAATTCAAGTGCTCCATATAATTTTTCGTAAATGTATCGGCGTATTTGCGTTTTAAATATATCGAAATGCATCCAGCAGTTTGCAGAGTAGATAAATTTCTTCGACATGCCATGCCGCAGCGATAAAGAAATGTCACGAAGCAATCGCTCTCATAATCAGTTCGCTGCAAAATGGCTGTTATGTAGACTCCTCATCGAGAGATGAAGTCATTTCCCCTATCAGATAGATAGAGACAGGCTTAGATAAACAGCTACAATCAAGCTGAATATTTCGAGCGTGCAGTCCGCAGTTTTTCGAACATTCTCTGTCGCGAACGCAGACTTGTTTGCACCCGGTGCATCGATAAAGAATTATTCGTGTTGCCAGCGGAAGCGAGAGTGACACAGAGACGCTATGTTTGCAGAATCTATAACGTGTCTCCTAATAGACACAGATAGTTTCTCAAATAGAACCACTCGATCCACACGATTTATCAGCACTCCAAACGTGCCCGCGCTGAGACTTTCGAGTTTTATAAATAACCTTAGTCGCACCATACTCCGCGACATGATATCCAAACATTGTGTCCAAATCATGCTGATCTCGTACCAATCATGAAATGTTTTTCGGGGGGATATAGTTTTCACATCCATTTTATTACAACTGTAAAGCGTTATTTTCGAATTTATACTATCATTCGATGTATTCGCGTTTCTAAATAATATAATAAACTTTGAAATATTTACTTAATACGAATAAAACGAAATGCGAGCAACTTTGAAATTGCCGTTCCAAATTAGGGACGGATGCCAACTGTTTCATAAATCGGAACAATGAAAAAATTGATGTACACTATAGGGAACGTCCTTGTTTAGAAACCCGTGATCGAATAAACATTGTTTGTGTACAGCTGATTGTTACGTAACACGATTTGTGCGAGTGAGTCTATAACGAACAATGTTAAAAAGTTCGGGTAGGTCTTTTACATTCACTTTCACATGTTGTATCTATTTTTGATCGCATTGTTTGCGCTATGTTCCAATAAAGGGACACAATTGAACGGTGTTTCATAACAGACACTTGTACCTTAACTGAATATGTACATGAAACTGAATTGCGCGCGTGACTCAACGCGCCAACTTTTTGAAACTTTGCTTTGCGGCGTCGGTATAAATCAAGTGATAGCAAACACGGTTAAATAGGACAAACAAACAGTTTCTCTATTTGTACCGGGCTCGCGGCAATGGCCGCCCGTTGTTAGGCTCCCGGTACACTGGAGGAACACACAGTGACGCAGTTGCTCTAGCTCGCGTGCCAATTTCCCCGAGATTGTTTGGAATCGCGAAACCTCAACGATCGCCGAATAATTAACGTTCAAAATATTTACGAGCGTCGCCGGGCCGTTTCACGAGTTCGCGGTGTCGCCGGAGAGGCCGTTCGCATAATGGCGTTCGTTACGTAAAGAAACGTCTCCGCGCGACGATCGTGCGTGGGACAATATGTGTACATGGAAACTTCTGCGAGTAGCCGTCCATCTCCCGAGGTCGTTTCCTAGAAGAGACCGAAGAAACTGCGGGCACACTGTGCTATGTTACAGTATGTTATGCTTTGGCATCGAGCACTATCGTAAAATGAAAGTCAAAATAACAGGACAAATTAATAGCAAAAACTCGAATAAATACACCCGTCTATGCCACCATCACTTATAGTAGGAAGAATATTTTTTAATAGTATCATGCCCCAGAACACACAGCGATGGAACTAAAAAAGTAATTTTGTATAGAAAAACAAAAATCCTATTTTTCTCATATGAAATTAAATTCTATTTCAAAAGAGCCAGTTTCCAGTGGTATTTCGCAAGTTTTTATAAAAACAGAACCCTGACTGTAATGTTAAAGTAAATAAAAATCACGTTAATTTTAAAGTGTGCTATATTTTTGTCCCAGAGTGTATGCTACGCTCGGCAAGTCACGCGACTGAGGCAAACCGCGACGAAACGGCGGATGCGCCGCCATCGGCGTTAATTACGCTGATCGAACCGCGATTTTCACGAAAACGGTCTTTCAGTTTCCCTGTTTTCCTCTTTTTCTCGGAAATGGATACATGGTATATTTACGTCGCAACATGCAACGGGCTACAAAGAAGTCTCTGTGACTCGAGCATCGCGTGTACACTTGTTATCGACGATTTCCTGATAACGACGTCCGGGTTTGAATAGTTTGATCGGGATATCGCGATCGGTGTATCACGGTCTCGAAATACAACAGAAAATCTGAACATGACGCTTCCGAACGACGGTCCAAATCGCGACGATCGTGTGACGATCCTGAAGGATCGTGTAGGAGTTTCATGTTTCTAAAAATTGAGATAAGAATAAATCGGCGTTGGTGTTGAATTATCTTTTTATATCATTCGTATTTCTTAGATATTTCCTTTCAGAGACCTAATCTGGGACATTATTATTTAGAGCCCAAAGAACAAAAGAAACCGCAAAAAGCCGCAATGATTTTGGATTCTCGAGTTGCGACAAGAAATATTGGATCATATCCCACAAGGACATCGCGAATGTTCTACGTATGTCTTTAAAATGTCCTAGAAACGTCTTGTGTTGTAAATCAAGACGTCTTTTAGACATCTTTAAGTCTCGGGTGTTCTTATGGGCATCTTATGGGCGTTTTATGGACGTCTTTAAGACAATTTTTAGGCCGTTCGTGGGCCGTTTGCAAGTCGTTTGCGGACCATTTGTAGAAAATGTTGGAATGAAGATTACATGTAGGGGCGGGTGTTAAGAAAGTAACTCTTAATAAATTAGCAATGGCGTACATGTATGGTTAATAAAAACAAAAGAACTTTATTAACAATTTTCGGAGCTTGAGGCTTGTTTTTATAGTTACCGATTATCAACAACTATAGAAACGAGCTGCGAGGCTCGGATAATCGTATCCCTGCTTCCCAAGTTGTTCATTTTTGTTTACAAGCTGAAGGGCAATCGGAAAGAATTTACTGTATTATAACGGGTGAACTTCTGAAAAAGATATCTTTACGGAAAATAAATTGCTAATCGATTGGTAACAGCCATTGTTCAAATTATTTCGCTAATAATTGGAACGAGAAAAGTGACACTTGTTGATAAATTACGAATCTTTATGAAAAATAAGAATTGTTTGTATAAATTAAAAGGAACAAAGACTCGATAAATATGTAGTTATTCCCTTAATGATTTTCATACATTGCGAGTGATGTAACAATGATAAACAAACAAATCAGTTCTTCCACTTTTTTACTGTTTGCTTGATTTTTGTTACAGGCTGGAAGAATGGATAGCCTGTTTATCAATTATACGTATTAGACAGTAATAAAACAAGTTACACAACAATTTTCAATGTACGAAGTTATTATACCTTCTTCAAGCTTATCTGATTCTTACCGTGGAACTTGTTCCAAAGTTTGTTCTGTTCTTGGAATTTGTAATTAAACCACGGATACTAATGTGAATTTTCAGTATCGGAGAAAGTGGAGTCGAGTGAAATTTTAATTTGTTCAACCAGCAGTTTACGCGAATGAAAAATAACCGGAACCTGTTTCCCGGTACTAGCGGAGTTCGTGCTCTTATTGTTTTCTTTATCACCTTTTTACGAACGATAACTGCACGAAGATTGGCAATCTACTTATAACTCTTGCTCGATGCCGATGCTTTCCTCTCGATTTATAATTAGCCGAAGAACCATGCTTCAGTATTCATCGAACACTGACTCTTAGTACCAACGTCTGTAAAGCTATCGCCGAAGCGTAGGTGCTTCTAAAAATATTCAATTCTATTTGGGGCAATTAACAGAAACTAAAAGAAATCGCACAGGGACTATGTATAACTGTGACCTCAGAGGTTTCTCAACGAGCGCGCTTTAATCGATCGGAAAGCAATTTACGAAAGAAAACTTGACACATTCCAAGCGGTCCTGAGTATCGCAAATAAAAGTCCATCTTCCCGAAGATATCCGCGGAATGTTAACGCTCTACGAGATATCTGTCCCACGCAATTGACTTTTCTAAACGATTCTCGCGCGTCATTAACTCTGCGAAGATGGAGGAAAACACGTTTCAAGCCTCGGTTACAAAATATAAAAGCTGTGTTATCTATCGCATCTGGAATACTTGAAAAGAGCGTCAAACGAAGGCTTTCCCAGCTCGCCGGTTGCAAACGATTAAAAATATTCATCTCACCGTCTCGATAGTGCAGTAGGTAGATAGCGTGCGTGACTCGTATTATTTTGCTCACCTGGAAACATAAAAGGAAAATCATTACCGTCGTGTATGTCGTCGAAATTGATTTCGGAGGATCGCTTTCGGTTTGGGAAAGCTGATATCCCTTTTAAAAATGCGTTAAGGGCCAAACGTGTAACTGTGGCCGCGCGATGCATTTGAAAGTTTAGTCTTTCTAAAGTTAAAAGTCACTCGTACGCGCGCAAAATCGATCGGTGGATCGCGTACGTGTTGCAACAACGTTATACGGGCTCGCGAATTCGTTGAGCGTCACGTTCGTTTCGGATATACGTGCCAAAATTACGCGTCGATACGCAGAGGCACGAGTCAGCTTTCGGACTTGAACAAATCACGAGTCACATCTTAACAGCGCTATTGGTGGCAGTTTCGGGATTGTTTACCATGGTAACGAGTGCTAAAGTTACCGCAAAATCGGACCCGGGGCTATTTCCACGAGAGATGATCACACGTGCGCCACCGGCCATCGTCGATATCTCTCTTTAGTTGGCGCAAGGCCGACCCCATAAATCGTCACTCAGAGAATTCAACAATTTCACTGGTAAACACGCCATGAAAACGAACAGAGTTGTCCCTTGCTACAATTTCATTGGACGTCGTTGGCTCGCTGCTTCGACAATATGTAATACAGGTAGCCCTCTAACACAATAAGAAAATGGCGAAAATCCTTGTACAACATTGTATTTCTACAGCGATAACATGATTTTTGTTTATCATATTTAAATCTAAATTACCTTCGGGTAATGACGGCAAGGAAATATTAAAAATATCGTAAAAGTACTTAAGAAATGTCAATTAAATCGTTAAAGTTAGTTTTAATAGCGAAAACTCCTCAGGTCCATCAACAGGGCACAGTAATTGACTCCTCTACCCTGCAGTAGTGCAGGGTCGCTTAAAGTCGCCTACATGAGTCGCTACAAGAACTCTACGCTCCTGCTGGTAAACGCTGATAAGCGTTGTGTCACTGGTTTCTTATTTTAGCAAAATCTAATTTTAGGTATGTCGTTTCTCCGAAATACTGATCGATCAAAGATGATAACCGCTTTAATTGGATTTTTGGATCACAGAACTGAGAATCGATTAAGATAAGCAATTTTGTTTTCGCGACTTGAGAAATTCGTCTGCGGTAGATTTTCTTCTCTACTGCACGTTGCATTTTTTTAGTTGCATATTAATCGTTAAAAACGGTCGATATTATAACCGAGTGAAAGCAGAATGCAAGGAAACGATCAAAGCAACCGTAACTCAACTGTCTCGGCCTGTTAAAATTAATGATCGGTAACGGTTTCTAAACAAATCTTTCAATGTCAATTACTGTCGAGAACAAACCAGTTATCTTTTAATGAAAAAGTAATTATCTTCCTTTTCATGTAAGCACGAAGATTGGCTATTAATAGACATCCGATAGGAAAAGTGCTAAGATTCTGATAGGAAAAGTGCTAAGATTCTGATAGGAAAAGTGCTAAGATTCTGATACGAAATGATTTTCACATTGCTCGAGGTATTGTAAAATATGATTGCTTTTATATATAGTACGATAATAGAATCTTTACGGACAAAATAAAGCCTAACGAACAAAAGAAATTGTAGACGATATTCCCGGTCGTTACCTGAAGAGAACGATCCAATTACCGCTATCTCGATCCCCGGTTAACACAAGCGGTGTTAAAACATCAACCACAAAAATTCTCACAAGATCAAAGTATTTTAATTAATGGTATCGTAAACTAAAAAACCAAAATTTATCATACTGATTGACTTGTTTGAATTATCTGAATTAGCACCGACCGTCCCTCCAATTATACGAACAATTACATGATGGACTATATCAGCTACAAGTAAAACACCATGAGTGGGTTAGAATTATAGTGGCGTGAGTGAAATTTTCAAAAATTTTGACTTGTGTCTTAAAATATAATCTACATATGCGAAAATGTTAAAAAGGTAAGTGGAATAGATTATAAAGTTACTATAAATTAAATAGTAGACAATACACATATCAGTAAACAATAACACTGTTTGTTATTGGAACGCAAAGCTCTAAGTAGCGGGAGAGTCGATTTTATTGTATGAACTACCTAGTTATATGAACAGTTTATCTCTCGACGAGTTCACAGAAATGAAGTTTTCTGATATTTATTTCCAGAAATTCAAGATTCAGAATATTAATTAACCGTACATAGGTTAGATGTCCCAATTGTTGTGCCTCCGGATTAAAAAGGTATAGAAAAAGGAAAGTGTTATATACAAATTGATGATCTATTCTTTTTTATTACGTTTACCTATTAACATGTAAAATTCATGGAACATTTTTCAATTGATGCTACAGCAGTTCTGAGGGATGTAAGTCCTATGTTTTGTCAAAAATCGTAAAAAATACTTGCTGTAGATTTTCGTACAAAATAACTATTAACGTGATTTATATTTTTATATTTTTAATACATGTCCGATAATAGGGTCAGATATCAGAACATGTCCGTATTTTCGTGCCCTCTTGTAATAGACCACGTAATCGAGGCTAACCTTATATTCATTCAAAACAATGTAGTAAGATAATAATAAGAATAATTTTAAGTGTTCATTTAAATGTTGAAATTCACGAAATGTAGAATCCAATACGCAGTTGGAGTTAATTCACGCAGCCACTTGACTAAACACCGCGCGAGTTAAATATAACACACGCGGCTTTGAATGCGTTAAACAAGGATCTTTCGCTAGCTCGTATTCTCAGGTCGCCTAATCAAGGAGGGAAAAAGGAGCGCGGGTTCGTGGGCTGTTTTGCGAGCGTCGGTCGTCACCGCTTTCACGCCCTGTCGCGACGAACCCGACGGAACGCACGGACACGCAAAACGACAGCAACAGCACGCCTCTCCAGGAAAGCAGTCGCCGATGTTCCGCTTTTACCGCGTCTATGGCGTATCACGAGACATCGGCGACGTAAATAGAACGTCGTCAACGTCGCGAGGTAAACAGCGAACGGATGTCGCGACGGACGAGAAAACGGCAGAACAGCGCGCAGAATAAAGAGAGTCTCGCTTTCAGCACGCCGTCGGCTGTTACTTTTGCGGGTCATCAATTAGATTCAAATGGAACGACAGCATTGACACTGAGACGGCTTTGGCGTCTGCCCTGAGGTTCAATTCGGGGAAGGTGACATCTTTGATCTCGCTAAGATCAATTCCTACGCGGCTAAACCCAGGTGTGCTCGAACCGCTTCAAACACGACCCAACGATTGCCTCAGCAACTGCCCCCCGTAGACAAGGACTTTCCTTCAAAGGGACTATCTCTTTCTATCACCACGACTTCAACAATTTACCATCGCCGCAAACATAGATCGATCAATCGCAAGAATTCTTGAACTTCATGCATTTCATATACTCGGAGCATCGGAACAAGTTTAACTCTCAATTTTTCAACGTTCTACAGATGCAAACCGCTTGTAACACACATAAATATATATATAGTAATCGTGTTAGTGTCAAACTTGACCCAAACTTCGAAATTGTAACTAGTTCTGCGCTGTTAACGCTTGCATTATTGTTAATGCGGTTCGGCGTTCACGCGCATTCGGGTCCTGACGAACCCATGGCCTTATTGTATATTTCGCATAACAAATAAGCTATTTATTATTTATGCTGAATATACAATAATCTTTTCTACAGTCAAAATAATTCTACTCCGCTCTTGTTCATCCCCCTGGTTACTCCTATATTCTTTCGTTTATTCAAAACATTCACATCGGCCAAGATATTCATTAATACCAACAAATGCCGACACATAGAAACATGTTGAACTAAATTTTTATTGTTACTATCATCATTATTATTACTATTGTTATTATTATTATCTTAACGTACTTAGTTTTCCTTTCTGGGAAGAGTAATACTAATCGCATGATTAAACAATAAAAGAGTATAAAAAATTCGTTATCGCTCTAACATAGATAAATGGCAAACGATATCAAGTGCCAAGGTTATGTCTCGAGCTCTGGGTTCGAGAGAACCCGGACGTGGTTCGACGGAGGCTGACACTAAACCTATCGAGCTGGTCAAAATAACCCAATCTTCAACTTGCCGTTCAACCCCCAAGTAGCTTCGCTGTTTAGCATACGTGGGATTTCTACCAGATTCGAAAACTATAAATATCTTCGCAGAGTTTATATGCAGGGTGGGCCACACAACTTGTGCACCTCCTGCAACTTCCAAAATATGCATTGGATAACAAATTTTTCAATACAAAAGTTGCGTGATTTAAAGGGGCATAGTATGTTATACCTTTATTTTTTTCCAACCGCTTTTAGAGCGAGTAATAACTAAACTGCGGAATTTTATACCACATTAAAAATTTTCTAAATCGCTTGTAAGAAATAGAAATTAAATAAATATACATATTTTGTTACTTGGCAACTTGTATAAATGGAAAATTATGTGAAAATGTTCATAAATTTTACTCTACTGACTCTACTTTTTCAATTTCATCTGCTTGGTTTTTTTATAAATGCACAAGTTGCACGGTTTAATAATAACATTGATACAAAGATTGGCATATTATTTATGGAGACGGACGAGAAAAATCCTGTTGCTCGATGCACATAATCGGAGTATTTCCTTTCTCAGCGAGGATGTGCTTTCCGGTGATGAGCTTTGAAATACGAATCCTCGGATTCATAATAAATGTGAAACGGATGGCGTGGCTCCCACGCAGTGCGAACAGCGAATCCACGCCCTGATTCCCGTTGACCTAATAAACGAACGTCCGATAGATGAGCTGACAGCCGAATACGCGCACACGCGCGCACATGGCTTGCGGGAAAACAGTTTCCAGCAAAATCAGTCGCTTTGCATGCTCACCGATGAATAATGCACGATCGTAAGTCGGCGTGTGTTGGTTCGCGCGATTCCGCGTCAACGGATGTTGGATGGTAGCGGCATTACGTGCGACTGTCTAACTGCATTTTAGTCCCGTGGCGTGCAGGAAATCTCGCTGCACCTCGGATATCGTATGAAAATGGTAACCAATATCGCTGTCGATTGCGATTCTCTGAAATTCGACACCGGGGCTACTCAATCTACGATATCCGAGCTTCCGAGAAAGATTCTCGTCCGCAGTT
This sequence comes from Augochlorella aurata, assembly GCA_028455555.1. NCBI lineage: Eukaryota > Metazoa > Arthropoda > Insecta > Hymenoptera > Halictidae > Augochlorella > Augochlorella aurata. The sequence continues at coordinate 9,677,914 of CM052164.1, forward strand.
TGAAAGTCGAAGAAGTCGATAGAGACGTCGCATAGTGCGGTATACTCGCACAAAAAACCGAAATATACATGTAACGACTGCAATTGCACATTTATTTCTTATTTTGTCACTTAGAACAGTCAAGAATATTCAAATAGTAGAATAGTCAAAACAAAATTATAGTTTTCCGAATTTTGCATGAAAAATAATAAAAATGAAACAATTATAAATTTATATATTATTTCCGATTATTATTGTTTTGTTTCCATCCTTTTAGATTGATAGTAACTCTACTTTGCTTCAAAAATGGTTCGGACCCTTTACGTGATAGTTTTCTCATATTTGACATAAGTAGCAGCTAGTAGTAGCCAATTATCTTTTTATAATAAAGATAAAACTGTATTCTTTAAAATAAAACCGAAATACATACTGAACATCATATTCGTATTTAATTTTCGTATTTAAAAAATTCAATAATACTGAAATATGTTGAATTAGGGAAATTTCAAAAAAGATCATTGATATAAAAGTGTAGTTTGGCATTTATTCAAAAACATACTAGCCATATTTAATCACTACTTATATTGTGTAATATCAAATAGAAACAAAACTGCAAACGATGATCTTAATTTTCAATGATTTTGTGATTGTACTACTTCAAAAGCCTGTACTATGTTCAAAACTAATAAGTGATAAAAAAAGAGCAAACGGAATCATAGTTCATACGGTCTGTTAACTATGGTTAAGAAATTGTTCACCATAGGAATACTTTTAGAAAATGACTTTTTCTCGCTTTTTCAATGCGAATACCCCGCTGTGGTATTGTTTTCTTCGGGGCGAGCTCGAGTGGTATGCTAATTCATCGGTATTGTGGGTCATGCCAGCCGAGCGTATCCCTCCGTTCGCTGCAAGGACAACATCTGCTCGGTTACTTGCATTTTACGCTATTCGCTACGCCCTGCAGGGTTATGCCACTCCAGAAAACAATTCTCCTAGACAACTCTCCTGGTGGACCGAAAATTGGACCCGATCACAATCGGACATCTACTACTCGGGAATCAATTTGCCGATTCTGTATGCAACTGTCAACTGTCCTCGCGTCGAAGCAAGGACTACCAGATAGCCTTAAAGACAAGTTCCACCGTTCTACTTTCGTCTATCCGCCGGCCGTACAGTTACCATGTATACTCTGAAACTGTACGTGAACGCTGCGCAAGATGACGTTACTCCGGGACAGGCATGGACCCCGATTTCCCTGATTCCAATGAAATCGAGAGCAATGAGAGCATGTCTACTCGAGCCACTTTATACAGAGAAAGAGAGCAGCATAGCCGGCCTTCTATCTGTTACGTCAGTAGTCTTGAACCTCTTGTAGCGACAAAGGAGGGTTTCAGCTGGTCGACTTCAATTGCAATGCGATTTCGTGAAGTGTTAAGTATATTCTCTCAAGAACTTTACTGGAACTATAACAATGTTTCCTTAAGAAATTCTGGAAACCTTTCTACTCGTAAGAGGAATCGTGCGAATTTCTAATGAATCCAATCATCTCACTGTTATAAAACTATATTTTTGGTGACCTCGTATATCATTTGCGTTTAATTGCGAAATCTAATTCTCAATACACTTAACATTAGCAATGTTAAGTGTATCTTTTACCTCGTTTCACTTTCATAACGTAATGACTTTCACTTCGTTTAATATTTTATTTTATATTTTATGTAGAAATAATTTAACGATAATATAATAGTAATAATTTAACTACATTTCAGTTTCAGCATTTATATTATTGTCATGTTTAAAAGGGAATAAGATTTCAATGGACACTTTGGTCACAAATTAAAATTCTTGCACGAATTAAGAATGTTATCGATCATTGAATTCTCATGTTGACATCATTTCACAGTAATTTATTGATAGTGAGGGATATGCAAAAAGCTGTTTCTAACGCAAAATTAGATTCTAAAGAAGATAGCGTCAATGAAGGAATAAAATTAAAAGAGTCAATCTTTAACTCATCCATTCCTCATTTTCCCAATTGAATTTGTTTCTTGGTATCAAGTCGACATAGTTAAAGTAAATAATTGTGATTCTTAGATACCGAATGATTGTAAATAAACAGATATGTCTAAAATCGGAAATAAAAGTTTGTTTCAGTAGAATCCGCTGTTAACAGACAGAAGGCGATGCCGAGCCACATTTGACCCAAGCAAAATCAGTATATCTTAGACATTATGAAAAAAAAAGTTGTCACAAAGGACCCGGCACCACTGACGAACTGTTAAGTAGGAGTCGGTAGGCGCGTCTGATCATGGCCGTCTGATTCTACTTGAAACAAGTAGATACACGAACCTGGCGGACTCGCACTCATTTTTCTCGAATATCACATGTTTCGCTGTACAATTAACCCCTTGCCCTATAATATCGTGTCAAACTCGATACAAAGATTTGGAACATAATCTACTAAATATATACATTATTCGTATCTCTGAAATTCAAATTAAATTTTACCTATTTATCATTAATATTTGAACATTGAAATGACAATTGCCATATAATAAATATAAAGTTTCTGTCTGGCGTAGGAATTTATTAGTAACAAATAAATGTTAATTCACGTAACAGCTGAGGAATAAGTCGTAGTGCAAGGGGTTAAATTCGTAATAAATTATGTTTTTGAAGTGTTGTAAAAATACATAAAATAAATTGAGTATTATTTTTTTCAATTTGAAGCAACTTAAATTATGTTGAATGGACTTGGGCTCCTTCAAATTTTATGACGAATCTGGTTGTTAATTTTGAAAGTGGCCTAACTCCATTCTTGGTAAAAAAGCATATTATTCACTTAATAATTGTTATTATTTTAATAGGAACTATAAATTTAACTCCTTTAGATACACTTAAGCAGTATGACTCATTTGTATCCTGTATGTATATTTCTAATTGCATTGAAACATAAACCCTTAAATATCTCAATTTAAGTATAAATGGACTTAGGGCACTTTCAAAACAAACGGCTCAAATAGTTGCACAACAGAAGAAAACCGGAGCTACCGAATGACGTACGAGGCATAACAGTTAAAAGAAGCTAAATCGAAATTACAACCGCACGATCTTATGGACCGACCTATTATTTCCGAAGTACGGTTCGCGAAAACCGGTGGGACGTCAACGAGGCGAATCAACTAATCCAATTCGGATCGCAGTGGTTACGCGAGAAAGGCGAGTGGAGCGAGGAGGAAAGTCGAATCGCTCGATAAACCCAATCACCATTCAAGGTCCACGCGGTCCGAGAAAACATATTTCGCCTGAGGAGCGCGCGAGTAGGCTTGCCTGCTATAGATACAGCGCGGCATTGCACAGTGGCCCGAGTAGTAATTTGTGGCCCAAACTCAATGTTTAGACTGTCATATTTCACCAAAATGTTGCTTTCTCTCAAATAAGGACCTTTTAAAATCTCGAAATTCGAAATATTAGATCTTTAGGATAACTTTCCGGGCAGATATAGCATTTGAAAGGCAGAACTATGACATTAAAATTCCAGTTACATAGTTTAATTGTTCCTTACACAATGCCGGAATGCAAAGTGCTATATTTTCATATGCATGAGCAGACATATTTCAGTTATGTCAGGCTTATTCGATCAATGTACGAAGAACATGAAGTTGAGTACAATATAAATCGCGTATCCTGGTTATTGAACAAAGGTATATCAAACTTTATCGTCCAATTTTAACACTTTTCTGATAACCAAATTGTAGACTCGGGACAGATAACGGTAGGAAATGAGCCTAATGACGACGATCTGACTAGTATCGAAATATTTTACCACACACGAAAAATAGTTTAAAGAGAATGTGCAATAGAGTAGCCGGGTACTCGGTGATTGATTATAAGGGTCAGTATATGTATACAGCGTGGTCTACGAAACCTCCAAATAACAAATTTTTGAATACAAAGGTTGCGTGATTCATAGGGTTATAATATATAGTGTATTTATTTTGTTTTTATAGATGGAGTCTTTCTGAAAATTTAAAGGTCAATTTTCATTTCATAAATGGAATACTATATTTTATATATCAGAATATGGAACAACATCGAATTGCAGAAATCCGTGATAAGGTTGAATCTCCAACTTAACATTACATGAAAAAAATATTCAAAAACTAAAGCGAAATTATTCGTTAGATATTAGGTTTAGGGCTGGTAGAGGTCGATACTGTTTTACTTAGAATTCGATATTCTTCCATCTTATAATATTATTATTCATATATATTGTATCTTTGATTTTACAATATTCTAGCTGGTGCCAAGACGAATACAACGACCTACTATGCTTACGACATTAAACCTTGAAACAACGCTAAAATGATTTAAGCCACAGCAAGCGAATTCCCAGTTCCCTGTGTGTTGGGTGCAGACCCGTGCAGTCGCTCGTACGCCCCGAATCGAATACGTAATCATCGCGAATCGAGAGCCGTGAGCTTTGCAAACACGCGAGCGTGTAAGCGACTGAGCGAGCGGGTGCGCGCGCGTGTTCACACACTTATCGGGGACCAGGCGTTGGTGATGTAATCGGTAACGTAAACCGCGGGGCGACGCCGGGTCTGCCGGAGTCGGCCGATGGCCAACGACCAATGGGAAAACGTGGCACGTTCGTTCCTCCGCCCGCGTACCGTATCCTTTCGCTGGCCTCGTTCCTTAGCAAACGTTCCTGCCCGCGCCAGGATCAAGGATACCGTCCGGGGAATTCGCTTGGCATCGAGTCCCTTTCGGTTCAATTCGGATCACATCTTGGCTGCAACGCTAGATTCGTCGCGAACCTAGTCTGATCGATCTTTTCCTTGTATTACGGTTTATTGCTTCATCGGACACTTAGGGCAAGAACGTACTTTCGATTTTCTCAGATTCGAGTTCTGGCCTGGTTTCGGAATCGTATGGGAGCTTCTGTTTCAAACAGATCTAGTTGTAATCACGATCGTGAGATTGGAGCCGTGGTAGATGGTCAAGTTATGGTTGGAGCACGACGATTCACGATCTAGGATGTTATGTGGGCATTTGCTGAGATGATCCAGTCTCTTGCAAATTTGTTGGATGCGTAATGAAGAAAGGATGTTAGTTTGGATTTTATTTATTTTTGAACTATTTTTATTTTATCTCTATATTAATTATTGCACTGCGGATCTTTATGTAAAATAAAAGTTGTTTCCATCGATTTTAAGAAATGAGAATTCAATAAAAATGTAACTCGTTTCTTAATAGTTTTAATTATGTATAGACGAAATGTTTATATCTTTTCAGTCTTCTGATGTTCTTTCTACTTTGTGTTTCACGTTACTATTTTTCTCAGAAATGTTTGAAATTCGAAATCTATTTATTATAATTGCTAAATGTCGACAACCGAAAAATTTAGTATTATTTACATTTAACCGGTCGGACGTCGGAACCATGCGAGGAAAATGGTTGTACCCAAATGGTGTATTGCGGTCTATCATACAATAATTAATATATAGCAGATTTTATACATGTATGAAAGACAATTGAAGAACTTAAGAATATTATTATTTTCAGCTGACTACATTTATTAGCAGAGGAAATACATTTTTATTCGATTTCTATTTATTGCAACAGAGGTAAACAATTTTTATTTTTCATAAATCCGTGGTCTAATAATTAATATTGCCTCGTAATTTTTTATTGATGTATTTATATGGTAATAATGTATGTTAACATTATAAAATACATGTCATAATCTTAATTTTATTTGTTATTTTCATATTAATGTACGTAGTCCGTAGACTGTGTTTGGAACTCATGGTCCCAAAATGAATTTATACATTTACAGTCTCGAAAGTGATTTTACTGAAGTTCCACAATACTTCTCGTGACTCAAATCGCACAGTTCACTTTAATTTCTCACAAGTTCTATCAAAGACTCGTTTTCCATTGCATCTCGTTAACTGTCGACCGTTTTCATTTGACGATCAAGTGAAATCCTGTCGAGACCGCCGCGATCTTGATCGTTAGCCAACCGACTCGACGGTCAACAAATTTTGATTCGACTTGATCGCCTTGATTTATGCGGATGTTGTCATTGGATTACGCTTAACCGATTTTTACCGATAATAACTTGACGCGATCCGACAGTAACGAGTTTGTCTAGCGTGGATCCGCTTTAATGGTCCGGTAATACCTGATAAATCATCTCGCCTTGTATACTCGCAGATTAAATTCCAACGCGATAGTATTCAGTTGTAAAAGTATTTACTAATTTTTATTTAGAATGCTTATCAATGTGCTTAGCCTCTGCCCTTATTATCATCTGAAATTATTTTTAGCGCACATCGAACTTGTTTTATCGATGTTTGTGCTAGCGTTTTACAGCCTGTAGTTTGTGAATTTCTTCATGTGTGTTCCCTCCTTGTAGGAAGTACAGCGTTTACTTTGCTGTATAATTCGCCTCACTAATTTGTAAAGGCGGTGAAACCCTTAGTCAGAAATTCAGTCTAACAGTAAATCCAGTAGACAGGCTATTAATTGTTTGAATAAAGAGTCGTTTATACCAAGAATAACACGATAGATTACGCCTTATATTATACCGTAGCCCCATAATCGAGACAAATTATGAAATGCCCGTTATTCGAATAATTACGTACAGCATGTATCTATACACGCACTTAACGCATGTTATCCTTGAAGGAGATAGGATAATGACATGCAAACGGGTATCCCTCGTGTAATACGATTACAATATTCCGGAAATTGCAACCAGAATCTGGCAAACATGTAGAACAAAATTATATTCCGAAAACAATATTACGTTAGTTTACAGCAATAACTATGTAACATCTGTTTATAAAAAAACTCCGTAAACATTGTACTATCAATTTTTCCAATAATCAAATTAAGTAGTAGGCATACTGTCAGGGTTACCGATACTGTTACAGCACAGCAGAATATTGATTGCCGCGTTCTAAACGTGTATAAATTAGGAATCTCTACTTTGCGGTACAGAAAGTAATAAATAATGAACGGAGTGCAAGACAGATCGCCGAGACCGATGAAAATTCAGTAACGGTTTGATGAATGGGCCAGCATAATTCAGGCTGAGCTATTGAAATTGTTTCCGTGTCGGAGGGTTCTGAACCTGGTTGCTAGGTTTGGGTGCGAGATTTTAGATTGGTAGAGTGGGGACAGGTAGCATGGCGGGGCGACCCTCACTGCCGCGCCTCCTGCGACGCAGTTGGAGACACTCGGAGAGCTAGAGGGTGTTCCTATTGTATCGAATTTCTTAGCTACGGTTCACAGTCTTCGAACGCGACACGGTACGAACACGTCAGTGAAACGAAATACAATAGGGACACCCTTTAGCTGCTCGAGTGGCTCCGACTCCGCTGCACGAGGCGAGACGGCGAGGGTTGCCCCGCCATACTACCTGCACCCACTTCACCAATCTGGATATCGCATCCAAACCTGGCAACCTAGGGTCCGAAAGACCAGGCGATAATAGAAGTTCGAGTCTTCCATTATGAATTAACCCTTTGCAAGTAAAGGGTTAATTTAATTTAAGGGTTAATTGCGCATTAGTAAAATGAAACTAATTTTTTAATAAGTAAGATGTAGAAAAGCAAAATTTTTTAACAATTATGCTGCACGTGAATCACGTGTATCCTTCGTTATTAGAAATTTATGATGAGTGTAATATTAAATTTTTGAGGTGGCTAGAAATGGTACTAAACATGGCCAGAACTAGTCTAGAAGTGGCCACAAATGGTAAAACGTGCGTACATTACTATTTTTGTACTGTAACAGTTCTCTACTAATTTTGTTATCCTATTGCAAATTAAATATCAACATTTAATGATCTATTGAATTTATCACATCAAAATTGTCACATTTTTCATATGACACAGGACAGAGAATATTTGTGTTGAAATTCATATAAATCCTTAACGTATCCAGAACCTGTACATCTATAATCTACCTGAAGATGTCGTTTGGATTCTTTGATTCGTCGGGGATACTTGTGTTGCAATGCGCAATTCATTGAAACGTTTGCGGGCACGTAGGCGTATCGACATATATTGTAGCCGCACAGAACTCGGAAGTAATAAACGCGGTTCAGCGTTGTGTACGAGAAAGTCGAGTAAAAGGCAGAAAAAAAGTCCGTTCCGAAGGTTAATTGCTGTATTTAAAACCGAGTGCTGCATTCACGGCCTAGTCCTTAAAAGGATGGACTGCCTCCGACCGCTTGTACTGGCGTTGCGCCGCATTAACCCGCGAAATTTCCCCAGCTCGAAGTCGACGTTCTGACTAGACCCGCCCGCGCTTCTTTTAAAGAACAAAGAAAAGACCTAGTTAAAATTTTGACCCAGTTAGACCACCTCGCATGAATACTTCTGCGTCTGGCTCGAATCGTTTTTGCGAACTCGCTGCTCAATGCCGCTTCTATTTTCTTGATCAACGTCTAATGTTTACAGACGGCGCGTTTATTCGTTCGTCTGGATCCAAATGCGTCTCTCGTAAGCATCGTGAATGCGAGCGACGCAAAGCTGAATCAACGTAAAAGCAAGGCAACGCGAGATTCGCGGAAAGTGCTCGAAGTGGTGCGGGAACTTCGATGTTCGCCGGGAATCGATTATGGGGGCTTGGTGAACGCATTTAACACCTTGACGACAGGCTCGCGTCTTGAACAGATTTCGAACGCTTCGACTGCCACCCCCAATTGGAGGTGTGCAGACTTAATTATTTAATATTAGTTTGCAGATTTTTGCGCAATTCTTAGTTCCTATGAGAAAATTCCTGACGCTTTATAACGACGTAAACCAAATAACAACGAACTATAAATATATAATTAACAGACATTAACATCACTCCCCGTACTTTCAAAACGCTATTTCGATCAATAATTCGTCCACAATCAAAGTTCTTTCTTTCACATTAGCTAATTGATATATAAACCAAGTTCGCAATGCATAATAAAACAATCTCGCACAGATGTTAACTGAAAATTTAAATACAGTAGTAAGAATAATCTAGAACTTGTAAAAAGTGTAGCACTTCATATAATTTTGCAATTTTTGGTGAGTTCTATTTTCTACATAAATTTTTAATCTAATTTCATATGCTTTTTGAATGGTTTAGAAATCATTGTTAACAAAAGCTGGTGTCTAAGTGCCTCACTACATAAGACGTAATCATATTTTTATGTATTGATTATGCCTTTATTGTTACGGCTATCCAATTAGCAAGTTGTAGCGGAATATTGTGTTCTCATTTTAAGTATATACTCCGACGAATGCTCTCACGTAAAATTCATCGTGAACTTTGTAATCGTCAGAGAAACTAAAATTGGAATTTGTGGAGGAGTATTTTTGAAAAAGTTAAAACATGTATATTTCATAAATATTCCTAGAAAGTTAGTGTTAAACAACGCTATTTATTACTACACAAATGATTATTTACAGAAAAATATAATATCGGAAAGTACGATCATTTCAGCAAAAGTGTAATCTATATCAAACAAGCATTTGCCCTAACTTCAAAGCTCTCTAAAACGCTTCCAGAAGAATTATAAGAATTTATTTAAATCAATAGCATTTTGAAGTGCAGTGTACATACAATACTTAACTGATAATCGATTAAAACAACTAGGTTAAATACAAAACTGTGGACATTAAAGGAAATGAGAAATATCTTCCTAACGCGTGCAACTTATTAAAATTACTAAAAGAGTAAGAACATTTTTATCAGATTTAGATTTCTTGTCTTCTTAAACAATATTTATTTCGCAGGAAAATCCGCAGTCTATTTATTACATTTTCCTAACTTTCTTAGATTCCGTGAAACGTAAAAATGCTAAAAAAACCATAATTGATCTTATACACGTTAACTTTTCAATATTAATTTGATTAAATAAAATACTTTAATTTCATGAAGATTTCGAGTTTTTTAGCATGGCAATCAAAGTGTTAATCAAATTACATAAATCTTGTGGAGACTTTTCCGTTCGATTTTCGGCACTTAACGTATTAAGTAACAATAAAAGCCAACACGACCCGCGGCTCAAGGCGAATCGTCATTTGCATACAGTGGCATCGATGTCAGTTTTTTCTCCGTGGCCTGTACCCCGCGATTAGAATTTGCTCGCGAGGAAGAAAACAATAAGGCCACCGCGTATGGTTCGCCGGATATCGTGCCGCGGATTGCGCGTCGAAAGGTGAAGCGACTCGAGGATTTGTGAACTCGCGAGGATGAACAATACGTAATTTACCAAGTCTAGAAACAAGCGCGAACGAATTTCCTCGACGCGTTGGAAAATAATACGATGTCGACGGGTGCACAGGAGAAAGGGCTTGTTATACGGCTAGCCGGAAATCAATACACGACGCTATTAGAAACGCGACCGTTTAATGCCGTCACTGACAATTGTCAGCGAAATTGGATAATATCGCCACAGAATTTCAGCTTCCCGTTTCCTGTCTCGCTACGCGCTTCCTGTCGCGCTCGCCGATCGATCGAGCGCACAGTCGTTGCTGCTGCCGTATCCGGTCGAGGCTCGCCATCTTCGCTGACGATTATCGAATTCGCGTTCCGATTATGCACTGAAGAGCATAAGCACCAACCCCGTTTTTCATTATTTCGGAATTCTGGATGGGAATGCAAAATACTTGATTATATGTGGTGAAAGGGTGCGATGAATAACAAGTTTCGTAAACATCGTAAGGCAAAAATTGAAGACGGCACCAAAATTTTTACCATGCCATAAACTTGCGAAGCTTGAGTACGCTACAGTAAACATGCATCGAGATTCGTAACGCGTAAGCTAGTTCTAGGTGTTGAACTGTTTAAAATTCAGGTAACTTCAACTTCTTTTATCGATAATCAGATAATACTTTCGGACGAAAAGAAATCAATCTGGATGGAACGGACGGGTACATTTCGTACTGATGAGATTTAAGAACCGCGTTTCTATTAAAAAAAGAAATTTCAGCGGCGGTAGTGTGATGATTTTGAGTCGACGTTCATTAGTTATCACATCCTTTCACCTCATAAAGTCATAAACTAGTTATGCTCCTCAGTGTAGAAGGGTCATAAACGGAGCTAATTGGAAAATTTCATCGTTACAAGCAACTTTAACGTCACAGCTGCAGCGTAATCGGGTTAGCGATAGCGTGTTGTCGGGGCAACCGACATAAGCGGACGAATCGACAAGAAATTTCGTTCGACAGAATCTAATAGCCTTATCCTTGACCCGATTCGCTCTCGCTCAGGCTCCGCGGTTTATCTGCTCCGGCTTTTTATATAGCGGATACGGTTTTTCTTCTTCTTCGACACACATCCGGGGTAAACAAAGGGACTCGACCAGCTGAAACGAATCGGAGATGTCCTCTCCAGTTTCCAGTACACCGTCGCGCGTGTGTCTGCCGCGCAATAGATCGATAGCCGAGCAGTGAAAATAATGCAACACCATTATCGACGGTAGAAAGCGACGCTGGCGTTCGGATAAAATCAATGAAAGCTGGACGCGCGCCGTGTTCACGGTCAATCGCAGGGACTTCTCGATAGGACGCCAATGAAAAACCGTCGTGATCGATTTTATCGTTCGAAGCGTGACCCGAAACGATCGCATCCGATGATCCTGCTTTACTCCTACACGGCTACCACTTTTCCCTTCCTCTCCGCCGCCCTTTCCCGGAGGCGGACTTTCCCTAAAGCCTGGCTAACGATCTCGCCGATCGGTACTCACGCAACCTAGTTTCTAGTCGTCAGAATCAGTGACCACGACGCTACGTGGGACACGAACCGGGCGTAGAAAGTGATCGAGCGTTTCCGGCTCTCGCTGCAGGCCTCGCGAGGCGAACGATAACGAAAGGGAAGACGAGAGAGATGCCATGCCACACCGTACCGCATCGCACCGCACCGCGTCGCGGAGCGCCGACTTTTCAAATGGGGGGCACGGCTGCTAGGGAAACGGGAAATCGCACGTGTCGTCTAGACAAAGAAACTCGGAACTCGATTCGCTTTAGCGGAGTGTTGGCGACACGTTCTTAAATGTTTTCGGGTTATCTATCTGAAGCATAACGGTGTCGAAACTGTAGCTCTCAATCTTTTCGCATTGAAATATTAGAATCGGTTATAATGGCTAGTGTCAATGTTCTCATTCACGGTTATTGAAATTAAAAAAATGCTACTGTGATTGTTTTATTCTGGTATACTTTATAATAGAAATCATAGGAAGTTTGAGTAAATCCAATCTTGGCCTGTTTCTAGGCTATTAAACCGGATATTAGAGTCTCATTTACCGATTTCACTAATGCTTATATGCGTCAAGCGAAATGGCTACTAACGATTTAATTAAAAAGCAAGTTAAAGGTGTACACTATTTTCAATACTATTACAAAGAAACAAATAAGCCATGGTACGCAGGACATAAATTGTCTAAAAACTTAGCAAGAGTTATTTGATTGTGAATTGTGCATGTTTCTGTGGAGCAGAATTTCAAAATCTGAACCATATAATCTGACAGTGTTCAGAATATGAAGAATAGCGTACAATTCTAGTGAATCATTCTGTCTTAGCTTCTTCCTAGCTAAACCAGATATGAAAGGTTTTAAAATTATACATCACTTTACAATAAAATGTAGCATAAAAATTTAATTATTAATTTCTGATAACTATTGTATGTAAGGTACAAAATTGTATATAATATAAGCTTCACATGGTTTAAGGCAATAACAATAAATAAATAAATAATAGTGTTAAATATTCGGTATAGATTCTTGTGGAGTATAATTCATCATTATTTTTGCAATAATTGCTTCTATAAAGTAATCGAACGAATTGAATTATTCATAATTATAAGAAAAATTGTAAAAATGAGAATGTTTTTAATACACTTGCTTCTATTTAATTGAAGTTGAACCTCTTCATCGTTGATGTTCAAAGTAATAACATCAGAATTTTATTTAACACTTTTATGTCGATAATAACATGATAAACATTAGCGACCTATGAAGCCGCCAATAATGGTTACGTAAATTTTAATAGACTGTTAAACTTAAAACTAAAAAATTTTAATAAACTGTTTTTAATCAATTAAGTTATTATTTAGTCAATTAATCGTCAATTACATACAGTAGAGATGCCTTATTCGAACATTTATTGTTACAATATTCTAATATAGAAATGTGGTATCATCTAATCGTATTAGTTAGATACAACGTCACTTAGTAGAGAACTTGAATGAAATTTTTAGATAATAGTATGTCTTGGTATCAAGATGTTGTAAAAATAAACCCTCGGATGAGAGTGTCTGTACTGTACTTACATATAAAATACGTATAAGGTGCTTTCGATATGGTAGCACAATCAGAAAAATGACGAAATGAAAAGAAACTTTAGATCTGTCTGATTCTGACTGCCGTTTCTACTTCATGTAAGCATTTATGTGACGAACTTGATGGGTTTTTCCAAAATGAATTTCTACAAGTTGAAGTCTCATTGAAGTATGCAATTACCAATTCAAGAAGAACACGTAACTTAAGTCTTCGTCAATTTGTAATAAGTATTGGAATAGTATAATACATTGTACAGGGTTATCCAAAATAGACTGTAGGAAACTTTTTTTAAAAAATAAGAAACAAACTATTTTGAATTTTATTGACTTTTTTATTTATCATATCATCTATGACAATTATGTGTGAAAGATGATATCTGCTGAATGATCACCTCGACCATGTTTGCTGACATCGATTCGAATATCAAAATTTTCGATGACATTTTGGCATATATGGTCGTTCAATTCACCAATTTCATTTCTAATATTGTTTCTTAGGTCATGAATTGTTGCTGGTTTGTTGGTATAAATTTTGCTTTTTAAATAACCTCAAAGAAAAAAGTCGGATGGGATCAAATCACAGGAACGAGGTGGCCAATTCACATCACCAATTCTTGAAATTAATCGACCATTGAATTTTGATCGCAATGATTTCACGCGTTGTGTGGCATAGCTTCGTCTTGTAGAAAATAAATGTCGATTCCATCCAATTTCAGCCATAAATAATCAATAATTATTTTACTATAACGTTTAATTTACTATAACATTCTCGTTTTCGAAAAAGAATGGATCGATTACGCCTTTCGACCAAAATCAACATCAAACTTTTTTGAAGTGAATGCTCTTTTTAACAGCCTGTATATATATTTATACATATATATTTATACAAAGGACTCGACCAGTTAAATAAAATAAAATAAAAAAAATAAAATGGAATAGCTTTGGCCAATGGCGTCGAGAAGAGGACGTTGATGCCGAGGCAGCTCGATGGAAATCAGAGAAGAGATTCGTCGGTGCTTTGATACGGTCGACTTGGCACACGTATGTCTCGGCGAGCAGATGCTCGCTTTTGTACGGAGAGGATCGACGACCGTCCTGAGGCCGATAGAATCGTGCTAGCCGACTACACTCGGTGCGAGTTGTCCGCGAAAAACGAAAGCCAAGAGCGAACGAAGAGAAAGAGAAGAATCCGATAACGAAGGCGGAGGAGGAAGCAGCGTGACACGCGTGTGTCGCGGCAACTGCCGGCATCGAAGATGGCGGAAGAAAGAGAGAAAGAGAGAGAGAGAGAAAGAGAGAAAGTTTGAAGAGAGAATGAGAGAAGTGGTAGGGGCGTGGAGCGAACAGGAAGAGAGGAGAAGCTGTCTTAGCGATAGATAACTGCTCGAACGAAAGAGAAGCCTATAGGCACAGCTTGGCTCATCTCCAGGGCATTGTCTTGTTACGATGACAAGTAGCCAGAGGGCTGATGCGACACGAGAGGCGGTGTAGGCTCCGGAGAAAGAGAATCGCGACGGTCAAAGAAAGGAAAAACAGTCTGGTCTATGAATGCGCCGACCTGGAACGGATCACAGCGTTGGGTCAACGTTCGGGTGAGACGAAAACATTTGCTCGCTGCTTTTTTTTCTCACCACTACTTCGCCGTTTTTAGATCAGCGATATAAACAGAATCGGTGCACGGCTGTTACTGACGCGGCTCAAAGGGAATAACGACCGAGCGAAGTGTTCGACGATGCAACCGTTCGCGTGTCGCGTCGTGACGAGAGGCTCGGAAGCGAACGTGCGGCTCCGCTCGGTTACCACGCTCGCACAAGCCTGGGATTTTTCGTTCGAGGGTGGTTACGCAACAACCATAGCTGCGTTCCGATGAGCGCGAAACAACCGCCGCGACAGCAGGAGCCGCGCATTATCGCTCCTCTCGCGACCTCGGTCAACGAGCGGACTATAAACTCGCGTTTCACGGGGAAAAAAGAGCGCGTAGACGAACTCCGAGGACCGTCGTAAACACTCTTTCCTGTTCTTCTCTCAGTTTGCGCGGTCGCGGCTTCTGCATCTGCAACGTGACAGCCAGCGTCGCACGAGCCGCCGCGTCGACCGCAAAACGAGAACGACGAGAGCACCAGTGGAAAAGTTCCCGGCGAGGAAATCTTCCGCGCGACGCGGCGACCCGGATGGGTCGGGTCCGTCGACGGCCCGGAAACGAAATTGCCTGCCGATCGATCGTAAATTACACGACTGTGAGCGAAGCGGAGGCTATCGGTGACACTTCATCAGTGGCTATTTCCCGCTGGAGCTTGTGTGTCGCGTCCAATGTGAAAAGGAAACTCTGGAGAAAGAAAGGAATTTTTTCGGGAAACTCGGTTTCCGGAAAAACTGCATTTGCATAGACGAAGTTAAGGCAACTTTAGCATTTCAGATGCATTTGAACAGAGAAAGTGTCATAAATGCGATAACGTTCGGCATCTACCAATGAACAATGTCAACGATTTTATTACTTCATATTTACATTTATGTTAAGGACCTATTGAATATGCAGACAGAATGAATATACCTGGTCAATAAAACGAATGTTTTGACCTTCTCGCTATTCGCTATTCTATATCATGAATGCTTTCAGCTAACAGATGTATCGGGTTGGCGAATAAATACGTAGTGTTTTTGTTTTATAACGACTTGTGCATTAATTAGCAAAGTGAATTAGCTATTCGAAACATCTCTTTCAGCTCTACAAAACTGTTCTATTCGTTTCTTCGACTAATTTAATTTTTCATGATTTTTTAGGCTTAGAAATGGAATATCCAGGAGGCAAAAGTCAATCAAAGAATGATTGACTTAAATTAAAAGATCTAGTACGTCTTATTCGATAATTATTAAAGCTTATTATGTTTGAAAATATACTAAAGACACAGTCATTGGCCCACAGTAACTGGCTCCACTACTCTAAGTTTTCCGCAGAGAAGTAGATCAAGAAAAGTGTCGATGCAACTATCGACAACTTCAAGACCTGTAAACCATCAGCAAGCCTCAGGACACTCCACCTGGACAGTGTCGTTGCTTCCGTTGGCTCGACCACCCTCGCCGATCCCTAAGAAGTTGGCACAGCTAGAGAAAGTCTCACCCTTTTGTCTCGCTTCCTGGAGTTCCTTGTGCTACGTCGCGAATTATTCGATGGCCAACGCGGAACTCGCGAGACGGTATTCGCGCCTTTCGACAGGCACCTAGCCAGGAATCTGCTTCGCTGGCTGAAATAAGTATCCACTCCGTCCACGGGCGGCTACGTGATCAGCACACGATCGTGAAAGTGCATAGTCGCGTGTTGTCCGTGCGTAATGCCGCTGCGTGGCTTATTCCACAGCGCACACGGCGGCGGAACGGTCTGTTTATCCGAGTCACTCTGGGGAAGGGAGAAGCGATGCCACGGATAACAGATCGGTACGCGCGATAAAGGGTTACTGACTCCCAGTCCCGCAGCGTTTGTTTCCCGTTGCGATGAAAAAACCCTGATATCGGCAAAAGTCAGTTTTAAGCGCGACCATTCACTTTGCCTCGCCGCGATTTGTGATTGGCCGGTACTTCGTAAATCAACGATTTTTCCCCGGCCGAGGCTCGGGCGGACGAGCATAGCTGCAGGCTCTCCGCTAAACTATCTTTCAAATATCTATTGTTACTCTCCTGCAATTACTTCTGGGAACTCGATACGAGTAGTCTTGTATGCTGGGTGAAGATGTTCGAACAGTCTTATTATAATTTATGCTTTGTACTTCTTTCTGGTTCGTGACATCGGTTTGAGGATTGCATTGGCGCATAGACTGATACCATCTTCTGAGACGTTTGTGGTTTAGATTTGGAATTATATATCCTGAATGATCTGCTTGCTATTTTAGAACTGGTATATACAGTGTCCCAAAAATGTCTAACAATTCGTAAATGCGGGATACCTGAGGTCATTTGAAGTAACTTTTTCCATTACAAAAATTTTCTCCGAGACATCGTTAACAAGTTATTAACCGAAAACATTGACCACTGAGAGACGAAGGAGGAGACCGAGCCAACGAGCGGGCGAAACCCAGTGCCGCACATTTGCTCGGCCGCCTCGCGCCAGCGGAACTCGTATTTCATTGGTCAATATTTTTCGTGAATAACTCGTTAACGATGCCTCGAAGATTTTTTGTAAAGAGAGAAGTTACCCTCTTTTCCCTCATTTCCCGATTGCGTGTTACTCTTGCGACACCCTGTATGTATATATGTATATTTGATCTACTAATTTTTGTCATGAATACATAAAATCCACCTTCTACTCGTTAGTCATGCCAGGATCTTTGATCTTTTATCTCACCCCTATATACACGATAGTCCACGCAACTTGTACACCTCCTACAATTTCGAGAATATGCATTGGGTAACAAATTTCTCAATACAAAATCTGCGCGGTTTAAAGGGACATAGTATGGAGTGCATTTATTTTGATTCTAGGTGGAACCGTTCTAGAGATTTGAAAGTCAACTTTGTTTTCTGAAATGGAATACTATATATTTTTATATCAGAATATGGAAGAATTCTGAGTAAAAAAAGTATTGACCTTTATTAGCCGCAAACCTAATAGCTAACGAGTAAAATCGCTTTATTTTTTAAGTATGTTCTTCGCTCTTCGCTGACCTGCAGAAATACGTGATAAGGTTAAATAAATCTCCAATTTGATATTTCGTGAAGAAAATGTTTAAAAAGTAAAGCGACATTACTCGTTAGGTATTAGGTTTAGGACTAAGAAAGGTCAATTAAGTATTCCACTTAAGAAAAAAAGTTGACCTTCAATGCTCCGAAACGTCTCCACCTATAAAAAAATAAATGCACTACATACTATGTCTCTTGAAACCATGCAACTTTTAGATTGAAAAATGTGTTGCCCAATACACATTTCAGCAGTTGCAGACGGTGCACAAGTTGCATGGACTATAATATGTAGATGGCTGGGATAGAATTATCATGCAGCTGCTAGGGTGAAAAAGCGAAAATCCTGGAATGACTAATAAGTAAACAAAATAAGTAGCTCAAATACAATATATTAAAAACATTTAAAAAATTTGGAGATACTGTTACCTTATTTGCAAGTCAATAAAATTATTAACCCTAAACCTTGTCGCGATGCGTATCTTTTCACACCGTCTCGTCTTACTATTGGTGTTTAGGCTGCCTTACTGACATAATAAGATTAGTTAATTAATGTAAATATGAAAGAAATCATAGTGCAAGGGGTTACTAAGTAACCTAGAAAATTTGGCGGTTGGAAAAGACAACAGTAGAACTTTTAAGCATTTATGACGTTCGCGAACTCGTGAAATACGAGAAAATGTTCGCATTAAGAAACACTGACAAACTGACTACCGCGTCGTTCATACTTGGGTGGTACCTATTTCTTGATCAGATTTAGAAATGTGTAGTGACATGTTCGAGCAGACCAGATTTCATTAAGACTTGTAGCACGCAGGCGAATTAAGCCGTCATTTCAATCAATTTGAAGTTCAGTTTCCTAATGAAACTACTAATCTGCTTCGACCTTGTGGAATTTTTTAGGACTGTGATGCATCGTTAAAAGGTTTTATTAAACATTTTTTATGGATCATTAAATCAGTTTAGAGAAGGGAAGTTGTAGACTTCTTGAATTTTATATTACGAGCTACAAAATTAAATACTTGAGCGCATAAAATTAATTTGACCGTGATTATATAAATTACAAGATCGTGGACGCCGCATACATGCGATGGTGATAATTGTAGTGTTGCCACCATAACACGAGGTTTCCCAAACTATGTTCCGCGGAACTTGAATAAGTGTTACGCAACGATTTGGAAAGATTTTATACACTGCAACACATTTAAAGATCTTCTACTTCATATTAAAAGGCGAGTCATTAAGTGCTTTATTTATCCATATTTGTATGTTTATATTATATTACAGTTTCATATTTAAAAATAATTACTAAGTAAATAATGTGTTTTAATAACATTTTTTTTAAAGTTTTACTGGTAGGAATTACCCGACCTAAAAAATAAGCTAAGTGTTCCATTAAAATTTCCGGGTTTGAGAAGTGTTCCATTGCAAAAAAAAAGTTTGGGAAATCCTGATCTAGCAAACGAAATAAACCGAGCTCCTTTTTTCCATCGTGATGCCCAAGGTAGGTATCTTGTGTCAGAACTTACACAACACTGTATTCAGAATACGAGCAAAATCGGCTCCACCAAATGAAAATTGGTTCGTGGTAACAAAATCAGTTTGCAACATGATACGTCGTCGCTGCAATGTGCAGTAACACGACGACTGCAACTACTATCAATTCCTATTAGCCACGCCTCCTAATTTGTCTCAATCTTCGAATGGGTATTTTCATTTTGCAAGATCCAGCGTACGTTTCCACTGTGCGCGATCGTAATTAAGAGAGCGTAGAACAGGAGCATTTTTGTCGACCCTAATCGCGGGGTCGAAACAATTCGGAATGCCGCGAATCGGCTGGAAAATCTGTCTAATATCGTCCCTAAACGTCGCCGTATTTCACGAAAGGCTTCCGGCCGTCGTGAGAAACGCATAACTCTCGGCCTAATTCCAATTAATTTCACCATTATGCCCAGATAACGAGCCAAATCCCGTCACTCGCATACTTCCACCGTCGATTGCAAAATCGATCACGTGGATATTACGTTACACGGAGCCGACCGAGCGCGGCTCGCGCGGTGCAACAGAAACCGACTGCGAAGAAATTATTAGACGTCTGACTGGTGTCCTCCGAATCGACGGGATAAATTGTGCCCGCGCGGGACGGAAGTAACCGACCAAATGCAAAAACAGACAGACAGACAGACAGACAGACAGACAGACAGACAGACAGACAGACAGGCAGACAGACAGACAGACAGAGAGAGAGAGAGAGAGAGAGAGAGAGAGAGAGAGGGGGAGAGAAATTGATTGAATTCGACCGGTGAATTGGTCCGTTCACTCATCGGAGACCAGCCATCTTCGTAGATTCTAATTATCGAGTTGGAACAAAAGAGCAGCCCCGCCTCCCCCCGCTCGATTCAACGGTTATGAAGAACTGGCAAAATGAGAGCAAACTGGGACACTGTGCGGAGTGTTCCTAAAAATCGAGCCGGATATCTGGAAAGCCGTTACGTTCGTTCTAAAGGCGCAAAGATAAATGTCCGTGGTATATTTATTCCCGGACGGAAAGATATCGACCTCCTTCGACATTATTTCAATTATCTTAAGGAGCGGAATAGATCGGCGAAGTTCCATCTTCTTCGGAGAGTGGTCCTCTGGGAAATGAAAATCGTCTTTAGTTGTATGTGCGTGTTCATCGCCGTGAAAAGCTTTTTGTTTACCGGCGTTCTTTAAGGACGGCTTTCCAATAAGCTTTGAAGCGCTGTCCTACTTCTAGGCTCGTGAGAGTGCATAAATATCAAGGATCGGTTTATAATTCACGGTCCATCTATCGCGAACGCCGTTATGAAGAAATATACGATATACATTATTAGACAGCTGATTTTTATGCAAAATGAAAATTGTCTGCGTTAATTGCAAGATACAGCAGCTAAATACACTTTCATTTTTCTTATTAATAATTTTAATGAGTTGATGGGAATATAAAGGTGTTTGTAAATTCTTTAAATGTAGAGACTGGTTTGCATTTAAACTTCTTCACTTTTCTCATAAATGCATAAAATCCGCTGTCTATATATATATATATATTATACATTGTATAACAGCAGCGGAATCCGCATCTGCTTCAGTTTAAAGAGTTAACCGTCTCGATGACCATTGATTACAGCTGTCCTTGATTGTTCCGCATAAAGGTCCATTTATACAGACCGACTCTGGGCCGACACCGATCAGAGAATGATATATCTTCTGTACATAACATCATCTGTATATAAACACGAGATTGCTTGGTCACGATGGTTTACAATACATTTATAGTTTCAAATACGAGCGCACGATAGTACGATCTCTCAAACCCCTCGAAATCGAATCTCTCAAAACCCCTTTACCCTTTGCGTCTCGCCAACATGTGCCCACTCGCTTTTATTACTGTTCTTACCGAGACCCTACTTCCCATTTCACATCTGATCAGTACCCAATAAGCACTGGACGTCTTAAAGACGTCCATTTTACGTCCATTTTCGGTCTGAATGTCTGACGCCCTAAAATTTTTATATAACGTATTTGTATTACGTAATAAATTATCGTGTCTACATATCTACTTAGCGTACCGACACTCAGTAATTCATAATAAAAAATGTTTCGAATAAACATTGGTCAGTACACAGTTTCGAACAAATTACAATACTAAATGTTCATAAAAGACATTTTTATTCAAGGAAAAAGCAGAATTATTGCACTTTTTGAAATAATTGTATACTATTTAATCGATTTATCTTTGCATTCCCTTTAAAAAATTATTAAGGTACTTGGGTCGAAAATTTATGGGTCAAAAGTTATGATTTTTGTTCCGAGCGCTCATAAGATCGAATCATTGTGCGGCGCCGCGACGCGGCAATGCGAAAGACAGCCGTAATCTATCAAACGACGCTATTCAGCGGGTGCCCATTCGTTGTAGGCGTCTTGGCGTTCGGTGACGTCACCGAAAAGAAAACGTCCTCGTCGGCCAGCGCCGAGACGAGGCTGATGATTCTAACGAGTTCCAATTGAAAGGAAATGGAGTAATGAAAACCGCAGCGCGATGAACGCCCTTCGTGAAAGGGCGCCAAACATGATCGTAACGTCGACGACCGGCGCTTTGTAATTCCAATCGACATTTCCGTTCCCGCGGCTGACCTCGTTCACGGTGCATCGTCGAGTTGCGCACTCTGTAGAACAACGTTACGAATGCTTCTCTCCGACTGCTATCACAGGCCATTACTATTCGAAAAATAAGATATATCCTGCCGACGAACATGCAAATTTTCCTCGATACAGACGGACAGATCTGCCTGCGCGCTAACGATAAACACGTTACCGAGAGAACCGCTCTGGCAGGTTTTCTAACCCCTGGAAATGGAGGTCGCTTGCTGGAAAAATTACCTAAGAATTTTATTCTTAGATAGTAATTGTAATTGTTTGTACCAAACAATTCCAGCAACTGTATTCTCTGTCGAGTGGAGATCAATTCTAATTTGTTGAATTTTAACGATCGCGTCTTATTCGATTGAAGCAAAATTTTTGAATGTTTAGAAGAAGGTTCACCAATGCAGTTTCATTGTGGCAAAGGGGAATATTTAAAAAATTTTGGAAAATGTGAGAAGATATTAGTAATCAGAATATTCTCGAAAATTTTTGTAGAAAAGGGATATGATCACTTTGAATCTTTATGCCTCTTGGAAAAAGTATTGTAAATATTTCTCACTACTTTTGGATAGTAAACATTCTTTTCCAGATGCGTCAAGATCTGCAGTCTATACAGGAACGAAAGACGTCTATAACAGACGTCCATTTTGAATATTTAAATTTCGATTTATGAAAGTTTAATTAAGTTATAAAAGTTTCGCATTTCGTGCCAACAGCAGCACTTTCCAATTTCAAGTTAAACAATCCTGCCTTTCAACAGATGAACTAGCATCCTTAATTATAACTTATAAACCCAATGGATTACTTAGTCTACATTAAGTATAATATTCTTGCAATAAGTCTAAATTGTTCCTAAAAGAAACAAACTTGAATAGCAAATTAACAGTTTGATTGTCAACCTAACAACCTCAAAAATTCCATATAATTCAAGTAATTTATTTGACGAAACAACAGTTGATATTCAGAATAATTTCAACCTCACAGCATTTTGCAGATTCTAATCTGATACACTGAATAATATTGGTGCAAACATTAATTTTTACAACGTGGCAAATAGTTCCGTTCATGTAGTTGCTACAAGACAAAGCTCAATTTCAAGAACTAGGAAAAGCTCCTTTCACCAAGCTTTTCACCAAAGCTCTTTTCTGGCACCAATAATATTATAAATCAACTACTCGCTACTGCTGATCGCTTCAGTGATTCTGTAGACATTTCTTGCAGCTTATTTTATACCCTTAAAATTCAGCATTACGCGCAGTACGCCATGCTTAACCCTTTTCATTTATCTTCAAATACCTGGATCTCTGTTACGCTATTTCATTGCCACATCATATGCACATCATTTGTTAATAAAAATTGTTTGCATCTGTTGCAAGAAACTGCAATGGCTTAAAGGCCTTGCCCTTTGTTCAATTATTTTAATAGGTCCAAAGTAGCATATCGACATTATTAAATGCTCAAATCTTCCTATAATCACAAATTACAAACAGTCATTTTTATGATGACTGCATAAAATTCGTAGTCTACTTATAACGTATCCCTTTTTATTTTTCTTCTCTGTTTGCAATCTTTTTGATTGTATTGTATTTTTGGATTGTATGACAAAGGGCTCATCCCATTATGCAAAAAAAATATTATTATTATTACTATGATTATTATTCTTATTATTATTACTACACTGAGGTACATAACCGTAGAAGTACCCCCATTTTTTAATATTTCGGACTTCTGAATGGAAATACAAAAAGATCGATTATATGAGCTGAAAGCATACGATAAATAATGAACATCAAAAAAGTTTTATTGTAATTTTCTATCGAGACAAACAAAGATCTATAAAAAACTGATTTTTTTATCGTTGCACAACTACAGCACCGCATCATTAAAGATACAATTATATGTGTTAATAATTTTTATTATTTGTATTATTCTTCACGAATATCATTGCTGGCTGCAATTATCGCATTTTTTAGTTTCACAATATTTTGAAACTGACGAATTTTCTGTATAAACCTTCCTTATATTTATGCTCCAGACATTTTCCATCGGATTTTGATCTTGTTAGAGCGTCGGTGTGGGGACAATTTTTTCTTCGACGCACCTTTTTTATTTTTACCATAATTAGTTGGGTCACTTAAGAAATTCAAAATGACTTCATGCGATCGTTCCAATCTTCTAGCAATTTCTCGTATACCAACTTCTGCCTCTCGATACGTTTAAATTTTACCTTTTTCTTCTTCGGTTACATATTTATCACGAGACATTACTATTATCCCCAATATACGATTCTTACAAATGAAGTTTAAGGTTTAATTTGTAAAGAATACGTTTTATTAGATTAGACAAATCAGGTCACAATTCTAAACGTACTGAACTTGGCGAACTCCGACTGTTTTGTCTTATGTAGGAGCAACTTCATAAATATTCACACGAATCTTATTATTCATCGTACCCTTTCACCTCATATAATCGACTTTTTTGCATTCCCATCCAGAAGTCTGTAATACTGAAAAATGAGGTTGGTGGTATAGTTATGCTCTTCAGTGTATTATTATACAACGTAGTAGATCGCTATCATGCAACACGAATTTCTGAAGATTCCCGGTGTAACGTAGATCTAAAGCGACTCGCTGTTGGAATTTAAACAGCGAGCCGTGTCCAAAGCTCTCTCGTCATTAGTCACCGATGGCTCGTTAACACCGAGCCTCAGGATCAGGAGATTGACGGACAGTTTTAGGTCACGGACGTGCGAGACCGCGCAAAATGTTTTCGGTTGCGTTTACGGATCGCCGTCGAACCGGTCGAGTGGACGCAAGTGTGCGTTACCGTTAGCACCGGCGTACAATCACTGTTCTTCTCACCGAAAAAACCGAATCGCCAAGCCGTCGTCGCACCAGACCGAAGCGGACGCTAGTCGCGGCCCCGCGCGATCCTCCCGCCGTGTGCAAACACTCGCGCGTGTCCTGGAATATTTGCGGGATGACGCACGGCTGTCGTCTGACAGCAAATCGCCGCGAAACCGCCGCGATGGAAATAGAAAACGTAATCGGGGCAAGGTACGGAAAGCTCGCGGATCTGTCAAGCCTCGGCTCGATCGTGGTCGTTGTTCGGCAAATGTTTGCCGTCGCCACAATCGATCGTCTGGGTTCGACGGACCTGATTAGCTGTTGCCTCTGGCCAAACCTTCGTCGGAAAAACCAATCCCTTGAAGCGTCCTCGGAGACACTTTTAAACAGCCATCCGAAGGTCAGGCGACGCTCAGCAAAAGAGGTGAGGCGTCGCTTCGATGATTCGTGGCGACGATACAAACACGATATATACGATGCATCTGCGACGGTCGATAGGGTGACATTATGTGACACAAACAAACCGGAAACGTACAGCGAACCAAGTGAGGAGTTTGGAAAATAGCACATGCCACATGTGTATCAGTGTCGCTTTCTTTTCTTTATTAATATTTTGATATACACCCGTCCCTCAATTTACGCGGCACTTTTTACGCGAGTATTTGTTTTACGCGGCAAATTTACTTAAATTTGCGCGGAACTTTTCATACGCGGAATTTATTTACGCGTCTTATTTTACGTCAGATATATATATATATATATATATATATATATATATATATTCCTATAAGTTTTAAAATTGAGAGTTTTACACTACGTGCCAGGCTGAGATCGTGCTGTAGCAGCATGCTCCAAGGCCGTCCAAGACTAAAATTTCTCGGGAAACAAGTGTCTTAGACCTTTTCTAAACGTGGAAAAGGACAGCAAATGAAGGACAGATAAAGGACAGACAATTTCATTTTTTCTTAATGGGACTTCTGCCAACACAATTGTGAGGTTTTCTGATTAAAATAATACCAAACACGATATAATGTTTGTAAGATTACATTGATTTTAATGAAAATTAGTATTAAAATAAAATTAATATTAACTTAAATATTTTAGGAAACCAGTGATACGTCATCCTAGACGAAACTTTTATTCTTTTAATTTATGCTCCCTCCGTATCGAAATATCCCTCCGTCCCATTTTAAAGAGTAATATTTTACACCTGCTCTATCATTAACTTCATTTATTAAGTATAATGCAGCTATACGAATACGATAAGTGTTTATTTAACTTTTAATTTATGTAATTAACCGGCGCGTGTAATTTTGCTGCAAATTTATTAATCAGACAATCATTTCGATACGGAGGGAGTATATACTGAAAGAATAAAAATTTCGTTTAGGGTGCAATTTATACGACTAGTACTCGCGTAAATCAAATCCAGATGGAACGAATATTCGCGTAAATTGAGGGACGGGTATAGTTTTTAATTCAGTCCACAACTTAATGTTGTCACATCGATCACTTGTCCTTGGACGGCATTATGTGAAAACCCAGTGACGTTGCAACAATCAGTAAAAAAAGTAATAATAAAAAGAATACAATAAATTAAAACAAATAACGTTTCGTACTGCATTTTCCATGAAAATCAAGATCTATTTCAACGAGCTCTTCCCTAAAATTATAAAATCTTGGCACGTGTTTATCTTGCACCGAGCCCCTCAATTTTATTGCACGCTTTGTTTTCGATTTGAAATTTTAACCAATACGCCTGCGCTGGGTTGAGGTCGATTAGCGGAAATGGCCGACATCATTCTACGTCGAAATACAGATAAGAACGATACATAACGTGTTTTTATTTGCGATCTCGTTTTCGGGGAAACCCGGTTCGGAGATTGAGCGAGTAAACTCGGCGCTTGATTAAATTCTAATGGAACAAGTTTAGCGTTGATTTCTTCGAAAGTAGAACTTCGAACGCACAGATATTATTCTGCAGTTTGACCCATTTTCATGACGGTGTTACAACCCTTTCTAATTGCATCGCGTGCGTCAAAAGTTATTCAAGATTTTCGCTGCGCCGAGTGTTTGAAGAGCAAGAGAATAAGGGCACCGATAATTAATAAGCGGCGAAGGTGAGTATGCGGTGTATTTTCTCTTCGCGAAGAAGAAAGCAACGAAAGTAAAATTAAAATACGCTTTGCCATAGCACACCTGAATTTCTCAACGTTTACCGTGAAAGACGATGCTTTTAGCTGTCGCGAGTGATGGATGGCGCCGTTCGTGGAACGCCATTTTCCCTAGCGTTGCCGTTTTCTCACATGATCCATCTCTCATCGGGTACGCGGGCTATTCGCGGTCGCGTGGTCGAAAGCGACGGCGTTATCATTATCATGCGCAGGCATGCAAATCCGAAGTTATCTGATCGATCTAAAACGTGGTGGACATCGGAAATTAAAGAGATCATTCGGAACGCGCGCTGCCATCGGTCATTCGCGCGCATTTTCATAGGAACTACTCGATCTCTCTTTCTCTCGTAGTTCTCTTGTGAAACTGCAACCGCGCTTCGAGTCCCACTCCGCACGCGATACTCTCACCGCTCGTATGCACACCTTCTTCCGGACGTGGCGCACCGTTTGGCAGTGCTCGGGGCTTTCGTAATATTTGTATAGAGAAGGGAAAGTAACTGAAAGAAACGAGCAGACAGACGAGATTACCAAACCAGTTGTACCGCGGGATGGTAGCCTCGGCTTCGACCGTTTCCGAACGCCGATGACAATTACGAAAATCCCGAAGCGTCCGACGACTGACATCCAGAGATCTTCGCTCTAAAACGCACCACGACACCAGAAACAGGGAAATCGATGAGTATTGTGAATAGACCGGCCGCTTATAGCTGCTCGTGCGGCACACCGATTCGAGCACTTTCACCTGGACCTGTGTTGATCGAGCACTCTTCTGTATCTAGCATGTAACGTGGTAATTTAGAAATCAGACGTCGGATCGAGCCGAGTGCTGCTTCCTTTTTACCGTCTAGCAAAACAGAATCGCGATCAGAACGCGATCACTTTTCTTCGAATGACAATTTGTGGGCCGATCAAACTCACTATAAGATCACCAGGATATGGAAATCGAGTTTCGAATATATAGGTATTTAGATCTTTCGAAAAACAATCTATTGGAAAGTGCAAATAATATAGAAATTCTAAGTACAGGTAGTCCTCCTACAACACGACATCCCTTAACTCGGTTTCGCTCTAGTACGATAGGATAAATTGCGGGATCTCGCTTTCTTCTTCTACAATTCCTGATATTATAAAAATGTTTCCGTGACAAATATTTAGATAATCGTTTTTATTCAAGCATATATTATAATAGGCATTCTAGAAACCTATCTACTATGGTAGAGTTACCTGTATGTTTCAATTTTTCCAGGACTATAATCCCAAACAGAAGCTCCGAATAGTATCGAAATATTTGTTAGGCAATTGCCTCCAAGCCTCACACCTGCCGCCCAATCTCCAGATTTAGAAAATCTATGGAATGAATTAGACCAAAGAATTAGAAAAAAAAACAATCACTTCAAAAAGTGAACTGCAAACAAAACAAAAAAAAAGAATGGGATTCTACTCAGAATATTTAATTAAATAATGTCAAATGGTGTTATTAAACAAAATGGATTCGTGACGAAATATGAAGACCTTTTGAGCTAAAATAAATATTTTATATTAAGTCGAAATATTAATGAGACGTATAGATGTGATGACAGCTTTTGATTTAAAATGTGTTGTAGTAACAAATGTTGGTGTTGGAGAAAAAATTATTTCCGTATTTTCACTCGGTAAGAAATACCGAATAGTTTTGCGCAATGAGTGACATAAAATAATATAAAATAGCTACGTTTAGCATTCCGCAAAGCTGGTGTTGAATTTGCAAGTCATACATGTATTTCATTCGTTTTTTAATGTGTATTTTTTGTTCCATTCTTCCGCGCGAAAATGAAATACGATTTTTTGTTTAGAGTAAAAAGACTTTCTGACACTTTTCTGACAGCTTTAGAATCTTGTGCTCGTAACTACCCTGTTTCTATTATTAACATACTGAATCAAAATCCTTTTCAACACCTTTACGAAACAAAATATTTAAAAGAGCGGAACAACTTTCCGAACGACCTAATATTGTTAACACAAACAGTAAATGCACATATTAAAGAAAACCGATTCCAAACGTGGCACCTCTAATGCAGTATTTTCCAAGAATAAAGGTTCGGTCATGAGTCCTTTGGTCAGATACTCAACTCGTAA
Organism: Augochlorella aurata; assembly: GCA_028455555.1. Taxonomy (NCBI): domain Eukaryota; kingdom Metazoa; phylum Arthropoda; class Insecta; order Hymenoptera; family Halictidae; genus Augochlorella; species Augochlorella aurata. Next base: position 9,707,196 of record CM052164.1, read on the forward strand.
CTCTAGCGTCCTTCTAAAATCGTTGCCACAGTGCGATGCTTTTCTGGTTAACGAACAGGTTCGTAGTGAGAACGAGTAGAGCCATGGCGGTCCGTTCTACGTTTTCGCAGATAAAATCGGAGCATCTCGTTCGAAATACTTGAATTCCCTCGAGAAAACGCGATAACACGTGCAGGCGTCGATGTCCGCGGCGCGGGCCCCAAGAGATATAATTAACACAGATAACTGTTCAACCGACATGAGGTGGAATGTTTTTGCGGCAATCGAGCGCGGTGAACGCGCCTCGATCGGCGCAGAACCGTCGATGTGCCGCCGTTAATACGACGACGACGTAGCCCATAAATACAGAGAATTCTCTGCAATTGTCCCTCATGCTGTAAACAAAAAGCAACTTGGGAATTATCAACAACCATAAAAACGAGCCGCGAGGTTCGAATAATCGGATCCCCTCTTCCCAAGTTGTCAACGTTTGTTTACAAGCCAAGGGACATTTGGGGAGAATTTGCAATTTCCGTGCCGTTATATCCATTTAATTATGCATTAGTTCGGTAGAAGCGGCGCGATTTCGCCGGGTTCGTATGCCGAATGTTGGTGTTTTCGCGGCAACGTTTACCTTTCGCGGATTCCCGATCGTTTTTCTCCCTCGGTGGTGATTAATTCGCACCGATCTGCTGGAAAAACGAAGCTCGCCCGGCTCGTTTAACGCGAGGTGTCACGTTCCGCTGCGCAAATTTTTCAACCTTATCGAATTTCAAACAACGACGCGAAATCGAACGAAAATTTCTGCGCAATTCGGCTCGTCACCTCGCGACGCAATAACGCGAGAAAGCGGGGGGAGAGTGGATAGAAAAAGAAGGTGAAATGGCTGACTGTTAAAGGGGCTGTAACGCGAGACTATGCGATCTGATTACTAATGACCTTCCGCGGAGAGGATGCGACGTGTCTGCGGCGATATCGGCAGCGCGCGAACGCGGAAAGTCAACGAACGATCTTAACCCGTTAAATGTTCCCTTACAACGGAACCAGTTTTGTTCCCGTTCGGTGGCGTCCCGATGCGTCGTCGATACCGGTGACGTCACGGTAACGGCGAGGGCTGCATCGGGCTGCATTGGGCGCATGAAGACGACGAAAAAATTCTGGGACGGAGGACACAGTCGGAGATTACAGCGAGAGCAAAGTAAATCGGACCGAGGGAGTAACGTGGGGTGATGGCGGATCGATAGCACGACCTTGAGACTCGTCGTCGCCTCGGTACACCCGAGCAACCTCCGGTTCTCATAAAAGAGAATTACCGTTGGGAAGAGAGGACAACGCATGGACGAGCTACACAAACGCGCAAGTTCTCTGGGTCGTCAACAGCCCGGTGGAGGGGTGAAGAAACGACGAGGAGGCAGAGAATGCGAAGAAAGGACAGCAGAGAGAGAGAGAGAGAGAGAGAGGGGGGAGGGAGAGAGAGAAAGCGAAAAAGAGGGACACGGTTACCAAAGGGGTGTAAGAGATAAAGAGACAGAACAAGAGAAATCAAAACGTCGTGTTGCGCAGGTTGCATGCGCTTTATTTCAAGAGAAATACTTTCGTCGCCGAATATATTTTTTCCTCGGGTCTGCTATTTGCGTCTACGATAATGCAAGCCTTCGCGCCGATCCCTGGCATCGTTCGGCCATTTTGGATACGGTGACGTCAGCTGCGGAATCCGGGAAACGAGCACGGGGAAAAGGCGTGTCATCCGTCTCGCTGCTCCGGACCAGCGATTTTTCCTTCCGCGGGTCGCGCACCACCCTGATATTTCAAACCGCATCGATCAACGGAACCACTCGTGAAAACGCGAGGTAACGGGACATTCTCTCTGTACCATCGACAACGACACGTATTTTTATATCGAGCGAGAATCGACCGAGCATGCTTTTTGCTGGAACCATATTTTTCGAAGGAAGGGAATCTTTGTGATTTTAATAGCCGCAATCGTGTACTCTGAAAATTTCATTTCTGTTATGAAAGTATCGTTGTGTAAATGGTAACAATTGTCCATTGATGTATTCAATTGTGCTAACAAGTTTGGTATTATAAATCCTTGTAACACAGCGTAACAAAGAGTCAGATATGTCAGGAAAATTTCATACGTAATTAAATATGAATGTTATTCGCTCCTCCTAAATTTGAACAAAATTTCATTCTTGAAAGTAGGAGTTAGATTGATAGTATCCTCAGTATAAATACAATTAACATTTAGTGAACCGAATATGGAGATCTCGTTTTAAATTAAGTCGTTTGACGACCGAATGATGACATTTTTACGCTCACATAAGTTTGTTATGAAATTTTCATTCAATTGAATAAAATACTGTAATTTTATGAAATTTTTTAGGATTTCAGCGTTGTCGTTAAAGCGTTAATCAAGAATCTGAATCTAAATTAATTTGATGTTGGCAACCGAATATGTCAGTAATATACAAGGTTCAGTATTTAAAACTGTTTGAATTGAACAATAAATTAATGTAACCAAATAGTGGATATTCAAATGGATTTGAAACATTGTTATAGCAGTTATAATCAGATTGCGGATTTTTTGCATTTCTTACAAAAATCAGTAGGTCGAATACAAGACTGTAAAGACAGTAGAAGAGTTATAAGCATACTGTCACATTAATTTCAACTTATTGCAGTTATTGATAAAAGAACAAAATTGTTATCTGATTTATGTTTATTACGATCAAGTTAATTAATTTTTATGTTACATAAAGATCCACAGTCTAGTTATAATACATGGTTACTTGTATAGTAGAAAGTAAATACTTTCTGTAAAGTAGAAAGAATTGTAGATGAACTGAGTACCAAAATAGAAGATCAAAGTGTTCACAATAAAAAGGTCAGCATGAAAAGTAATTCCAAGGATTACTTATTGTAAAGAGAAGCTCGCAAATAAAGTGGAAATAAAAAATGCTAATATAGGTTCGCATCGTGTTCACCGATGAATCTCAGAACCCTCTCCCTTAGAAAAGCAGCAGCATCGCTCTGTTTCGTTGACGAATAAGACGAGAGATATATCAATGGAAAGCCATGCATCGAGCCAAATTTTTCATTGTAAAAGAATGGAGTCTCGCGACAATGGAAGAATAAACGAGAGCACGCGACAGGCAGGCACAGGCGAGCATTTGCCGGTCGACGCGATGTCACGGCCTCATCGAAATGGGGAAACTTCGAAGTGCATCCGGTGCACGGCATTGTGCGGCGCCGCGCGTCCCGTCGCGAGCCACTGCTCGTTTTACGACCGCTATGTATCGGGTTGAATTGAAAGAGACTTAGCGGGTTTCTTCATTCTACTCTCCCCGTTCGACAGTTTCGTTTTAGTTCGACTTTAATCACGTAGCGGAGGATCGAGAAACACGGCACCTTATTTATGCATGCGGAAGCAGTCCCGATCCAACACCTACTGTCAAGATGATTTATGATCGGTCTCGAACTACACGATCGTTTCCTATAATACTGTAAATACTTCGTGTGTGCACGTCGGTATACATATGCAGTCGGTCATACTGAAAATCGTCGAGCACCACACTTTTTCTAGTTTTGTTTATAGGACATTTTTTTCTAAACAAGTAACTGTTATAACCTGTACAGAAATACTCTATGTAGTTTATTTAATGATTTTAAGTATAAAATAATATATAGTTTCTAATGAAAACATAAAAATTAATGTCTTCAGTGACATCTACGAAACGGAGGTCATACTAAAACTCGTCCACCTGTAGCATTCGAGCATTTCCTGAACTAAAAAATGTATTGTCAATTGTTTTTTTTAATATTATCTTCTTTATTAAGTGCCAGGATAAGTTTCAGTACACGTTTTAAGCATATTTAGTAAAAATGGAAAATAGAAAAAGGCAAACAACATTAAGACATTAATTTTGATTCGTTTTTATAGAAAACTGTATATTATTTTGTATACATGAAATAATTAAATAGAGTATTCTATAAACAAAACTAGAAATTGCTCCGTCGAAGCTAGTCAAATTCGTGATATTATTAGTTTCTATATTAATTCAAAATTCTATCTATTTGCGCGAAAAGATTGACAATTTCTAGCTCTCTTGAAGCGGTCCATTGAACTCCAATTGTTTCGAAGAGATCAGCTAACATTAAGTATCCTGTACATTATACATAAAAATCCGGTCGAAGCAGGCAGTCTGTAATTTTCACGAACGAATGAAAATAAATTTATCCGGCAGCCATCGAAGAAAAGAACAGCGCGTTAAGGGTAAAACTTCCACGAACAATGCGACCCGGATAATACAAACCGTGGCAAACAAGGCTAAAAATAAACGGAAAGGTGTAAACGATAGATCCCCATGGATAGCCAGGGGTTCGCGAAGGGAGTAGCCTTGGAGGAAAAACTACGATAATGTACAGTGTGAGACGACAAATCGGGAGACAATGAATCACGCTTATAATTGGCAGCAAAGTCCACGCTGTGCGAGTTCTCGCTACAGTTTCGCCCGGAACCACATTAAAAAAGCAGCTGGGAAGCGGCGCACGTTTTCTTGCAACCCGATGGACGCATAAAGCGGCAACGAGCTGATAGCTATCGGGTATCCCGCGGTGATAGCAGTCTCTTCCCTGCGGTGGCCGCGGAATTTAGATAGCGTCACTTCTCTTCCGGTTGTACCGCTTACGTAGTGCGTGAAGGCGTTACGTAACGCACCAGAGAAGCGGGCCGAGCAGAGCGTTACAATCTATTGGATCTACGCACGATCGCGGGTGAATGTTCGGCAATGCTCGTGGGATCTCGGCCCCTCTCGCCTAGCATGATCCAACTCGAGATCTTCCATTGTGCGACACGCGGCTGCGTTCGAGCCTTCGGCTTTTCCGCTCGCGCGTGCTCTCGGTTTTTAAATGATATCCGACCTTTTTGACAGCCGTCAAACGCACCCACTATTTTTTTTCGTTCTCCCCGTTTTTATCTTGACAGACAACTAAACGGATATCCCGCGTCTACCCCGAACCCTGTCGTTGTCGACGCGTCCGACACCCTGTATCTGTTCGAGGGGCGTTTTAACTGTAAAAGCATGCTAACCGTGCAGACTTTTTTATAACGTACCTTTTCCACTTTTAATGGAAATCTAGACAGCGGACGAAGAGTGGTAGAATCGTTGAAATTGGAAAGCGCGGTTGTTTAACGTTACGACACTAAAGTACTCAGTAAGCACTGGACGTCCTAAAGACGTCTTTTTTACTTCCGTTTTAGGTCTAAACGTCTTACCCCCTAAAATAGACGCCTTATTTCAGACGTCAAAACGACATCCAATTCGGAACGTTTTCAAGCCGTCTTTAAGACGAGTGTTGTGGGACGACCTTAAAATATGTCTTAAAACATAAATAAACTTAATAAACTTAATAAACTTAAAATATGTCTTCTAGGTGTTTTTCATGTTTTCAATGTTTTTCAACTAAATCAGACAGGTGCTTGTAAATACAACTTTAATATAGACGATGGAACCAGACGATAAAAATGACGATGTGAATTTTGTTTCTACGCTTTTTATATAAATTAATCTTTGTCAAGAGTACATCGATTAGCAATTTATTTTCTATAAAGGTAGCTTTTCCAGAAATTTATCCGTTGCTATAATACGTTATAATATATTTCTTACAAATGGTCCGCAAACGTCTTTTAGATGTCTGAGGGACGTTTTAAAGACGTCTAAAAGACATCTTGATTTGTAACACAAGAGATTTCTAGTACGTTTCTAGGACGTTAGTAGGATATTCGAGACGTCTTAAAGATGTCCCGAATGTCGTACACTATACGTCTTGAAAAGAAGATTGGATAAAATTTATAAAGCTGAGAGACATTGGTTATTCATGTACATTGCAAATACCTATGACAAACCGAACGATACTGGTTTTTCATGGATCCATGACAGGATCACGGTATGCATGTTACCTAAGGGACGGATAAGAGAGATTTAACAGACGTGGTGACAGGCGACAGTTGGAGACCGCATTGACTCTTCCGGCTCATTGAGTGTCGAAGGCTGTTTAGTGCACGAAAGTATGTTCGGAAAAGACAAATGATCTGGCGTGGCATTATTAACCCTTAACGTTCGTAAGTCACCTTTGACATGACATACATTAGACCTGAATATCTGACGTCCGATAAGGGTTAAAAAACAGGTATTTTGTTGCTCGAGGATTTGGCGACGGAGCGAAGAAGGCGACGCCTTAACCAGTTAAGTGTATTTGACGACTATATTCGTCATGCAGATGTGGCAGAATTTTGTGTCATGACGATTATATCCGTCATACGTAAAATTTTGTTACAATTTGATATTTAAATTGTAATTCTGGCGAAAACTAAATTGTATTCGTAAATTTTAATATGTTTAAAATGTTTAAAGGTCGAGACGAAATGAAACAAACAAATTAAAATTATAAATAATTTGAGTTGGATTCATGAGTTGGATTCGTCGTCGCTTGATTATCGCGACACACACTGGTGGACGCTTTGCAAAGAGATCGCAACAGTTAACTGGTTCAGGTAAGAAGACTGTGACGACTGATGAACGCCATGGCACTTACCCCAGAACTTCGAAAAGGAACGATTGCAAAAATTCTAGCATATGCGAATGCAGATAGAGAAATTACTATAGAGAAAAGGTGAAGATGAGAAAGTTTGATAGACATTTATTAGATCATGTAATCATATGTTAATACAAAGTTCCGGTTTGTCCGGATTGTAAAACATAGCACTTGTCTCACAGAAGTATGGGATATATCGTACAAGAAACTTATAAACTCGAAAAAATTGAAAAATAAACGTCACTCAAAGTTGAAATAAGAGAAACGCTTGTGAAACGCGTTATCTGTAAAAAATACTACTAATAAGAGATAAAGTCTGAACTTGTTTATTATTATGAAAATAGATAAGATCTATTACAGTAATTGTTTATTTTGTAACATTTTTATATCTCGAAGAATCTAACAAAGTTTCGCTTACGTAATAGATTGAATTAAAAGTGTTAAACTAGAGGTAGATACGACTTTTGCTTTATACTGTTAATATCATTCTAAAAATCTACAAAATGTTTAATAAATAAAATAAAATGGGATAGATCAGTCAGATGTGGTTCTACATGTGAAGATATAATATTTTTCCCTTGCGGAAATAGAGTTTAAATATAATCGCGCGCAGTGTTTAAAAGAAGTAGAAGCGGTAGGTCATGAACAGACGCGTCAGCCAGCTGCTACTCTATGTATAGCTCGCGTATTCGTATATTAACGAATACACGCTATCAATTATCTTCTGCTAATATAGAAAAATTCCTTCTGGTACATTATAATCTAAACTATAAATAAAATATGTAAGTAATATGGCATACTTTCTATGTGCCTAGTATATATTTATAAATCTTTTGCACTGTTGTTATATTTTTTGAATACATTCGAACTTTATATCGTTATATTTCGCCTATTCTTTTTGTTTTAAATATGTAGATATTCGCCGTCTGTGTACAAGAACAAATGAAAATTTCGGGTATTCCGTAGGTTCACAGTTTTTAACTTCTCGTTTCCAAGGAGATATTACAATGAGATCATAAAAGAATTTTTAAACACACTTCGTATGTTGTGTCCGGCTACCAGGCTATTGACATAAAGATGAAAAGGCGCGAGGACTTCGAACGGTCTCTCGAGAAAGCTGGAGGTAGTAAAAGGTTGTTATTGAAGACAGACTTTTAACACATGTGTTTGGAATTTTAGTCATTCCTTATTTTCACGATGAAAGCAAAGATACAGTCTATTCTGATAAAGATTGGTGATCCATCTGCAAGAATAGAAATTGCCTGATCAAAACAAAATGCTCTGCTCCGCAAAATTAAGGAACCCCTAAGCATAGTAACTTCGTGTAAGCAAATCTAATATGATGCCTTCCCTAATTTCATACAGCGAGGAGTATACTTCGTCACTCGATGAGATAGCATTAATTAAAAATTGCTATCATTATTTTATATACTCTATGTTTTGAATATATGAATATATGTTTTGAATATTTGAATATATTACTGAATATATTACAATAAAACCTTTTACAATAGAAGATATTTACAGTCTTCAAATACTACATTAAACCTGTGTTGATTTAGGCAATAATAGCGTAACAAGTAGACAAAAGTACTTTAAGTACTTTAGATCCGTGATTCCCAAAACTGTTCGGACAGACTGGTATAATTTTGACTTCTACACCATATATTTAAATAAATATGCATTGATAGCAAAAAAAAATCCTTTACGGTATATTAAAGTAGAGTATATAAATGTCAAAATACCACAAACTCTCGATTTAGTATAAAAACTGAGTTTATTTAGACATCTTGCTATTTTTATTGTAATGTGTGCTTAAATTAAGAAATTTATTCAATCACACACCAATCTATTTCAACAATTTTGAAATAGATTTGTTGTTAATTCAGTTGCTTCACCTATAGGCTGTTTCTCGAGAATCTCTGGAACTAGGACATCTACAACTATGTACAGCTGTAATAAATCATGTCTCGAGCGTCAGACGTTAAATATAAAAATCTGTCATAGCACACAGCCATTTGGCGTGATAATGCCACCTTACGTATTCAGCAGTGGTGCAACGTGCGCCGCATATTTCTCCATCCCTTTTTCCACGAATGCGCGGGTTTTTACCTTGCTCGACCTATCCATTGTTTCTTTGGCGACCGGTTGCATTTCACGCGAGCCGAGTTTCTTGCGTCGAGTCCGGCGACGACGGCAGTTCCGTTTTTGTGTCCACGAGCCGGCTCGATACGCTGCCGGACAATCGGATGGCAAAGGTCAACCATTTTCAAGATCATCCGCAAGATCGTTTAACAAGACGGCGAATGCCAGCGTAAAATCGTTATAATTGATCGGTTGGAAAGTCACGCGAATGCGAGGCGTCTGAAACGTGCTTCGACGATGCGCGCGAGCGACCCGCACGTGTATCAAAATAGACGAAGGATAAGGAACGACGACGCATTCAAGAACTGCTGAGTTAGCCGTTGCAAGAAGCGTTTCTCTAATAGATGTTGACATAGTCCCTGACTTTTAAGTTTCACGCCGGATCTCGGATTACCTGGCACTATACAAGATGCCTCGGTCGTAACTGTTACGCCCGTCGACAGGGTCGCTGCATAATCCAGTCACCGTTCAACCATCGTAGGTTCAATACTCTCACTGCCAGATTAATCGAGATTACCCATTTCGAATTTTAAATTTCGTAGAGGAATTAGAAGCTAGTTTCTGTCAACAGTATTTCCAATCCCAACTCGATACTACTGAGAATCTTTGATCTCATAGAACCTGTTTCTCAACAAAATTACAGCATTTTGCAGCAAACATCAATTCGGAAACGAAAGTTACCTCAAGCACTTGCAAGTGACATGACAATTGAAACATTAAAGAGCATCCTGAACGAAATGAAATGGCCAGAGTTACGCGAGACGTCTCTGTTAAGGACAGGTGATTTATCCAACCACTAACCCGTACATACGAGTGTCTCCAATCCCTCTTCAAAGGACAAAGGGAAATGAACAACTGTTTTACCATACCAAGGACCAATCAAATGGGCTTTACTTAGATAAAGAGTTAGCTGCAGATCTACGACGACAGCATACACGTTTGTAAAACTAACTAACAATGGCCAATTTAATTGATGAAATAGTATTTTCATTACTGTAAATAAATTGTACAAATCACTGAACTTTTTTTCACTACCATGGTTTTGAATTTTGTACAAATTATTGTAGAATATGTAATACTTGTACAATCGTTGCACAATTTTCAATATTTTTCGTACGCTAAAAGGTCTAGAATCCATATATATGTAAATAAATTCTAAAGTTCTAATTTCCTGATTACCCCTACTGAATAATTGTTGTTCAAGAGTACCAACGTTTATAAAATTCCTGTCTGACGTCCTTCAGACAGGTGGATACAACCAACGAACCGATAAAACACGTTCAAGGAGACAAAAAGAATTTCAATGAACGTCCGAGGCGACACTCGAACGTAAATTCTTGCGCGTCTCTCCGAGAAACCGCACGAAAATCAAAAGTATTTATTCCCAATTTCAAGTAAAGCATTCCCAGTTTTAATCTGTACGTCCGCGTAATTACCGGTCCGACGAATTAGCAAACACACGCTAGATGACGCAGGCGTCCCGATAAACCGGCGATAATCGTCACGGCCGTGTTGGTGCCGAACGAGTCATCCCAATTACGCGATTCCTCGAAAGAGCACTGACGTTCGCGTAAAAAAAAAAAAACTGAAAGCCTCGAAGGCGAGAAAAAGTGAAGCGATGAGATCGTCGCCGATTTTCGAAAGTCGGGACACGGAGGAGTGTTCGCACGGTTCACGATTGTCGAACTGTGAGTCACGTCTCCGAATAAACGTGTCTCGCCGAGCGGAGATCGTTTCCGCGCGGTCTCTGGTTCCTCTTCGCCGAAGCGGAGTGGATCTCCGCGGCGCGACTCGCGCGTCCTTATGAGGAAATCAGGACGTCGGAGGACGAGCCCGGTCTCCCGGACTTCATCTTATCCCGTTACCGGACTTCGACCCACGACACGAGACGACACGGCACGGCACAACACGCCGCGCCGCATCCATCACCTACATACGCGCTTAGATTGCGATCGTTTTCCGTTCCCGTTTCCCATCTTCATGCCCGGCCAACCATTCGCGCCCGCGAATCGCTAGCACGCGGCACCCAGTGACCTGAATCCGCGATCCTGCTTCGCGCGCGCCGTGCATCTCCAGGTGGTCACGTTTCCGTATTGCCAGAAATTACAAAATTGTAGAGATTCTATCGAAACGTCTGTCTAAGGTGACAATAATATGAAGAACAATTATGTTCAGCCATGGATGGCCAATTTATGGCGCCTTTGGGTATCTAAACCGATGCCCAAATCACGAAACGAACCCTTCCGTAATACCAAGAATTTTGACAGTCTCCTGAACTCAAAGTAATACGCAGACATTTCCGTAATTCTTTTTAGCTGTCATCTATCGCTAATGATCTAGAAGTAGACTTTACTCTTTTAACCTACGCCGGACGGACTTGGGGCCATTCGCAGTCACATTTTTAAACAGTCAAACATCACCAGGTGCCTCGAATTATTCCCTTCTATATTCATTTTCAACTACAGATCAATAAATAAAAGTATGCAAGACTTAACTCTATGTACTCCAAGCAATTTTTGCTCTAAGTCCAAAATAGATTTTCTGACTTACATTATTTCTCTTTTATATAACTTATGCATTTTATTTTTTAATAGTTTTTTCAATATAAACAAATTTAATAACTTAAAAATGAAATTGAATCATGATGTAACAATTTTTAATGGTGCCTCTGAGTCATTACTCGAGTGCAAAGGGTTAAGTTAACCCTTTGCGGTCATATGTCTACTCTCAGCCACCAAGGTTATTTACTCATTTTTTGTTATTTTTACATAAAATTAAAACATATCATTGTGTTACATATATCTAAACTTTAAAAAAAAATTAATTTTTGTTTTTTACTTAATCATGCATATTATGTATAACTGCTCGTTCAATGAAAATAAATTCCGACCAGCATGACACCTATACGTAAACTTAACTCTAAATGTACCAAGCGAGGGTCAAACGACCCCTTCCAAAATTTACTTTAATTAACATGAAGGAGAAACCAGTGATATAAGAATAAAAATATATGTCTGATTATTTTATTATCGTTTGATAAATTAAGAATTTATTTCTGAAGATCACCCCTTATAGTAAGAATAATCATACGTAAAGTGCTGATAAGAGAAAGTAAACAATACACAGGCTTAACAATAGAGATCTCTTTAAAAGTAGGCTGATAATAATACAAAAAACGATTGTGTCGCGGGACAATCCTCGCGTTCTCGACAACGTAGGGAGGCCTAACTTATAGCACCCTCGGACACCTACGCTAAGGAGCATAACTATAGCTCCACCCCTATTTTTGAGTATTTCATACTTCTGGATGGGAACGTAAAAATGTCGATTATATAAGGTGGAAGGATACGATAAATAATAAGTTTTGTATAAATATCTATGATACATAAGACTAAAACAGTCAGAGTTCTAATTTTCAGTACAATTAGATTTGTGACATAACCTTGACATAACCTGATCTGTTTAACCTAATAAAACATATTCTTTACAAATTAGAACTTAAATTTCATTTAGAACATTCGTATATTGATGGTAGTAGTAATGGCTCGTGATAAATATTTAACCGAAGAAGGAAAAAGTAAAATTTTATGGATGATCGCATAAAGTCATTTTGAATATCTTAGGTGACCACGCTAATTATGGTAAAAATATAAAGGTGGACCGAAGAAAAAATTGAGTCCCCGCACCGAAGAGATGATTGTAAAAACAGCCAGCAATTTGTTAATAAACTGCAATAAGATTAAAAATATTTTAAATCTTGATGTTTATATCGATGGCTTGTACTAAGTGTTCTAATAGCCTATACTAGAGTTCTAATGGAAAATTGTAACATCGTAAGGCAAAAATTGAAAATGACATCTAAACTTCTGCCACGCCATTTTGCGAGCGCCATAAGTTAATTCTGGATGTTGAACTGAATACATCAGCGTACTGCAAAATAATTTATTGTCATTTATTAACACTAGAACCACTGAGCCCTAAACGTGACTAGTATATATTGTTTTATGACAATAACAACATTGAATTTATTTTAACTACGATTTTTATTACAATATGTACTTCAATGAAGAAGTTCGTGTCAAAATTGTCAACAAAAACATTTTTTTAGTGTCAAGAATTGTTAAAAGAAATTAAAGAACAAAATCAGAAACCAGTCATTTTGACTGCTTCGGTAGTTCTAGTGTTAATGAAAATAACACTGTGGAATGGACGTTCCAATAAGATAACGAGACCAGTCACAGAACGACGACATGGATCCCATGATATCCATGAGGAAACTCTTCAAAAGCTCATTGAGAGTACGTCAAATCGCATTTTTCAAGTAATAACAAAAAAATGAAAACCTACATATCATTAACACATATAATTGTATTTTTAATGTCGCGTTGTAGCTGTGCAAGGATAATGCAACAGTGTATATGGATCCCTGTTTGTATCGACAGAAAATTACAATAAAACTTTTTTGATGTTCACTATTTATCATACTCTTCAGCTCATATAATCGACTTTCTTGTATTCCCATCCAAAAATCCGAAATATCCAAAAAGGAGGGTGGTGCTATAGTTATGCTCCTCAGTGTACTACCTACACCGCTTTCTCTTCCCGGGTCTCACAATGACGAAAGCCAAGCTATATCGCAGAAAACGTTGACAGTCTGCGTTTCCTTGCTATCTCGAGCAAACAAACGCCGCCGTCACCGAAATTTTTCGAGCCAGCTCGCGGGCCGTGACTATCGGTTCGGACCTGCTCTCGATCCTCGAGGAAACTATGGAGCGTTGAATAGCTCCTCGACACGTTCGCGACCGGGCGATATATCTCGAACTCGCGGCCATTCCAGCGAAAAGCGGTGAAACTCGAGGACACGTCAAAACGCGTAAATTCAAACCTGCACCGCGCCGTTGCTCGCTCGCGGTTTACCTTTTTGTGAAAGTAGATCTCTCTCTCCGGGCAGGTCGCCGCGCGTAATTCCGTCCTTATGCAGCGAGATTACGCGCGCGACGCCCGATGGTTGCGCATTCTTTCCGAGCCGCGAAAGGACATTATGCATAAATGACGGCCGGCGACAATATGTGTGGTGCACGGGCTGCGTTACTTTCCCGCGACCGGGAATTATTGCGAAGTCGGCAAATGGGTGTGGTGAAATGATTTCGCCGCGTCTTTGCGCTTCTTTGAAACGTGTGCAATAACGTGCATGCATCGGTGTCAAATCAATGAAAGAAGGTTGTGAAATTACTCTGGTAGGTAAACGAAAATTATCATCCATTTGGTCCTTGAGAAATTTCATTTTGTAAAATAACAGACATCGAGAAAGAAGTCTTCTAATCTTGATCGATGGTTTCTGAAACTGAATGTTGCTTTAGATCTGAGATCTTTATAGTATAATATGGATGACACTAATTTTTTACTAGGTTTCCAAAATTAATTTATATTGCGATATATTCGAACAAACTGAATATTACTAGGATTTTAAGAATGTGAAAGAGATAAACTGTTGTAATAATTGTTATGATAAACATTAATTATATAGTTCTGGTTTCATGAATTAAATAACTTTGATATTGTGGGATTGATAATCGACACTGACGTGTTCATCTTCGAAATACATTGAACAATGTTCGAAGAAGTTAGTGCGTTTCTCTATAGGCTTTTGCTTCCCTTGAACATGCATGAAGCATATTTAAACACTTACAATAAGGCATAAAACATAAAAATATATGAAACTGTTCTGTGTAAATATTATTACTATATGCAGACTTTCTGGTTAAAGGAGGAAAACATCAGAATTAGTTGAAGTGTTGTTCGTGACGAAATTCATATTGACCAGTCTGATTCACGAACCAGATAATAAAATCGCACCATCTGTGCATAAAGTGTGCAAGGAATTTTTTGAAATATGCTTGACGCAGGATATTATCACAAGTGTTTTATGAATTTTCTATATAATAATTAATTTTTGTATATCATTCGTCGTACCTACTGGCATAATTTCCAACAAAAATTTGTAGAGTTCGTCATTCTGGACCCAAAAAATAAATATTGTTTTTCAAGAATCTAGTTTCTAACCATTCATTTGAATTTGCATGTTTCATTGAGATCTATAGAAAAGCTAACGCGTCTGGAAGCAGTACTTTAAAAAAATATCTTGAAAAAGATTTGATAAAGAAAATTATATATCCTAGACATACTCAGTTATATTTTCGTCAAATGGATCCGCCGTTTGAGCGTTAACGAAGACGCAAACGCTTAGCATATTTATTACCAATCTGGAGCTACATAGAAAAGGTATGATACAGCTCTGGAGCGTTTGCGTTATGAGAACGTTCGAGAAGAAGAATCATAGGAACTCTACTACGCTGAATTTCTGTATCGGTTGCCATAACGAGTGACATCATAACTATATGCGGTAGCGCCAGATATCTAATATCGGACATCCGCTGTAATGGAACTTGAGATCGTAGCGAGCGTTGTTGGTATAAACAAACGTAATTGTTATCTCGTGCGCTTTTCTCAACTATCATGCGACGGAAATACGTGACCGGTGAGGTGATTACGGGCGTTTCATTAATGGTAAACGAGCGAGCGATGTGCGTTCGAAAATCGATCGATTCGGGAGAGCCAAGGTGAGGAGAGCCAGGTGCTCGAGTCTCCCTCGTCCTACCTGTTTCTACTCCAGGTCAGGTTTATTTATGAGTTTCTCGATATCGAATAGAAGGTAATGATGTATTCGCGAGGAGGACATCTTCATTGCTGACCGAATATTTTAACTACTACGACAACCATATTTAATTCTGTTAACACTTGTAGGAAGCAAAACGATCAAACGTTTTAATTACTATATCTTTTAACTGCTCATCTCTAGACCCGATAAACGAACTACTTTCAGTTTATGCGATTTCTGGTTGAAATGCGAAATTACATAATTACATAAAAATTATTATAGAAATTACATAAAACTAGAATGCAAATTTGATGGATTTATGATAAAAACAATTCGAAGCAATTTAAAACAGTGGACAAATGAAAGTAATTGCAGTATGAATGCATTATTTCAACCAGCTAAGATTAGTAAATAAGTAATTTAATTTATATCTGCCTCCTATCTTTTGAAATTGATGTAGAATATTTTTATTTGGCACAAACATCCGCGAGTTATTAATGACTTATCAGCGAGTCAACAGATATCTACTAGCAACCAAGTTGAAACGATCACATGTTTTACTATACAATTATTAAACCAATTATCATACCACTTTCGTGAGAAACTGTGTTATCATTTCTGCGAGACATTATAAACAAATCACATACAATATTTTTGGAAACTCTTTTGTTCAAAACCTCTTATATTACTTCAGGATACTATTTGAAATATAAGTCTAAGTAACAGCTGACTCTATTTAGCCCAAAACGAATCTGAGCATTTCCATGACGATTCAGATGTTACAGAAATGTTAGACAAATATTATACAAAAATAAATTATTGTATAGAAAATTCATAAAACACTTGTAATAATATTCTGCATCAAGTATATTTCAAACAATTTCTTGCAAACTTTAGTGCGCGGACGATGCTATTTTATTTATGGTTCGTGGATCAGACTGGTCACTGATGATTCCATCCGATTCACAACAGCATTTTTGTTATCACTAGATACGTCGACACCAAGAGGACCAAGAGGACAAAGTTGCAGTCCGAGAATAGGCGATTAGAGAATAAAGAGTTTTGAAACGGAGATGTGCGAGACCGCAATAGTAGTCGCTGTGGAGATACGGCGATCGTCAAGGTGCCATTCTGAAGACCGTGAGAACAACGTGCGTAGAATGTGTGAATAATGATAGCGAGCTAACGCTCGGGTTCCCCGGGATAGTGACGGTTTCGCGCAAACTCGAATCGTGATGTAACTCGAGTCTCCCCTTGGTAGCGTCCAGGAGTGAAACGCAGTTATGCGACCTGCGAAATGCATCTCGTGTGAAATCTGACACGGTTCTTTAAAGTCCTACGCCGCGAATTCAATGTTCAAGTACACACGCAAACTTCAAACGGGCCGAACAACTCTCGGCCAATAAAGTAGGAAATTGCAAACCAAACGCAACGAAACGGACGCAAGAAAAACACCAAAGCGTCGACGTCCGCGATCTCTTTTTCAGTAAAAAAATCGGTGCAATTGACGCGTGCGTGGGAGGAAACACCTTTCCACCACGTGAACGAGACACCGGAAGGCTCTGAAATAGGCCTCGTCTTAATCGAGCCGAGCTGAAAGTCTAATAAGTTTATGGCAATGAGCGATCGCGCGGAAACACGCGTGACTAGGTGACCTAAAACCCAGCGATTAGGTCAAAAGCCTGTGATTTCACCAATCGACGACGATATCGGTAGAACTATCACGCTCGATCGGTGCTTCTACGAGCCGACAGAGTGAGCGGCACGAACGATTTCATACATCAGAATTTTTCCATCGCCGGTGTTTACTCGTCGAATCATGCAATTATGCGATGGAATTATTATTCGCGTCCGGCTCGACCGAGGATCTATCTGGAATCTCAAGCGATCGTGAATGCACAGAGAGGAGCACAGCGTATCCGGCCCAGCGAAATCATAGTGAATGCGACCCGTTGTTTCCTGGCACAATGCTCGTCGTTATGCCGTCCAGTTTTATAGCGCTCGCGCGGAACTACTCCGCCGAAATGACACCGTTTCGCCTATCCGTAATGCCCCTATTGACGAGCAATTTTCGTAGGACGAAACGAGCAATATGGTTGTCGGATTGGTCGCGTGCAGCATCGTGCAGCGGCGGATGATTCGCGCGCGCGATGCGCCACCATTATGCGAAAGTGGAATTGGGTCAACTAGGTGTCGATACAAACGACGAAGGGTCGCGTCGCGATCGTTTCCGTGCGCAGCTCCGCATGCTAATCGACCGTCGCTCGTTTGAAAATACCCCCCGCTTACCGGAGAAAGTGAATTAGACTCGTCGACGAGTTCTCCGACCAGCCATCGAAATTCGCTAGCGAGACTATCTTATCGCGAGCGCTGTCCGCGATACGCTGCACGTAATAAAAATATAAACAGAAATTCGTTCCGTCTGCGCAATCATGTTCGTCGAGGATAGATACGGAGATGTGTCAGGATTTTTTACACGTTTCTCTGCGTTAATACTGTGATTTTATTGCAGATGCGATTCTTAAATTGCGAAGTGCAATATCTTTATGCATATACTTTTCTCACTATTTAATTTAGTTTGTATAGTAGAACAATTAGTACTCTTCAAACTATATAATGGTTGTATAAGAGAATTGAATTTCTTGTAGCCTTTACAAGAAGTGAATTTTAATCATATTTCACTACTATATCTGTTGCAACTTAAGAATGCCAATGTATTAGTTACATCTTATTAAGATTATTAAAGGACGATATAAATATTTATTTGATCATAGTACCTTCCAATGGATATAGAAAATTTTAGATACTAACAGTTTAGTTAAAAGTTACAAAAGACATCACTTTTTAATTATTTTATCATGCCAACAATTGCTACTTCCCCTAACATCCGAAAAAATTTAGATCACTTGGCTCAATTACCCGCTGTATGTATTAACGATCGTAGATATTTTTCTGTTTCATACTGCGTTCCGGTGAATTTGTTTACCAACACGGGAATCTCTCGAACGACTGTGACGACCGACGTATTCGTTATCTCGTAAAATGTGAATGAGACACAAGAGAAGGATTCATCGGCGAAAGAAGCGAAGCTGTGTAAACACTTGATTTGTATGACCCTGATACGGGTTAGAGTCCCTTTCAGCATTTCGCTAACTTTCGTTTCAAACACAGCTGGGACGTAATTAATTCCACTTAACGAGTTATCGCCGGCGTCCGATATCATGCGCATAGCTCTGCTGATTATTTGTAAACAGTTTCGTAATCCGCCATTTCTTTATGACAGATTTATTGACAGGCGCAGCGCGCTCTTGTGGAAAATTTCTAACACCTCGGGAACTAGCCAAGTAAATGCCGCAACATAAAAACGTTAAAAACTTAGTAATAAAATCAAATACAAGGCAGCGCGCTTACGTAAGTGATTTTTATTACGCGCATTCGGTAAATTCGTGCCTGAGTCATGACACGCTCTGTATACATAATATCGTTCTTTCTCTCCCGCGTTTGTTTTTCAGGTTATTTAATGTCAGATCATACTACTCGGGTTATCATTATTCCGGAGGCGGTTGAAACCAGATTTCCAACCTGTTCACAACTGAAAGCTGAATTCTGCGAGCATACCAAACTTATCACATTTTAATATGCAGAGAAACTTGCATAACAGAATGATATACGGCTCGTATATTCATCAGTTGTTAACTGGTAAATCTCAACTATTTTTTTCCTCATCACCTGATCAATAATACAGGTTATTATTCTATAGAGTCTTCAGTCCATTGCTGTCTTTTCAAAGAACGCGCGACTCCAAAAACAAACAAACAAGTACTCATGAAAAAGAAATTCGAACAGCAAACAATTGCACCGGTTGAACGAAGTAAAATTATAAGATAACATTTCTAGTAATCGGAAGAAATAAAACTGCGAGCCGCGAAAAAATGTTTGCGTTGCAGTTGCTTTCGAAGCTTTTCGGTCAACGGCTCCGATTACAGAAATCACCCTAATTGCTTCGCGGTATACGGAATCAAGGGGTTATCTCGTTTCTTCGAACCGTAATCGTCGAATTTCGAAAACGCGAGACGGCGTCGCTTGAGACACGACGAAGACAGGAGGCGGAGGGGACCGAAGCCACAACGGAACGCGTAGCCGGATCAAGATTCGGGTGTATTTCACCGGTTGACCTTGCACTTGAAGCAGCAGCTATCCACGTGGCTATATCCACACGATGACGACATCGATGATGCCGGGGAGCGGGCACGAGCTACGTATGTACTTTCGTTTTCGTTCTCTTTCGTATGGTGTTCTCTTCGTCGAGTCCTTGACTGTGCCCGCTCCGATAACGCTACTAACGTAGTAAACTGTCTTATCGCAGCCGTGCATTCGCCGCTATCGCACCTCGCTCGAGTCTCCGAGGTGAGCTACCAAAGCTCGCCATCATTTTATATTATCCGCGAGAACGGTTCCCGAACGATCGACGATACCCTCTGTCTCGGGAAGCCGTTTTCGCGGACAATAGGCGACCTTGCACATTTGCTTTCTCGGAACGAATCGGCGCATCCTTGCATCGGACAGCCATCTCGCATCTGGCCCAACCGTCAAGTCGGCCGAAAAACTTGTTTTTCGACCGCCGACCGACCGCCGTATTCACCGGCAGCTTTTTTCTTGGCGCATTCAATGAATCACGCAACCCCCTCGTTCACACTCCCGGCTATTAGCGCTAATACCGTTTATTTAACGAACGGAAGGTGATTAACCCGGCCGAGTGTATCGACAGCGGTTCCGTCAGCTGCTGTTCGATCCGTGGCGAAAAACTGTTTACTATAACCCTCCCCTTGGTCTCTCGCGGCACGGTGCGGCGCGCAAAAGTTAAGTATCGTAACATCTGATACGGTATCTTTTGATGTGTGTAAAGAGCGATAGGAAAGTCAAACGGCGCGGTGATCGTGTGTACAGAAAAGTGAAACTAATCAAGTACAAGGTTGCTGTCGAATCTCGCTGGCGGATGAAGACGACCGATCCGAAGCCACGATGAAAATAGAAAATACCCAATCTAGCGGAATCTCGTTATCGGTTTAGTTCGGAAAATTGAATAGCATTTTCTTGACTAGCGTGTCGCGTGAAATTAAAAGAGATAGTGTATCGGTTTGACAACGCTGCATCTGGAGAGTACACAGGGTCGGACAATAACACGCGAATCGGTGACGCATACCACAGACTTTTAATTCTTTTCCAAACGATACCATTATTCGGAATGAGAAAAGCGGGCGCTCAATGCGCGGCGTATTGACAATTCTTCGCCGAGATTAAAAAAATTAATGTTTGTAGCGATATGGAATAGTAGATCGAACTTTTTGAAGATCTGAAAAATCGTTAGCGCTGCGCACGCGTCGAGAGGAACGGTCTTGTCGCGAGCAACTTTCCGAACAATTGCGACGCATCATTTATCTGGTATTTGCCCCGCTATTCCACACCCAGATTGCCCCGAGACGCGTCACACCTGGAGAGAAACGATTAAAGACGGTTCCGCGACGTTTCTCGAAGGCGACGGGACCGAGAATGCGCGATCCGGTACGTGCAGTCAGAATTGCGCGCGCGGGCTAATGGAGCAGTTTAAATGGCCGACGCCGGGCAATTTATTTGCATCGCGCATGGGCCGCAGTGGGCGTCGGTCGAGAAAACCGCGGGCAGATCTCGGAGCAAGTAATCTCTCTCTGTCTCTCTTTCTCTCCCTACCTCTACCTCTATCTAAATGCTATCTTCGTAGATTCTGTCGAACGAGTTCTCAAGACTGGACGGCTAACTCGATCAGACGACGTTTGACGTCGCGCCATGATTACGACGAAGTACCCCGGAAGAAAGAAGCTTCCGACTTCCGGCTAAAGCTGTCGTTCCCAAGAGCAGCAGTTAGTAAATCACGGTGAAATCGAGTTAAGCGAGCTCCTCGGAGCGATGCTATTCCGAGGAATGCTAAAACGATCTCGGTGGGTCAGAAAAATGGACGGCCTTCGAGACGACGGCGGTAGGCCAACGACACTCGAATAATACAACGCCGTAAACATTCACTCTTCGGAATATTTAACGAGCCTAGTGTAGACGCGTTCCCGTAACAGAATAGCCAATGTTTACGTGCCGAATACTTTATATTATCAACACCTCTGGCTCGCTCGTTCCCCTACCTTCCGCTATCCGGACGCAAAATACTTGAAGGTGATTAATTATGCAAGCAACGTACGCGATCGAGCTCGTTCGACGATTCCAGACAAAGAGGACTGCTGTCCGGGCGGGGCGCAGCAGCAGAAGTAGCAGCAGCAGAAGTAGCAGTAGCAGCGTTACCGATAAACAATAAACGCGCGTTATATCGATCCAGGTGGATCCAAGGCGCGTTCTTATGCTCTTAATTGGAGATACTTCCTACACGCGACGCGAGAGGTTTCCGAACGGCTCTCAAGTATCGTGTTACGAAAGGTATATGCCAAGTGCACTTGCAGGGCGTCCTTCTGCTTCTCGACTTTGTCAACACTGCTAGACTTTGGGCAGTGGCGATGCTAGAGCAAGACCCTGGGCTCGATCAATTCGAGAAAAAAACTCGTCCCGCCTTTCAGGCGCAGACAGAAAGCGTCGAAAACCTCTGACGGTCGACTTCGAGCGGCAGAGAATCGGGCACGATCGTTTGTCGAAGCTGCGAGAACCTTCGGTTTTATTGATAGGACAGCGCTTCGGTCTCGCCTCGTTAATCGAACGATGTTGATGACCTTAACGACGGGATCTCGTGGAGCTAGGCGCGTCTCTTTGTGTCGCGGACGATGCGTGCTGTCCGCCATGGGAAGCGGGGTAGGGCGTCGAAACAGGGCTGGAGGGGGCAGGCTGTAGGGGTGAGAAGACTATATTGATCACTGACCTTTCCTGCGGCCGAATGGTGCGAAGAACGTGCCATTCTTGCCGATGACGTTATCCTCGATGTACTTGAGCAGTTTCGTGGTATCCTCCCCTTTTTTGGCGGCGATCGACCTGACAGGGCGCAGCGACGCGATCCTCTGGCTGCCGCTGCTGGACGCGGTGCTCGAAGCGGGGGTGTTCGCGCTGGCCGTCGTGGACGTGGTGACCGTGGTCGTCGTCGATGTCTGCTGTGCAGGCTGGCCGGAATAGCCAGCGCTTCCTGCTGCAGGCTCCTCCGCGAGGGAGTTGATCCTCCGCTGCGATCCACTCCAGCTCTTGCCACACGAGATCTTCACCGAGCAGCTCATTCTCTCATAGTAGTGTCGCAGTATTCTTAGTGTGCATAGTAGAGAACACTTGAAAGCGACGCTCGCAGAAACGCACGCGAATGTACCATGTACTTCGTCCCTTAAAGCTCCGGGATCGGCGTATCTATGCGGCTAATAAGAACTTGTCACTCGCGCGATAACAGAGGCATCGTTCGCACGCGAACGGACGACCGGAAAAAGGCCTGTTACTCAGTTCCTATTTCGCTCTTCTCGGTCTCTCGGGCACAGTGCTGCGACACGTGTTTCTGCAGACGTCAATTAGAACGTTGTGACACGAGGATTTAACTGAACCGATCCGAACCAGTGCGCGAGGTATAGGCGTCGCTGGAAAGGAAAACGCGATGATCGCGTGCTAATCGCTCGTGTAAATGACAGAGAGAGTGAGCGAGATGATTTCTCCTTCTCTGTTACACTTTGCTGGCTTTCTTCTTCTTCTTCTTCTTCTTCTGCTTTGCAGAGATAGTTTTTGGATTCGTAGATTCTCCCGATACAATCAGAGATAAAATGTGTGTTCACTACGGATCCCACTGATTCCTCGTTCCCCTTTTGTAGTGCGAGTTTGAAAAACGATTGGCGCGACGATGGCTGACTCCCTGAATGCCCGATCACTTCCGTGATACTACTTGCGACGAGCTACGTACGCCGCTGGTTTAACCTCCTTCGACGTTGAGGCGAGACTGAATGTCTAGCGAACGAGCTGCCCGGTTCGCCAATGACGTCACATGGCTACGCAGGCGCCGTCGAGTCTCGCTTCGCTTCAGGGCAACTTCTTCGGGTCGGCACGTCGGCTGTGCGGCGGCACCGCGAAAATCAGAAACGCGCTTTTCCGCGAATTCCTTCGCCATTTCCTATGCGAACGGCGCGCCATAGTCGGTTGTCATTATTCTTCGCGGACTGAATCATTTTCAGCTCTAACTACTTCGCATAGCGATTTTAACACTAACTTTACGCAGCACTAAAAGCAGCCAGCTTATGTTGCTTCGTAAAAATAACAATTAATGCGGGTTGTTATTGATTTTTATCACAATATATATGTCTGATGAAACATTGAATAAATTCGTCACAAATGTATCTTTACAATTCCAATGATCGTAAATTTAATAATTTGGTTAACCCTAGTATTAATTGTATCACTCCTTAACACTAAACATATCGGCATTTTACGTATACCTATTTTTACCATAAGGATTGATTTTTGTATGGGCGATTTCCAGAAAAAAAATTCTTAATTTATTAAAGGAAATAATTCGCAACGTAACTCCTGATTTCTAACAAAATAATCAGACGTATATTTTTATTCTTATGTCACTGGTTTCTCCTTCATTTTAAAGTTTTGGAAGGGGTCATTTTATCCCCGCTTGGCACGTTTAGTATTAACCCTCACAGTAGCGGCGGTGAGGCGTTCATGCACGGCCCCTTGTTCGGGTCCGGACAGACCCATGACCTTGTGTATACAAACATATTGAACTAAATTTTTTTTTATTATCGTAATTTATTATCAGCCTTTGGTTAATTTAAGAGATTAATTTAACTTCAATCAGGATTTATCACCTGTGATCGAGAAAATTATGGAGCTTTCAAATACGGTTTACTAAAATTGTGGTTTATAAGAACTTATAAAAGCAAAAATTGTTTCTATTATAAAGGCATGTTTTGTTTATTGATATTAAAAAAAGTTCCAGGACGTTAATAAAAATAGTTTCTACACTTAAATACTGACTATGCTTACAGTTCATACTGAATAATTTATAGAGTTAAGATTACGTGTCTCGTAAGACGTCTTTTAACACGTTCCGTGCCATGCTGGTTTTACTCTACTCTTCACACTGGCCATTTGATATTTTACTAAAACTTGTGTGTTGTTATGTAATTATTAATTATCGTATATATAACAGTGGAACAAACTTATTACGACCCATTCTTGTGATGGAAATTAATTCTTTAATTCTAAACTACTTATTTAGCGCACTAAATAAACATGTAATCATGTACCATCGGTGGTACACATGGCACGGAACGTGTTAATAAAGTTTCGGAGACAGCTCATTCTACGGAATTTTTATCATACTGATTCTAAATTATCTGTTCTATGAGAACATTTTTTAAACAAGTTCCTAAGAGTAATATGTATTTCTATCAAAATTCAGCAGAATTTATAGTTTCAAATATTATTCTAAATATGATTACAGATTTCATTGAAAATATGTAATTTTAAGCTTGCTGTGTTAATAAATAAAAAACAGGAATTAAATTCATTTTCAGGATTTTTATAAGAAATTCGAAACAGGTCGCTTTCACCTCCCTGATCTCTTATTAGTTCAGATAAGGAGAGCTCTAAAATAAATATAGTGGCAATCGTCTGGCCTATATACGAACTTCGTACTCTCTAGTATATTCTAGCGACAATCCGTATCGCGATTTATCATAAGTTTTAAAAATGCGTTTTATGTTAACGGAAAATTTACAAGGTTCGAGTGAACCATCAATCACGTAAACGTTATTTGTCATTGCCTCAATAGCGATGAGTAAATAATCTTTCAGATAGTAAACTCTATCAAATCAAGTGTTGTATTACATCAGAAGTATCGAGCATAAAAATTCATCTAAAAAACCTGTCACTCATACCTTCTTCAACTAATTCATTTTTTAAAATACTTCACAGCAGTTACGTTCGATTAAATTTAAAAAAAGGCGATATAATTTTCTACGTAAAACAACAATCGCACATCGCGTCTATTTCCAGTCGATTTGTATATTAAAATTAGGTGCTCAATTAGCGTAATCAATTAAAAATTATGCTAAATCCGGTTCAAACATGCAACGACGAATAGAAACTTATAATCTAATATTGCTTGATTAAAGTATCCGGTTTTAACTTCCTTGCTCAAGTAAATGCACAATCTCATGGTGGAAAGTTTTAGTACTTCCGACTCTTCGGCGATTTATAAGTAAGCCCGGAGAAACTGGTATTAAAATTCCCGACTTTCACAGATAGACACCGGTCTTTGAAATTCACCTGAGAATGTTTCATAATCATTAGAAGATTGTCGAGAGGGCTCTTAATAACTCCCGACCTCGGAGGCGTGACTCCTCTTTTTCGTTTCATTCCTTTCGACCCATTATTTCTCAGAAAGACAAAAGTAACGGTTAAAAGAATTCCTTCTGAATCTCGATGTACACAGAAGTTATTCCGCAGACCTTTACTCCATTTTTCTACCCACGGGTTCTTCCCTTGTGATTGACAGACGTTATTTCCCCTCGACATGCGCTACCTTTACAGCGATCCTGCCTCGGAATCGGTTGCCATATGGCTCGATACGAATGTAGGTCACGTGCAGACACGTGTGTCCTTTCGAAGGTAAAAAGCAATTATTCCCTGATAATTTGGCATACCGATCACACCGAAGTGCATTGAAAAATTCTGCAATAACGCCGAGGTCCGTCGCAATTACCTTAACTATGCCTAGTTTGCTTGTAAAAGGATGAATACTATCGTGAACGCGTTCCGAGAGATTTGGTATTCTAAAGTTTCCCGTCGCTTCTAACGATCGTAATGGACGAATGATTATCAAGAAATAAAGCTGGCGCCAGTAACGTGCCTTTTGCTTTTCTATTTAATTACGTCTCCGCAATTATGCTTCAGTGAAATCTCGCTACCTCTCGGCGATCTTCTTTTTGCACTTTCCAGAAACCGCAACGAAATCCACGCGACGAGAAGCAATACACGATTGCCAGGTGTAGAATCAATAGATAAGGAAGCGAGCCGGATCATTTCCTCAAAATCTATCCATTGTATACGAACACCGACTTTGTGATCGAATAGAAGCCGTAAAGAGGATCTTCGTCTTCCGCACCTTTCCGCGACGACTTATTCGAGCTTCTCGCAATTTGCATGAACTATTCGACCGTCATATTTAATAAACCCGCAGGCCCGTGTGCTGCTCGACGCTCGCGTACCGTTGTCATTACCGTGTTTTCATTATTGTGAGAAGAAACGAAGACACTCCGCGTGATTCATAATGAGCGCAAATAACGTCGCACAAAGAACCCGGTGACGTTTGATAAATCTGTTCTGCTACCTCCACTGACCCCCTTCTTGATCTTCGACCGGCCGTCATAATTGCATGTGATCGAAGCACGCGTCCAAACGCGATAATGCAAGTGCTCCCTTCAGTCGCGAGTCGGGTATAATGACTTTCTCCGAATCAACAGATAGTGCAAACACACGTTTACGCTGTTAACGAATGTTCTTCGCGTGACACAGACGTGAAAATATCGCGTACTGCGCGGAATAATTGCAAAACGACAATATGTGTCGACTAGACGATGAGCTCATCAACATTGGGGAAGGACTAGCGATAAAAAAGGAGTCAGATTGAGCACGGATCGATGAACAGTCAGAGCACCGGCATGTGGACACAAAGTTCGAGTGACTGGTGTTAATCACGCTGACTTTCCTCAGTCTTCTCCAAAGTATCACTTAATATGACTAGACTCGTTCAAATCTTTACGTATCAATACATTTCTGCATATTTTTGAAGTCTACACTTTCAAGATCTTCTTCAAATATTTATTTTTACCATAGTTCATGTCTCCTCTTCCTTGACGACTGAACGTCTAGCTCGCGATACCTTGTGAATCATTATAGTGCTAAAATTATTCTTTATTATGAGCGATCGAAGAGAGAAATTTAGTTTTAATTAACTCTTTGGGGGCAAGGATTATGTGCTAGATTAAAATTAATTAAAAGCTAGATTATGTGTCAAGGTTAAATAACTGACTACATATATAAATCAAGCTATATATTAAAAATCTATTATAATTCAAATTTATAATAAAATTTCATTACAATTAAATTTTACATTAAAATTTATACTTGTAATTTGTAACAAAATACAATTTACATCATCTATAATGGTTATTTGTAACCACAAACTATTTCCGTCATTTATAACGATTATTGGTAATCACAATACATAAAAGTTCACTTTTTATTCATTTGCTTTCAAATTTAATGATGATTACCTCCTATGTGGATAAAAATCAATTTCTCATCGATAATTTTTCCCAATCATGTTTTTAACATAACTTTTATGTTCGGTGCCTGGATTTCTCGAACGTGTTTGAAGTATACGTTCCGGCGTGACGTTTATCGCCCAAACACTCCATGGTAACGAATCCCACTCAATCCTTGGCTTTCGTGGCCAAGCTCGCAACGACTCCGATCGCGTACCTTTCAACGTGAATCAAATTTTGGCACGATGCTGAAGTTCCAGACGAAGACCAAGGAGGACCTAAAGCTGGCCGCGTCCATAGAGCGTCGTCGGCAGACGGACATCGAGAGGAAGCAGCGAATCTTTAATCCGCGATTCAGAAAGATCGGGGTGAGTGGCGGCCAGAGCGCGGCTAGGGCGCTGGACGATCTGCTCGTTAACTTGTTATAGATCTGTCGGAACACATATCCAGCGTGCGAAAGAACAGCGTTATCTAGCTCGAGATACGCCGTGATAATTTTTACCCGTACTGTTCGCAGATAGACAAGGAATTCTTGGACAAACAGGTCGAGGAAAAGAAGCAGCTGCGGCAACTCGAGCAAGCCCGGGAATCCGAGCTCGACGAGAATTTGATTCGCAGCAGCGGCCTCGCCTTGCTCCTAGAGAAGCAACAAGAAGAGGTAAAACTGTCAATTACGCGGCGTGGAAAAAAAACAAGTGGCCGCCGGCTGGATGATTAATCGTCTTGTACAGTGTCGTCGTTAAAGATCTCGAACGCTCGTTCAACGCTATCGCTGTTGTTCCCCGAACCTTTTTTTAACTGGATGCATCGATAGCAAAACCAGAGACTATTTTATACAGGGACTTCCATCGAAATGTAAAGCACTGGTATTTTCCGATTGTACCTGTAAAACTTTTATAGAAACTGAAATATCTATATACCAGCACGACGTCACGCTATTTGTATAAAGTTAGCGATATATTCATCGGTAATTTTTTCGATTTCTCTATTTTATAATACTTTCCAAAACGTTTTAAACATAAATTTGAAACCGGTATTATTTTGCTATCAATATTATGTTAGCCAATATCGAAACCGATATGTAATACCACAATTACATATTACAATAGTTACAAGTGTAGTCCAGTACTCGATAAGAACAAACGAAACATGGTATCTTTTCTTACATCAGTTTCACTATGCTTTGTTATACTAAAATGCACTGATGTCTTTATATCAGTGTATAATATTAAATCAGTATTTTTACAAGCTAAATTAATAAAGCTTATAAAACGTACTACATGAAACCTGATCTTATTAACCTTCTTGTGGTGAACAAATTTTTTATAGCTTGGTTTGCAGAATGATAAGACGTCAAATTGTACGCCAAGGCTAATTGAAAGTTAATATCTACCGCACCATCCGCAAAAATACCGCTATCTATTTCGTTCTTGGTATTCATACATTTTGGTATTGTAATGATTTCGGTAGTCATAGATTTCGGAAATATTGTATTGGCGAATAAATTCGTAGTTTTTGTTTCTGTTTTATAACGACTTTAAAGAATTAGCAAAGTGAACTAGCTATTCGAAAGATCTCTTTCAGTTCTACAAAACTGTTATATTCGCTGTTTCGACTAATTTAATTTTCCATGACTTTTTAGGCTTAGAAATGGAACCAAAGATCATCGTTTTCGACATCTGCTATTGTTCGCTTTTCATCGACGTCGTTATTCCGAAGGTCGTCCGGTGCAGGGCGTGACGTTAAGATCAGAGTTGCCTCTTTTGAATTTTCCGAACCATTTGGGTGCCTATGACACCTTCTCCTTACACGTTGCAGATGTCCCGAGCTGCTACGGTTGCGTTTTGATCTCGATGAAAAGCGAACAATAGCAGATGTTGAAAATGACGATTTTTGGCTCCTGGATATTCCATTTCTAAGTCTAAAAATCATGAAAAATTAAATTATTCGAAACAGCGAATATAAAAGTTTTGTAGAGCTGAAAGAGATCTTTCGAATAGTTTACTCACTTTGCTAATTAATGCACAATACATAATCCTTGTTGCCCTTGTTAACTTTGCAGGAGAGGCGAAAAATACATGTCGAGATCGAGCAGTTTCGTCGATGCTACCAGCGGCCGGAGGATCGCCGGGACTATGATCTCTACGATCCGAACTCTTTGAAAAAATCGCTGCCATCGGGATTCGGAGATGGCGGCTCGGTCTGGGATCAAAAGTAAATACAGTGGTGCATGGTTAAATTCACATGACCCGGCCCCACTCTTTGTAGACAAGGATAACTGCAATGAAAAGAAAGAAGATAGACTTACATCAATAGAATGCCAGAACAGGACAAATTAACATGCAAGGAAGAACGTTTTATTTTTAGTAACTCTCTTACTTTTATAATTACAACACTAATGGATAGCTGAGTTTGATATTGGTTAGTTAACATTAGAACTACCAAACCAATCAAAATGACTGATTTTTCATTGTTTCTTTTACAGTTCTTAATATAAAATGTTCCCATGAGAAATTTTTAGAGAAATTTCTTTAATTACGTATATGTATATTATAACAAAAGTGGTATGAAGTTTAAATAAATACAATCTTTGCATTGTTATAGAACAATATACAATAGTCGTGTTTAGAGCTCGGTAGTTCTAGTGTCGAGTTAATTACTATGTTTATTGACATATTATATTTAATTCCTATGCTTGTTTACTATCACATTAATTCGATTATTATTGTTTGTAGTCATTTTAATCGGTAAAATCTCAACTGTCCATTGATGCTACAATTATAAATGTAAAGGCGAGGATAGTTGAAAATAAAATTTGTTTTATTTCACGTTTATTTTTGTCTGATCGAAACTCGATGCTTAACGTACTGCATCTATCTTGGTCAGTTAGTTATAGTTATTATAGTCAGTCATAGTTATGTCAGTTTTCTGACATTGCCGTGCACGAGTCAGATTTTTCGGTGGAAAAGATATAGACACGTC
Source organism: Augochlorella aurata (assembly GCA_028455555.1). Lineage (NCBI taxonomy): Eukaryota > Metazoa > Arthropoda > Insecta > Hymenoptera > Halictidae > Augochlorella > Augochlorella aurata. The sequence goes on from CM052164.1 coordinate 9,737,832, forward strand.
AGAATTTACATACTAGCTTTCGACTCGATGTAAATTTAACCGTGCACCACTCTATAGTCACCAGCAATTTCCGCCGTTAGGCGCAAATCGAACACCGTGGAGAAAGGTATTAAATATTTGATCGATCGACTATGCAGATTCCAGAGCGAGGAGGGCTCGAAGGGACGTCTAAAGGCGCAAAAAGAGGAGATGAGATACTGGATAGAGCAACAAAAGGAGGAGCGTGAGAAGATTGAGAGAGAGCACCAGGAAGCCGAGAAAGCGTACCAGGAAGCCGTCATCTCCAGGGACAAGCGTGCCGCGGCATTAGATCAGATGGAACGTGAATGCCGTCGAAGGTTGAACGAAGCCACCGCAAGATTCAATCGAGCCCTGGTAAAGCTTTCTCCTATTTAGTCCTTTATAGAAACGGCAAAGAAAACAAAACGCCCGGAACTGTCAGAGGATAGATAAGAATCTTATTATCTGACGATTCTATTTTCCGGCCGTGTGAGAGAAACCTTGTTCCTGCTCCTGATTCGAGATCCAGCTGTTCCATTCTCGTACACGCGAATCATTGATATTCGCGGACGGCGAGAAAGTGAGAATTCAGATAATTAACGGCTCGGCGCGGCGGTCCTCCGTCGCATTAATTGATTTAAAGTCCTCTCTCGTTAGCTTTCCCGGCCGACAACCAGCCGTGAAATGTCAGGGTTCAACAGCGCCGGGGATTCCATCGTTCTCGATATGCTTTCTGCATCGACGGTGTATGCACGCTCCGCTGTCATCTCCTTATTTTTCCTCTGGCGGAACCCCTGTTTCAAGTTTTCTAGCAAATGCGGATTTGCAAAGGTCGACGAGAGTTTCAGAGTCCTCTGCCGCTATTTCAGGCTCCCCGAATGATCACCTTGAACCGGTTGCAATCGACTCCTCTCTTTTTTCGAACGCGAGCTCGGTGGCTGATAGGGATGTGCCAACTCTTGATCTCTCATCAGCAAGCGTTTAATTTGGTCTAATCTTTAACCCTCCTACGGTGTTCGTAATAGACTTGTACCAATGGATGCCGGGTCACATAGACCCGACTAAAAAACATACACATATTTTTGGAAATTGCAATATAATATAATGTGTTTCGGCTTACTCTATCGAAAGAAAGTAAAAATTGATTTGTAGTATCTTTTCTGTACGGTGGTAAATAAAAATGTTATATAAATTTAATACATACACCGTAAAAGGGTTAAAACAGTGGGTACACATAGCTTCGAGGTAACACAATACAGAAGATGACGCCTCGATAACTTGTAGCATCAACCTACGTGTTTCTACCATTCCTTAACTTTCGCAATCCGCAATGGTGGCATCCAATTGCCCGATCGTAAATAAAGCCCGCGTACCTTTATGCTTCGTGCATAAACTTTCCTCGAAGGTGAGCATCGTTTTCAGTAAAGAACAAGGTTGCTGTCATCGTCAAACAAACTCAATGACGTCAGCGTGCACGGGTCTCGATAATAACGCAACGGTCGTGATGCTGCGCCCTTGACTTTTTATTCTTCGAAACGTTGGGGCCGTCGTGGACGGTCGGTGTTCCAAATGACCGAAAATGTGTTCCTTCTTTTGTGTTCCCTGCGATGAGCAGGCGGAGGAGCAGGATCATCGCCGTCGCTGCGAAGCCCTCCAAGAAGAAGAGGACAAGAAAGCGGAAATCTACAATCACGTGACTGGGGACTTCCTGACCGAAGCCAAAGAGCAGGCGGAGAGCACCCGCGGACCGCAAAAGCCGCTGGCTTCACGCTACAAGGGAATGAGTCCCGAAGAGCTTAGGGCTATCAGGGATGCACAGGCCTGCCAGATGGTGGAAATCGAGGTAAAAGTCGCGGAACGGTTGTTTCGCCTACATATCTCGGACGACCCCGCCGCGAAAGATTGAAACAATGCCAAGCATTGTCACGACCCTGACGGGACTTGAATAAGAGGAAAAATTTGGCTGGCACAAGGGAAACTTAGTTTTGTTTTCATCCCTTCCCGTCTAGAAAATGAAATTGGAGGAGAAGCGAATGAACGAGGAATGGGACCAGTTGATGAATTCGCACGCCATCGCCGCGGGCACGTTCCAGCGCGAAATGGAGCGGAAAAGGGCGTGAGTATTTTTTTGTCGAGTACATCGCGAGAATTCCGAAAACACGCTGCAGAATAATGCTTTGCAGGGAGATAAATAGGAAGATCGCAGAGGAGAATTTGCAGTTAGCCGAGGAACACAAATCCCATCAAGAATATCTCAACAAAGTTCTCTATAAGAATAGACCAACTGCTGAATTCTTTGAGCAATTCAACAGAGATGCACGTTAAGAAAAAATTGAAACTGAAAATGTTTTAAGAATTTTTACTAATATTAGCATGCGTATGTAATTCATTTATCGGATTTTATAAATGCAGATTTTTAATAAATTTACAGAAGTAGGAATTTCGATACTTTTGTATCATTTATAAGATTATTTTTATTTATTATATCGTGTGTTTATATTCGTAATATAGTTCATAATTATTTGTGATCCTTTTGTTATCGTAAAATGTTCTCGATTATTATTATAAGCATTATGTACAAATTAATAATTTGTATCTATATAATTTGTAAAATATTGTTATGTGGCAAATAAATATGATTTTATCAATTGCACATTACTTTTTACATTTAGATGTCGTTAGCGACCTCTGTTCTATATGCGTAAACTTGCATGAATCTGTCGATAATAGCAGAAGTGTTGATGTTTACGCGTTGAAAGTGAACGCGTTATCCGAAATATGTGCGACGTGTACATCAACTAAAAATTAAACTAACAGTATATTTACCACAATGCGCCTTCAATCGATATTGTAATGTAAAGTATAGTATTCTAATAGCAATAAAATGCTGGAAATACAGCAGGATCCAAATCTCAAAGCAAGGTACGTTTTGAGGTTACTTGATTTTAGTTTCTATTTTAAGACTATAGTAAATAAATTCTTTTTTTATCAGCACTGACGCAGATGCAATACTTAAGGAACATCATGACACTGTGGAAGATCTCAAGCGGGATCTAAAGTTGTGCAAGGTACCTTTTTTTTACAAAAGTTTGCATGTGTTGTATACTGTAAATATTTACATAACTTCAATTCACAGGTAGAACAAAATAGTATAAGGAATGAATTGGAAATTTTACGAAATGAAAGTCAAAAAGTTCATGATATAAAAGAGTCCTTGAATCGTATTCATTTGGAAGAATGTGGTAGCCAAGACTCTCATAAAAAAGAATTAGCAAATTTACAGGAGCGCCTTGTATTACTAGAAACTGAAAAAGATTCAGCATTACAGCTATGGCATATTTCATTAAATACCATAAGTGCCTTAGAGGAAGAATTACAAGGTCTTCGTACAAATGGGAAAGGTACAAAATACTACCAAGAGCAAGCAAATTCTATTAAAGAAAGCTATTCTGAAGCTATCAAAATGTTAGAAGAGAAACTTACACAGGCTAAAGACAATTTTATAAAACATCAAACACTCTATCAAACAAGTAGAGAAAGAGTTGTAGGTTTAACCAAGGAAAAGGATGAACTATTGGAGAAGTATAGAAATCTACAAACAGAATATCAAGAGAAAGGTCAGTAGTAAATATCTATTTATTTTATAAGAAATGGAAATATCATTTTTATGTTTTCAAAGATAGGAATAATCAAATAACAATAGAGACGCTAAAACGAGAATTAGCATATGCCAAAGCAGAATCTAGCAAAATAGCCCAAACTAAATTAGAACTGGAAAAGAAATTAAATGAAGTTAAGAGATATGCTGAAAATATAGTAGAAAAAGATAAAGAAACAAAGAATAAAATGGCAGAAGCCATCGAGCTAATAGAATCAGCAGTCAGGGAAAAAGATTTAGTACTCCATCGTGAAGCTCTTGTTTTGGAAGAAAAATCAAGGTTAGAAAATAGGCTAGCAATAATAGCAAATGAATATGATGCAAAAATACAAGAATTGAATAAAAAGACTCAAGATGAAAATGAATTACACAAAAAAACCTATTTAACTGAAATTAAAGAAATTAAAACAGAATTAAAAGAAAAGATTGCATTGTTAGAAAAAACTCAAAGAGAACTTAAATTCACTGAAGAAGAGCTGAGTAAAATACGTAGGGACTCGAATGAGAAACTATTAGATTATGAACAAAAAGCAAAGCGCTTGGAATTCCAACTGCAAATGTATAATGAGACAATGGCCAAAAACACGTATGATATTGAAATTAAGCAATTAAAAGACAAAATCGCAATTCTTGAAAATAATCTGGTAAGTTCGAATGGTAAATTACAGAAACTAGAATGGCACCAATCTATCAATGTGGAAGATCAAATGAAGAAAACTGATCGTGATAATAGAGACATATTGAGACAATACTCAGATCTAGAAATCCAGTTATCTAAAACATTAGGTGATAAAGAGAATCTTATTTTACAAATGAATACTCTAAAACATGATTTTGATCATGAAATACAAAAAAGAGATAATGAGCGATATTCTCTTGAAAATAAAATTCATGAATTAGAAATTAATCTTCAGAAAACAAATTGTATAAAAGAAAATAAATTAAGAGATAATTTCAATGATGAAGTGAATTCTTATCTTCATGATATGAAAAATAAACGGTCATTGGATATCACGTAAGTAAATTAAATTCTTTAATATTTCAACGTTGCCGTAAAAAATAATATTTCTGTTACAGAGTACAAAATAAATGTCATTGTTGTCAATCAGTATTATCAGATCATGTGAATAAATTGCAAGAAAAATTTGACAGGAAAACAAAGGAGTTGGTCCATCATGTTCAAGTTCATCAGAAATTGAGTAAAAAGTATGAAAGTCTTTTTTTTTTATATAAATTAACAGGTACTTTAACTTATATTTACTGATAATGCAGATGGAGAGATGAAGCTAAATTGTTAACAGTGAAATTTCAAGGAAAAACCAAAGAATTAAGAGGTAAAATAAGTGCATTACAAAAAGAAAATAATGAATTGAGCATAGAACTGTTAACTTGCAAACAACAATTGGCCCAGCAGACGTTGCAAGATATACAGAGGTACATTTTTAGTAACTCATAATTTGAGTGCATTATTAAATAACAATGAATATTTATGTTTTAGATTCAATGCAACAAACGAAATTAGGTGACAATATCGTCTTTCATTTAGGACAATTTTACAGTCAAAACTTGATTGTATTAATACTATAAGAGCATATCAATTTATTCACATTAAAAAATCATTTTACATTACACATATATTTTGTTTCTTGATTGAAATATTACCTATTTATGAATAACACAGCCAAGATGTGTTCATTCTTTGGATATAATACAGGCTGTAAACAAACTAGGGAACCAATATAAAATTTCGTCGTCACCCTGTTCATCCAACCATGCCAACCCTTCTTTCACCATATGGTCTAATGCTTTTTGAGCACGATCTGGTTCCCAGCGCAAATCTTTATATAGTATAGATTTAGAAATGTACGCATTCCCAGATAAACTGGCTTGTTGCAGTACAGCAGTATGATCCATACTAAGTTCTCCAGGAACTGATTGTACTAAATGCTTACCCCTGCCAATTGGAACAATAGAGAATCCACTTCCAAAAATTTTCAGCTTTTTAGCTGCTGCTAACAAGTCTTCATTTGTTATCTCTTGATGTTCCTTCCTACGACCTCTCGCTTGAATAAGTCTCGTTCTAAGTTCATCCAATGATATTAATCCACCATTTTTATAATTTGTCGCCATGCAAACTTCAACTATTTGTACAGCAAGCTCATAATAGAAATCTCCTATGCCAAGAACTGACCAGAAACCTTTGTTTGAGGCTAGAGGGTCGACACCTATCGACGCACACATTTCAGTAAATTGTCGCCGAAAACGCGCGTTCTTTTTAATTTCATTTTTATGCTTGGTGGCAAATTCCTCTAAATTAACGCGAAATGTTTCCATTTGCTTCGTCATTTGCTCAAATTGATTTTCTTGAATCTCTGTCCCCTTGTCTTTATATTTTTCTTGCTCAAGCTTTTGTTTTTGAATTGCACCAACGCCTGCTTTTCGCCTCATCGTGAAGTATATTTAGCAACACGTTAAAGATTATGAAATGTAATATAAGCTTCTACACTGACACGGCGTTAAAGTATACTTATTCAACTTTCAAATGGTCGATGTAATTGTCAAACTTGTACAAATACAGGTTCTTCTTTTGATAATATAACCTCGTATTAACACATCAATATAATAATATATTTTCGCATTACCTTCACTTTGATTCCCACATAATTAGGATTATAAGATCAAGGTATAAGTTTTGATGTAACATGTTTTACTGTACGTCCACAAAACGTTGAAATAAACAACTTGGGAATCTTACGTCGTTTACGTCGTAAACCATCGTAAACTTTCTTTTGTGAACCGTTCGACGTGTTTCGAGTTGTCCACGCAAGGTGTCAGTTGGTATCGTTCAAAATTTAAATATGGCGTCATTGATGGAAATTGACGACGAAGAAAGTGATTTACCAACTTCGAGTAGCAGCAAAGGAGAGAAGAAACGTTTCGAAGTAAAAAAGGTAAAGACAAAAATAGCCGAAAACATTCTGTAAAATATGTACAAATTACGTGCATTATAACAATTTTGTTGATCAATTCCTAACCTTATTCTTGCATTGTCATTTACCTTACACTCACATGGTTGATATTTCAAGTTCTTTTAAAATTATGTCGTTTTTCTTTTCAGTGGAATGCTGTGGCGCTTTGGGCATGGGGTATGTATACAGAATTTGTATTATTTTTATAATTTTCAACCAAATACAAAGTATTTATGTTATTCGATTATTTATAAAATATTTCAGTAATTACACAATTATTTTTTTTTGCAGATATTGTGGTAGACAATTGTGCCATATGTCGTAATCACATTATGGATCTATGTATCGAATGTCAAGCAAATCAAGCATCGGCTACTAGCGAAGAATGTACTGTAGCTTGGGGTGTATGCAATGTACATATGCAAAGCCTATATTTTTTGTTATAATACACGCTCAATATTGCTAAGGCGATATGTTCCAATTTCTTTATTTTAATATTTTGATTGTTTCTCTTTGGATAGCATGCATTCCATTTCCATTGCATCTCACGTTGGTTGAAGACTCGGCAAGTTTGTCCACTTGACAATCGAGAATGGGAGTTTCAAAAGTGAGTACATATCTATAATATTCAACAACCTTGGCAACGCTAGCTTTTTAGGGCTTCCTAAAACTGTTTGTGTATGAGAAGAGTAAGAAAAATACTTTATTCTGATACAGTATACTTTAATTTTCAATTACATTTGTTCCAGATATGGTCATTAACAAAGTATGTTCAACTGTCCCCAACAACATACTCGAGAACAATAAAACCGACACAGGTATGATTACATACAAACTAAAGTTAATAAAACAAGGTAAAAATTCAGTGCAGCTTCTCGAAATTGACAAAAAAGTGTAAGAAATAAAAGAAAAGATATTATTTGTATATGGAATATTTAGAATGTAACTGCACTAGCATTATAAAGTTTATACTACAACACTTATTCAGTTGAAACAGCAAGTATTAAAAAACTACAAGTTTCTAAACCTCCCTGATTATATTGGTTACTGCATTCTATAACATATAGTCGTCGAATATCGTGCTCTAATAAATGAAGAATATAAAACATATTAAGCTTCCATTGATCTCCACGTCCTATAATACTGTTTTTTTTTTACCAACGTGAAAACCGCTCTACTTACAATGTTTTGTTATTAAAAACCGAACCATCAACGCTAAAATAGTTTACAATATTATTTTGTGTCGAAAGAGAAAAAAGTATTACTCCACATCGATGCATTTCAGTGAGGCTTTTTCTACTGAATCTTCCAATGATCCTCTTACCTGATTTTAAGAAATACCATCTAGCGAAAGTTTTGTCCTGTCTGTTCCCGGCACCGCCGAGCTTCCGTAATCTACTCTTTCGATCAGCAATTTTTATTCTTTAAACGGGTATCCTCGAAATGTATAATACAATACGTATAATATAACATCCAGCAACGTTTCTCAATAGGTTGCTCCGATCGATCGGCCCGGGAGCCCAATATTAAATGTATGTGATAAATCGTACAGATCCACTAGTTCTTCAAGATTCGGGTCCCGAGACGGACTGCTAAAGTCCTGTATTTTTCATCCATACCGGCGCGTTGAGTAAAATCAATCTCACCGAAGTAGCTACGACAGGTTTCCCTAATAATAGCTTTTACGTAGCGGCGAGCACCGCACGGTTTCCCTACCCTCACGCTCTTATCATTAATCCGCGCCATAACGGGTGCGTGGATTCTTAACGAGACATTACAACCTCCGTGACCCGTGACGTCACGTCGAGGCCAATCGATCGCTTTGAGATCATCTCGGGATCCCTTTTCCAGTTCTAGTATATTCAAGAGATACGGGGCCAATACTTATCAAGCGACGGAGCCCGGAGAACGACGAGCTGGCTTCTAATCCAGGCATACAGCGAAAATTACATTCTCGCCGTGCGAGCGACATTCACGCGGGGAAATAGAGAGAGGGAACGAGAGTCGGTCTGCAGAGGGTGGCGGGGTGTATTAGCAAGCCTTTCTGGCTCTGATTTTCCCTCGTCTCATTCGTGTTTTACCCCCTCCCTCTTTTTTTATTATATTCCACCTACCGTGAAAAAAAGCACGGCATTATAGAAATGAGATTCGTTTAAATTTTGATTCCGGAGCGAGCTGCGACGCGCTCCAATAAATTGCAATAAACAAACGACGACGATGTAGCTGTAACTGCTTCGACGGTCTCCCTTCGCCAATTTTCAATCGCGCGTGCAATCGTCAAACTTGAATTTCATGTAAATATTTACAATTTAAACATCTGAAATGAACCTGCTGGTTTAACCGCGCAGGTGTCAGCGTTTAACCTTCTTAGTGCTACACAAAAAAGTGGCGTGTTTCTGTACAAAATAATTTCATGAAATTTGGTAAAATTCCGGAAAGATATTATAACAATTTTGTGAAAGCCGATAATTAGAAAATTCAAGAAGAAATGAGGAATAAAACTGTTATTTAGTTGCATGCAAAAGTGATCAACTCTATACCCCCTGCGAAAACAAATAGTGGGTAATGAAAGTATTCAAACGTAGTAAATATGCATTGAAGTGAAAAAATCCTTTACGGTATATTAAAGTAGACCATATAAATGTCAAAATACAAGAAACTTCTGATTTAGTGTAAAACGTTACCTATATAATGAAAAAATATAAAAAAAAACATCGAAAAAGGAAAAGAAAGCTGTTACTTATTAAAAATTTTAAGAAAACAATATTTTCTCAAGTTCAGCCAACAACGTTTTTTGCACTAAAAGGGTTAATCCTGTGTGTCCAAATGGATATCAAATGATTCTTAGAGAACAAACTCCGACGCGATGCGTGTAACCGTTTATCACGATCTACTCAAAATGTTTACCTGACTATAAGAGATGGAATATAAATACAATTTGCATCCTGGCGCCTTGTGATGGGGAACGATAGAGGATTCGGTTAGGCGAATGGCCACAGGCGGGTTGAAGGGGCCTCGAAACGGCGTTCGTGAGGAGGCAAAAGGGGTAGAGGATAGGAGTGCGAGTCGCGAAGACCTCATTTCCGCCGGAAACAGAGGTTCCCTCGCCCTTGTTCTGCGAGCAACCACCCTCTTCGGGCTCCCGCCTTCCTTGTCTCGTCCAGATGGCAGAGTCCAATCGAATTAAATACATTCCCGGGGATCGTCCAATCGATGACCTCCGATGGCAGTTTTTGTCTGACAGTTGTTCCGTCAATACCACTGTCATTTCTTTCCCTCGAAGTTGCGTCGGCAGGGCCGAATAATTTGCTTCTCGATAATTGTTCTTTTTCTCTTGCTCTCTTTTTCGCTCTTTCCCTCTCCTCCTGGTCTTTTTTATTTTAACAGGGACGGTGCGCCATAGCACGTCGAGCATATTGAAAATTCATTAAAGCCCCCGAAGTGTAATTAGGTCGAGAAGGAGTTTCGCCGCTGCTGACCCTCCCCTGATTCCTTTACGCTTCGTACTCGTTAGATAATTTTGTTTCGATTTCGCATATCGATACGTCTTCGTCTACCTACGTGGTTCTTTGTTCCGAGAACATGAAACAGGAGAAACCAACTGTTACTCAGCTTCTTTCCTCGGACGATTATTTCGCTGTCGCGTTCCCGATGGTCTGAAGAGAGTTTTCACTAGTGGAAGCATATTTCAGATCGCCGCAGAATCGAGGCTCCCCGCTAGTTGTGCGTTATATTATTTAAAAAAGTTTCCCTGCCGGGATAGACCATCCATTATCCGCAACTCTGATAAATCCGCCCGGGCGTTCCAGCTCCTTGTGTTTGGCGGATATATCAAGGTTTTCTCGTCCCGTCGCTTTTGCGGTCTGCTGTTTTTCTCGCCCTCTTCCTTCTCCATCACTTTAGAGTCGACGGGAGTTACAGGGGCGGACAGGTAAACCCAATAAATTGCGAGATTTTTCCATGGACAGCCGAAGTGACGCGTCATCCCCAAAAATTCCCGTCTCATAGCGGCTGTTACGAGCAAATCACGAATGCCTTTCAATTTTGAGGTAAGTTGCCAAATGTGCATCACTTAGCTTAATCGTGGCCACTCAAGTAGTTCGTCGTTATTTATTGTAGCCAATATTTTGTCTTGTACTCTTCAAATTGAATTAAAAACATCGGGTAAGATGTACGTGCCATCTGTTTTTGTTAAACGATAAACAATATTATACGTCTTTAATGAATGCTGCGAAAAATTTTAAATATGTGAGCCGTCTATTTTGAAAGCGACCTAAGTCCATTTCTATCGAAATAGGGATATTTAAAGGTTATGCCAAGGTTATGTATTATATAAATAAAAATATAGTAATAATAATTTAAATATAAATAAATATAATAATAATTTAAATATCCCTTAAATAGGGATATTTAAAGGTTTGCGTTTCAAAAATATGTACTTATACAATACCAATGTGTCACACTGCTCAAGTGTATCTAAGAGACTTAAATTTATAATTCCTATTAAAATAATAGGAATTATTAAGTGGATAATATACTCGCTACTGCAGTCAACAATACTAAGTGACGAACGGACATAGGTCAATTTCAAAATAAACGGCTTGTGTAAATCTTCGCTTGAAAGTTTCACTCTAGATACCGCTAAAAGAGAATTATTCTTTTAACAGAAGAATTTATTTTATTCTTGGCGTTTCATAATCCGAAAATCAAACGTTACTACTTCAGAAATAGATACGATGGTTGCCAAAATTGTACTTTTCGGGCACTTTCGACATGAAGAATTTATAAATAAGATTGCAAATATATTATTTGACAATATTAAAACAAAATGCCACTCTACCGTTTAATTTATAGACCGTTTATTTTGAAACTGGTGCAAATCCATTTTCTGTGGATTCGAGAAAATTAAAGGTTAGGATATCAGTCAATTCAAAGATATAAATTAATTTATCAATGTACAATTTGATTATATAAATCTCTTTTAGGCGAATTTAACTAAAATAATATATATTTCCGGACAGAAAATGGATTTACTATTTTCATAATTAGTCAATTGTAAAAATCATTTAATTTCAATTATGAAAAATTAAATATCACTTAAAATACGTTTTGTGTTAGAAGAAATAAAATAGGTGTAGTATTTCTTATTTTCAACGTTAATTATATTTTTTTTTTAAATTTGTTTATTTAATGTCGCATCTGCTTAATAGCAATTAGCGACCACTTGTGGTATTACAGTTGTAGGGTTACATATAGATAAAATATATACAATAGTTTTTGCTTAAATTAGTTAATTATATTTATATATTATTAAGCTTAATATAAGATATTGCTACTATTTATTTATGCTCTTTACGTGGCAGTGTTTTGAAATATACAGGATGCACAGGAGATCTATGTATATAAAATCCTCATTCAACATTTTTTCAATCAGTTTACTTTTTCCCTGTTAGTATTTTTTATTACTCGTTTTTGAATTGTGTCTTCTAGATTTTTTGTTGAAATGAAATTCTCTCGTTTCATTTCGTATAAAATAAATTTATTATTGTGGGGTATGCAAGAAATTCTTTTTTCGTAATGCCCGCCACTTATGTTTATGGAAATTGGATTTACACCGCTTTTATGATCAATCGCTACGCAATTTCTTTTATTGGCCAATTTTAAATTAAACAAAACATTGCCATTTTTTGAGATATTAAATATCAACTAGTTATAAATAAAAAATTCACACTAATTTAATCATAAAATATGTGATATCCCATTTTTTTAGAAAAATGGACTTACACCACTTTCAAAATAAACGGTCCATGTATGGTTTTTAGAGGCTAGAAATTCCTTTCTTGAGAATTCTAAGGTTGAGGTCTAAACTCTTAGTTGCAAACGTAAAAATTGTTCAAAACGTCGATCTCTACATCATGCTTAACTTTCATAAAAACCGGACAGATATTTAGCGTTTTATAAATAATTTCGAAGTCGCTATCAATTTTTCTGGGTGCAAAGTCCTCTGAAAACTGCGAATTTCGTTAGCCAGTGACGGAGTAGATTTCGTAAGATCCTTGATTAACATATAAATTTATTAAAAAAAAAATAAAAATAATTTTTAATAAAGGATTTTCTCCTCCGATTTTAATAAAATTTCTGAAGTGATACGATATTGGCGTCTTTCCCCTCTGTGAAAACCGTGCGTTTGTGGAAATTAATATGAGGTTGAAGGTGTATAATAACTGCTATCGTTATTAATTGATCAATTAGCCGGGCAATTAATAGCGTGGTAAACGCGGTATTCGTGCGTATATTGAAATCACGTGTCGTTACAGAATACATAAATTTGATTCGTGAACTTTCTAAATCGATATTGCTCGAAATAAATTCTTGAAAATGTCCCTGGACGTATGCTCCGACGTTTTCTGTATCCAGCTAGGGCAGGAAGTCTAAGATTTCTCTCTTCCACATCCAAAGGTTTTCGCACGTGAGTTATAGATTCTAGGGTAGTAGTAAACGTAGCTTGGCAAGGTAGGGAAATCGTTGGGATGATAAATCCTTGTTAAATCCGCAAAAAAGAGAACAGAACCCACGGCAAGCGTCAGGGAGTGGCGACGCAGTGCTAACGCTCTCCGTTTCTACTTTCCTTCTTCCAAGATTTGTATGCTCCTTGCAAAATGTCTTCACCGTACACAAACAATTGCGACACGATATTACAAACATTTGCATTTCAAGTTCACGACCGTTTTATATGGAACGATATAAAACGGCAGTTCTCGATTTATTTTCAATGTAGAAACTTTTCCGTTGGAATAAATAAATAAATATTCTCTGTTATAAATAAGAAACAACAAATAAAATGTAGAAATAATTTATTAATAATACAAGAAGAATAGATTCATAATAGGGTCAAGATATTATTATTTCTGTACAAACAGTTACTGCTATAGGTATTTCGATGACGTTGGAACAACTTTATTTGCTTATAGTAATAATATTACTTTGTCAGCAATCTTAAATTGTTTAAAGGGAAGTCTAGGATGGCTCCGTGGAACTCAAATTGAGAACCACTGATATGAAGAGAAAGTATCGTAATGTTAAGAATAAGAATCAATTGTCTTCAGAAATTGGCATCGATAACTTCCTGCATATCTGCTTTTAATGAAGCATCAAACACAAACTAAAGAAAAGTAACTTATCCATCGTATTTCAAGATAAATATCTCGTACATTTTCTAGTACAATATTGAAGAATATATTCGAACGGAATCAATACATTACAACTCCTCGTCAAAAATATTCGATTAATTCAGTTAAGAGTCTACCATTAAAATTATTTATATATTTAATTTTCATTAACGATTAAAAGATACGAAATTATAAAAAATCTCATATACAAAGGAAGCACGACGTCGAAGAAAATAAGGAAAAATCGATTTGAGGAATGGTTCAATCATCTTCAAGCCTTGTAGAAATTCTTTTAGTCATTAAAAAGAGCTTTAATATTTTTTCATACTACTTACACGCTTTCATAATCTCCACATAAAGGTATACAGTGCATTTTACGACAAGAGCGCTATTTTATTAGCGTTGTTCAGAAATATCGTTAACTCTTTTATCACGTTCTTGTAGTATACTATTTCTCGTTTGCAACAAACGCTTAAACAATTATTCCGACAATAAAATTGGAAGACGCTTATCAGTTACATTGTTTAACAACAATATATCGTCGTCGACTTCATTTTAGGAAAGTTCATTTTTTTGATGTATTCAATATATAAAACTTTTATTTCTTAGTGTGTTATATTATGAGCTTTGTAATTACAATTTCTTTATAAAATTTGTACAACTTTTTTCCTTAAACGTTGCCAAATTACGTCAACATCATTATTCGTGTAACCATACTTTTACGAGTCTGACACGTGATGGAGATTTATAAAAATTAAGTATGAATATTATTCTGTTCTTTTAAGTCGCAATATAATTCTGTTCTCTTATCAATATTTAAGCATTCAACTAAATCTAGGAACACGATAAATATATATAAATCGCCTTTTTTTGTCTTAGGTATTATTATAATCAAAAAACTTCTTATCATTATAGTTATGAAGAAAATGGTGTGGCGAGGGGTTAAGCACAATTCCGTACCCTATAATTAGGCGCACCCGTAAAAATTCAGTTTTCTAACTATAATCTTATGTTATAAATTGCACATTGTCTTTGATCACCTAAATTTGTATTACAAATTAAAATAGCTCCATGAATAGCATTTGGTTTATAGTTTATCATTACTCCTCACTTTCACGCTGTATTTATATTGTAAAATGTAGCAAAATGTAACGTTTAATAGTTATATAGCGACCTATTAAAATTGTTAAAGAAGTAATGAAAATTTTAAATGACTCCAGTCTTTTGCAATAGGTACAAACTGCAAACAATTTTTGTTTTGCACAAAGATTCGCAATCTAGCGATGAGTTACGAAGAGGATACATGGACCGTTTATTTTGAAAGTGATGTAAGTCCATTTTTCTTAAAAAATGGGATATCACATAATTTGCGATTAATTTAGTGTATACTTTTTATTTATAAGTAGTTAATATTTAATATCTTAAACAATTCCAATGCATGTGTTACACGTATCAGGAATGTGTTTTATCCGTACAAAATCGACCTGAGAGCAATATAGATCAAACAAAGTCGAAGTTGATATTTAATGTAAAAATCGATAAGGGAAAGCAAGCAGACATTAATTGAGAAAAAGGCATACATTGCTAGATATTTCAAAGGTGGCAATCTATTACATTGAGAAATTGCAAAGAAAGAGTACAAAGAATCCTCAATTCTAAAAGTATTGAAAAAGTTGAAAAATTTGGATGGCCAAAATTCGGTGGCACGGAAAGGTACATGATTTTCGGCCGGCTCTGAAAGGGTTAAACATCGACGAACGTAATTGCAAAGAATAAATAAAGTAACTGCAACTGTAGCGCTCCCTAGCCGTTGTCCGTGGAAATTTATTTACACGGTGTCCAGCAATCGAATCTCGCAATCGCGACTCGTGGAAGGCGGGAGGACAGTAAGTGGAGCATTAAGTTCGAAATTTCGGTACATGACGTACACGGTCGGGCCCGTATATGCGCTATTCTTGGTGGACGAGTCCAAGAGCACTTGATAGGCTAAGTAAATCAGAGGCCTTTGGTCAAGAGTAGAGCCTCCACTCCGTTCAGAGGGGCTGCGAAGGTGGGGAGGGAGGATTGGGAGAAGCAATAGTGGTGGCAGGAGCAACAAAGGGTTGGCTAAGAGCCTCTTCACCGACCACCCGCTCGCTTCCTCCGACCACCAAAGCATCACCTACTTCTCGCTGCAGCGAGGCTTGCTTGCCCCGTGATGTGATTGCTACCGAAATGTGTTTACCGTAAACCGTATCAAACTGTCGGCGTCCACCATCACCGTTACCATGTCTTTTCCCCGCACTACATCGATAAAAGTAGGCATCGTTCCCTATCGATTCGGCAACGGCCGTGCCGTCGCATCCGTTCGTCTCAGGAGCTTTGAAGTGCTCCTTTTACCCTTTGTCTCGTACCCGCCAGTTTAGAAGTTCCCGTGCGGTAGCTGGCCGACAAACAGCGTGCCGAAGTTTGCCTCCCACCCCACCACCGAGCTCCGTAATGTTGTTATTTGCAAAAGCTCGGTCGCTTTCTTCTCTTTCTTCTTCCTTCTTTCTCCTTCCCCCGCCGTTTTAATAGCTCGGTAATTAAAGGGATGGCCGAACGCTAATGTAGTTTGGCTGTGCCTGTTCAAGTTTTGCCATCCAATCCCCTAACCCACCCTTATGCAACGCAACACGGTCATTAAAAGACACTCGTTGCCTGACTAAACTTTTCAACACGGCGAGTTACGGGAAATCGAATCGAACTGCGTGCGTCGTTCAGTACGGGGTCAGTACGGGGTCTGGACGACGCTGGTCGATCGACACTTGTAGCAGGTTTTCCATATTTCGAACAGACAAATCGCCGAGTGGAATCGATAGAATATGGCGAGCGGCATAGACACGTGCGTGATGATTGTCCATGCCCAAACGCCGAAGAACTGCAGGTGATCGGGCCGGACGCCCGCCCGCGACTTCTCTAGCGTGTTCACCGTCCAGAGTGCGATGTTGACGACGATCAGGAAGGTGATCAACTCCTTGCCGGGCTTGTCGTTCCTCGAGCAGCGTCTTCCCCACGCGATCTAGAAAATTACGCGAAATTGAAACTACTCGAGGAAATGATTAGCTCGCCGGCGGATCGATCAGGCGCTTACTTTAATGAGCAAAGTTTGGCTGGTGCTCTGCATCAACGCCAATAAATCCGTGATCAACGAGAGCACCCAAGTCGGTCCCATCGTTAATATATCACCGACCACGCCGAAAAGGCAGTGCAGATACACGCCAGCTTGAGCCGCTGCCAATAGCGTGGTGTCCAGCTCCGACGGTTTGATTATTTTTTGCTGGAGCGCCTGCAGCTTCAAAGTTCCGGCGACCGAAGCGAGCATGCCTACAAAGTTCTACGTTAACGAACGCTTTGTTCACAGGGGGTACACAGTGTTCGACGGACACGGTCCGTACCTAACGCTAATATAGTCGCATCCAGCGCTGTGACCTGCACCACCGCTATTTTCATTTTCGCCTCCTTCAGGACGAAGAACATAATCAGGCTCAATATGGTGGCAGCGACGACCAGGATCCCACCGAACAGGCCTCTGGAACACGGTTTCGGTAGATAAAAGCAGTCGGCTGGATCGACAGGGGAGAGTGACTTCAAATCTTAACACTATCGCATTAACAAATTAACAGGAGCATCTTATCGATTTAATTAAATTCCTGTCTGACCTGTGAGAGCTGCTGCAATCTATGCTAAGGTGATACGAAGATCGCGTCGAGCTCTCGCCCTTCGCATCGATCGTTTCGTCCACCCTCTTCCACATCTCGAACAGTATCACTGCGCAAATTAAACTGAATTCAATTGTGCATGGGAAAAGAAACGGACTGGCGTCTCGCAACAAAGACTTCAGGATCCCGGCCTCGTCGTCGTGCGTGTGGCCCAGCTGTTCGATTTCATGCTGCGTTTCCTCGACGAGCGCCTTCGGTGGGGGTGGCGACCGACGAAAAACAAAACAAACGGAATAGTTGAGTGGACGAGTGAAAAATTAAAGCGGTCATGCACACACGGTCTCGGCGAGAGCTGATATCGGGGCGCGGAATGATTGTTAATATTTGCCCGGTTCCCACGCACAGGATCATAAGTTCGATATCCCCTTATGACGCTCGAATAATTTCACCTACACGTATCCACAAATGCAGGGACGAACATCCTATCCGACACTGCTGAATGCTAAATAATATAAATCAATATGTGCCACGGGTCCTCCATCGCAAATTCATATTTTCTACTCTAATTTGATGTTATACATTTATGTTATAGGTATTGCGGAATTAAAGTAGAATGATTTTTGCTAACAGGTCAAATTATTATAATTTTAAGAGGCTGGTAAATTCTGTATGATTTTTCTGTATTAACCAAAAATGAAAAAGGAGCTCTTCGAAGTAATGTTATAATTCAGCCGTGTATTTTGAAAGTGGCCTAAGTTCATTTATCTTAACATTTTACCGACCGGTCACTCGGCAGTGAACATTGCCCTGATCTTATTGCTACGAATACTTATATGCGCCTTTTCTTCTGCTTATAAAAATTTTAAATCAAACTTTGAGAAATTACTTTCTACATTAATCACTTTCTGTTATTATAGGGTTATTAAATTTTTATATTTTCATAACAGTAGCTTTAAACAATATTTATTTTATCTATTTTATTTATTTTATTTTTATTTTATTTATTTTATTCATCGCACAAGATATCTAATATTTAAAAAATTATAAATAATAAGTGAGCTTACAGGAGTACAATCTGACACTTTTACTTCAGTAATAGATAACAAATTATTGATTGCTATGACAACCGATTTGCAGGCTACTGATCGAGGGGGAAGCCGATTTATATATTAACACTTTACCGGTCAGTAATGAAATGAAATATGAAGTAGAAATGTAAATATTAAAATAGCTAGCTCGATGCTTTTAGAAAATGGACTTGTGCCACTTTCAAAATAAACGGCTCAATTATAATGTCATAAATGCTGTATAGAGTACGCAACTATCAAATGTTTAATAGCAAGTTAAAGTAGCTCTGACGTATCGACCAGACATTACGGTTCACAGAACAAACGTATAAATTATTTAAACCCTATCCTATCAATAGGAATGTAAATTGAACGAGTGGATATCTCGTTACCACAAACAAGTATGTTTTCCATTTCCCGCTTCAAGCTACTTTATACCGAATACCGTGTGCTCAGCATAATACACACTTGGTATAATATAATATTTATGAGAATACACTTCTCCCCGTACTCGTGTATGCCGTTATTCGTGAAATTTTATAATTATCTCGAGACATTAATTTTGCATTCGATTCGTACTGCGGGGTCTAGAGACTTTGCAAGTAAAACACTCGGTAGCTGAAAAATGATATACAATGTACAATTCATTCGCACGTCCCAGCTGTCCATTCTTAATGCAGCATTAATATTCATAGCGCAACATTTTCTTACCGATATCTTCCCTAAAAGGGTATTTCAAGATTTATTCGATTGGAACTCCTGTTTTGGATGTGGCGAACAAGAAACGTGAGTATTAATAATAACGTTTGGAGCTTCACAATAAAATTATTGGAATTGCTGTTGGAAGTTGTTGCATGATTATGATGTAAATATCTGGATTGTAGTTACTTCGACTTTTCTTGTTTCAAAAACTGAATAAAAACTACTTAACCCTTTATATTTCAATGTAATTTTGAAAATTGTAAATTCCTCCCTAACACTAAACCTACCACACCGGTCTACAAAAATTATCGAATCTTGAAGACTCTTTGCTAGGAAATGACTCAATGAATTGTTTAGATGAAGCATACATTATAATAAAAAGGACAAAAAGTCCAAATAAATTCAGTCTTGTGTTTCTTATAAAGCAGCACAAATTAGCTGTTCTTAATATTCGTACAGCGGGGCTCGGGTCCATTTGGCATCTGAGTAAAAATATCGTTATTTGACTATCTTGATCAGAGCTATTCAGTCCGTGGGAGCAGCGATTTTCAGACCAGGGCAAACACCGATTGGCGGACTCTGACCCCCACTCCCGAGGGCAACGGTACCCCTCCTTAGCTCCTCGCGGGACTCTCCACCAGTTAATTACACGTTACTGGCTGAAAACAGTGCAGAGATCGACTGTAGATAACGTCGGGTTTGACTGAAATAGAATAAGCATTGAACAATATAATGTAACGGCAATGCGTTCGAGTGAGAGAGGAAAGTAGCATGAGATCGTAAACACTCCGCTCTTTCTTTTCTCACGTCTCCACTATGCTAAGACGCTGCTCGTAGCTTTGCCTTCGGTCTGAGGATTTGCCCTTGCTCGCTGCGAGGCATGTTGAACAGCTCGGATCTAGTTTCAGACAATTAATTTAAATTTTCATATTTATTGAAATTTATGGAAAAACTAATGTGTCTAGAAGGATCATCTTAACACTATTTTTACCAAGTGGTGTCAAAAGACACTTTTCAAATTTTAATTTTAAATTATTTTCCAAGTTTTATTACTTCTCTATAACTAATTTTTTAACTTTTCGTACAATAGTCGTTAAATTAATTCAGTGATATTATTCTCCTGCAGCTCATCTTGGATCTAAAAATGTGCACATGGTATACCTATTTCTACCACGAGGTGGCTTTTGACACCTTAAGGATTCCATAATGGTATCTAATTTTAAACAATTTTACACATAAATATCAGCACCATTTTGTGGCACAATATCGATTAAAATCAGATTCGAGAATCTCTATTTCAGTTGAAACGGAAAATACAGGAGTTCTTGTATCTTTGATATTCACTTGCTTTCCACCATGTTGCATTTTAGTGCAGATCATTGTAGTGACTAATTCTAAAAAAAGTGAATGACGCCTTTTGTTCTCCAATTCTGATAGTGGGTTCAATACACGTGAATTTCGTCTTTATAGATATGTATGTATGTGTAAAAATCACTGTAGGACTGTATTGAATAAGGAAACAATTTCAATACAATGCTCTTTTTATGATTATTGTTAAGTCAATAATATTAATGTGTTTGGTTATATTTCTAATAAAAATAAAAAACTGAAGAAAATAATATTTTTTTACTATTGTTCCTATTAAGGGCAAAACATGTTTGATTAAGTTTATGTATATTCACATTTTGTAGATTGATGTATTAAAATGGAATTTACAATCTGATTAAATAATGTCTAATAAATACGCATCAAATCCCGACAGTTTTGGCAATTAATAGTATTTAAACGCAAAGGTGTCAAAAGACATCTCTAGGTCGAAATAGGTATACACAAAATTGTGGCAGAAATAGTGTTAAAAAATATGTTGAAAAAGTTCATAAACAAAGTTATAAAAATTATCCTAAGCAAACTGAGTCATCCGTTTATCGAAAAGGTCCGCTGTTCGTGTGTTAATGCTCGGTCGGTTTAGTGTTACTTTATATCTAGAAGTTTCAAGTTACGTCAATAATTTGAAAACTATTTTCGGATCGTAGAGGGTTGATTAATCGTGAAGATACTAAATCAAGAAAATTTTATTCAGTCGGACGAGCTCGACGGGTCGAAATTTTAGGGAAAAAAATGTCAATTTGTCACTATGTTATATTGTTGAAGTGTTACCTGTAGCCACTCGCAGAGGTTGGTAGCAATCATGTGCATCAGGCCCAGTTTCGCGAGGGCGGTGTGCTTCGAGAGCTTAAGACTCTTGCTGTTCAGAAATATGAAGTGCATCTGGGCCGTGACCAGCAGCAGCCTGGCTCCCGGTGTAATCGCCCTGAACGGGCCGGAAGCTATTTCCGCCCCAATTTGCAATCCCGTAAATACCAGCGAGCCGGCGCCAAATCCCACTGCACCGAGCCTGAGACAAAAGCTGCCGTACTGTTGCATCTAAGAGACAAAGATTTCAGTCTACGTATCGCGTTCCTGAATACTTTCCGTTAATTAGAAAAGAATACACCCGTATTATCAATAGGAAATATTATAGGAAAGTAGATTTTTCTTCAACCTCGATACAACACTTTAGCAAGCTGAGACACATTAGTTCCGAGTCACATTTTTCGAAGTTTAGAGGGGAGCAAGTAAAAAGTGTGCGGATCTTGTAATTTTGACACTGTTAGAGATATACATTTTTTTTAACGCAGATGAAGAGATCATTGTTTAGAAGTAGAGTCATGTACTGATCATTTTGCATTTGTACACTATTGTATTGAAAACTTGGAACGAAGTCTTTACTATGAAAAAGAGTGAACTTGACACGGACAAAGCGTGAGATGTTTTCCTGTTCCAAAATAAACTTAACCTGTTAATCGAATCTGGTGAAAGATTTCGTACAACTCCAATGGGCGTAACGACATTTTCCGTCATGAAAATGTTGAAAAATAATATTATGTGGAGTGCATTACGCTTTACGTCGTTCTTACCCATTAACCCTCAGCTGGCCGACCCTGGGTCACGCTTAACATGTTGAGCGCCGTGTCAGTCAAATATGGGTGACGCTACTTTTTAAACAATTTTGAAAATTCATTTTCATTTTAATATATCCGAACAAACTGAATTTGATTAGGATGTTTCGAATGCGAAAAAGTTCTAATGCCATCCTCTATGATCAATTTTAACTTTCTAATTTCGCTTTAGTTATTTAAATTGCTTCGATTTTGTGAAAATTTTGGTGGTCGATTGTTGGCGCTGAACGTGTTAACCTGAGAAGTATGTACACAATGTCAGGCTCATAGTATACAGTTCCTATCAGTATTCAGCATAAAAGAGAACATTGAAGTGCTGTGTAAAATTCTATTCTATTTCTTTGTAAAATTTCGCTTGAAATAATATACTATATTGTGATGTTACAAGAAAATTTGTTAAGCGAGAAGAAAGATGCTGTCTTTAGACAATTAAAAGACCCTGGAAATAGAAATAATTCTTCGAATGATGATCATAGTTTTCAAAGCAATATTGAACCTGAAATGCAAGATTCAAGAGGCGGGCGATTATTTTTGCAATATGAACATATTGATTGATTGAATATAATATCAAATGTAAAACATGTAATAGATTTATTTGTAAAATTCACACCAACAATATTAAAGAAAATATACTAAAGAAAACTATGCAACAACTACAACAATAATACGTGCATTTAACGACACAACTAAAAGAAACTTTTGAAACATTTGATTTATATATTTTCTAAATATGTCATAAAATACTTTGTCAACATGGATAATTAACAAGTGAAAGCGATTTGTTTTATTACTTTAAGCGTAATAATATTACTTTTCACTGCAAAAGAAAAAGTGCTCATTGTAAAACAAGTTGAACAAAAGTTTATTCCCCGGCTATTAGGTTAATTCACTTTGCTTTTGTAGTTCAAATGAAAATACCTCTGGTATGCGACTGGTCAGCCAGAAATGAGTTTAATTTAATATCTCTTACCTTTCAAAATTTATTTTATTTTTAATCCACTATTTTAACGTTATTCCACCATGAAATAGCTAATGGCATTATTCGAGTTCAATCTTTCCGGCCCTCATCAATAATCAGTTGATATTGAAAACTACGTTTCATGTAACGGCTACTCGTATTATTCCAACTTGGAACGTTTGAAAAGATTATTCGCGATTTAAATATTTTAATTCGAGTAGAGAGACCGCTTTCAAAATGACGAGTTTGTACGAGTCCTACAAGAGATTAATTTATCATACATGAGAACTCGAAGATATTACCTGGCCGAGATTCTCGCGATCTCCATTCTCGTCGAACGTATACGTCTGCTGCTTCTTCGCGTTTTTCTGCGTCAGATTCCTCACGGCTTTGTCTCTCAACACGATGACGTACATTGCGACCACGAAAGCAACGCTGACCAAATAGAGATACAGGTAAAATCCCTGCAAAAACAAATCACCGTGTCGTTCGAAGTGCGCGAGAGGAATATAACCAGCCAGGAGAGTTTCTCGTTCGCGAAACAATTATTCGGAAAAATTCGTTTGCCCGTTTCTCTTTATCTCTAACGAGACGACGAGTTAAATTGGCGCTGGAATTGAGAAGCTTCGATCACCTGATTCATATACGGCGGCACCTTTTCGGTTACGCTGGCTGTGACCGGAACCGCAACTCCGATAACGATCAGTAGCTTCGCGTAAAGAGTGCTCATGATCGATACCATTTCCGAGTGGCATTTTCTCCTGCCCATAGGCGTCGATCGCTGTTGGTCCATGATTTGCTGTTGCTTAGCTGTCGACGAAAGTTGCCGTTGCGTTTTGGGGATTTCGGATCGCTTGTTGCCAAGATATATGGGACGTTTACCTTTGGTGGCCTCTAGAACGTTCAAAGGGATGCATGCGGTGTTAACCGGCGACAACGGCAAGAAATTCGGTCGCTGCCTCTGCGGATCGATGTCGCTTTTCTCCAGGTGGCTCTGGTTGTTCAGCGCGAGCGTTTTTGATCCCGGCGGTTGTTGACTCGTCAGGAATTCGTGATCCTGCGGTATACACGACGGCAAGGACATGTTGCTGCCTATACCTGAAATCAACGCTCTGTCGACAGGAACGAGCACGCGTGCACCTTATGTAGACTCGAGCTTTTTTTTAATCTCGTGCGACGAGGACGCCGTCACGGCCGTTTTTATCATTTATGGAGTGCCGCCGTTAGTATTTAGCCGCATCCCGGAGCGTTTTTCACATCAATACGCTGAACGATATAAATTGAATCGAATCGCTGAACCGTCAGATCGAAAATATTCCGTTCCCGAACTGGATTCAATGATCGTAAAATTATACGATTTCCACGTCGAAGTGCGTCCACGTTTTATGGCGGAGCCGCGGGCGCGGGAACCTACCGAATTTTAGCGTTGGCGGGTTATTAAAAAACGGCGATGATGCTCCACGAGCTTTCGTCCGGGTCAATGGAGAACGCAAAAATTAGTAATTGCGACGATCATTACCCGAGGAGGCCCCTTCTGTGGTTGATGACGGCAGTCAGAGACATGCTTTGTCGGCGAAGGTGAGACGTTCTTCCTCGGGGCGACGCGAAGTACTCTCTCCCATCGACCTCCGGCGGCAGGGTTACCGTTCGCATCGCGTCGCGATTTTTCAACTCGGCACTTGAACACATTGTAATCGCCGCCATACTTTAACGCATAAAGCATTCAACACAGGGTAGTTGACCCAAACAAGGTCACACAATTATCCCTTCAAGTTGTTGCGACGCGAGACATTCTTCTTGCTCGCTTTAAGTAGTTCAACACTTTGACTGCTGTGTCACCCGTATACGGTCGATATAAAAAGTACTTGTACACCCTTTAAAATGGAATAACTTTTTTAAAGTTGGGCCGAGCGACCTAAATGGGATGATAAAAATATTATAAAATGTTGCCTCAACTTGTTTATGTGAACCTACAAAGATAATGTAATAAATTTACTTTTTGTAGACCTCAACAACTTACATGAAATTTTATTGAAATCATTCCTTAATTTTTTGATCATCCGAACCAATTGCAATTTTTGAAACCAATTTTTTAATCATTGTCTAGTAAATTGATTCCTTTAACATACCAAAAAAATTTAAGTCGCTTGGTTCGATTATAAAAAAGTTATTTCGTTTTAAAAAATGTACCACCTCTTTCACCGACTGTATGGCTTACGGAATTATTTACTCGGATTTGGACATAGTTTTCTACCCGAATTGAAAACTACAAATACCTGCGTAGGCTTTATATTTAGAAATAATTTTTTCAGGGAAAATAAAAGACTTTTTGAATTGACATTTGTATAATAGTTACCGTATGCCCGATTATATATTTTATTTATTTACTCAAATGACAAAACAGCAATAGTGTTGGAGTTATGGTTATAAATATTACGCGTGGCGTAGAAAACCCCGCGAAAGACCTTGAGGTTAAAAACAACTCGAAGAGGTGTATACGAGGCCTTGCATGAATGGATCGCCCTGTAAATATGATTTCTGTAATTTACCTGATCGGTGTATTCGATTTACTATTATTCATAGTCTGCTGCCGTTGTTCCGGAACGTGATAGGCTGAAAAAGAGGAAATCGCGATAGTTTCGCTTCTGAGTACCTTTGCTCATCAAAATACACGTAAAGCGCGTCGTACGTTTGGGAAAGTTCTTTTTCCTTTCTTCCAGCAAACGTTGCGTAACAATCGTTTCGGTTTATTCACCGACAATGCGTCAAACTTTACCTAGTTCGTTCCGGGGTTGAGTGAGCTCGCCGTGCTGTATTTACTTGGCTGTTCGCGGCGGGAGAAACTTCGAAATTTATTCCCGGGGAAATTCGCCCGCGTTTTGAATTTTTAGTAGGCTGGCCAACTTCTTTCTCCGCGGCGACCCGTTGCGCTTAAACACCTAGAAGCAAACGATTCTCTCTCAAAGCTGACACAGAATTTATAGACGGGCTTGAAAGGACAATCATCTGTCCCGTGGTTGCCGACACCTTTAATTACTTAAACCATTTAAGGGTTCGAGGTCATTTCAAAGCTGTTAATCAATTTTTAACACTATTTCTACTATGCGGTGTCACATTTTCAAATTTTAACTTCAATTTAGTCTCCAAGTTATATCACATTCGGAAATAATTTTTATATTATCAAAGTTCAAATTTAAAAAATTGTTAAAAGTGTAACTGTTCTGTGAGTCGCAAGACTCAATTTCATATACATAAAATGCACTTTATTATATAAAAAGGAAATACTGTAAATCAGAGAAGTTATTTTAAATTTACGGTTAAAATAGGTTTGAGTGCAAAAGGTTAAGCTAATAATATTATCATGTTTGGTCATCTTTCTAATAAAAATAAAGAAATTAAGATGATAATATTTTTTATTATTGTTCTTATTGAGGTAAAACATGTTTGATTAAGTTTCTGTATATTCATATTTTGTAGGTTGATGAATTAAACTAGAATTTACAACATGATTAAATAATCTTCTAATTAATAATCTAAATAATCTCCTAGACATCCTTGTACGATTAAGTATCCCTCAAAGAATCTCAGATGTGCGCGAAGGATTCCGCTCTAAGAAAACGCAAAGATTCTTGGATATATCCTTCTCAAAGGACTCCAGAGCTCCTCGAAAGGATCTCCTTCAAGGGAATCTAGAAGTATTTGGAGAAATCCTTGCCAAGGAATTCAGGTGCCCTTGGAGAGACTTTTTTCCTAGCAGTCCAGAGGCCGTAGGTAATGTCGGCCTTCAGGGAATTCAAAGAGGGGTTCCTCCCATGTGGATCCGGAGGTCCTTAGAGAGATTTCCACAAGATATTACCAAAGTTGGAGGAATTGGTCAAAGTAGCCAAAGGAAGGGGCTAAATATGGCCAGAGGGTATGGCTAGTGGCCACCGACGTGGTCAGGTGATCCCGTCGTGCTCGCGGCTGCACAACCTCGATCCGGTCCCAAGGGTCTTCTTCTATCCTGGAGGCTCAGGGGACACAATTTTCGGGAATGTTGCCGTACTATAAAATTCTATTGAGCTCAAACTGTTCAAAGATGCTATTTCCTTTCTTTTACACTGTGGTATTAACTTTGTTCCAATACGTTTGCAATCTCAGTTCTGAAATGCAGTTACGATACAAGTGAAATAGGTCTGTTGCTGATCAGACAAGTCTAATTAATCTAAACCCTAATAATAATATTATATTTTTCATCTGAACTGCAACAGGAGTTGGTGTATTTCGAATTTTGTCACATCTCCTAAACTTTTAGATAAACAAAAAGTGTTTCTGGACCAATAATTATAGGATCTTTCCTCATCCTTTGGGGGTGCAGAATACGATACAGAAGTTTTTCACCTATTTCGAGGATACCCAGTATAAAAGCAAAATAAAATCAGTTATAAATTACTTACGGACGCCCTAAAAACTAGGACAAATTGGGAAACCGGTAGATGGCAACCCTAAGTGCAACCGAACTCGTCAATAATTGTGAATATTATTTTAACAGTTCCTTAATTTTTATTGTTACGTCACGAACGGGCTATGTAGAATTATCGAAATCGAGCTGGCAGCGACTTCCTCTACAAAAATCGACATTAAAACCCAGTGGCGCATACGATGATGTAAAATTTGAACTTCATCGCGGCCGAATTCTGACTCCGTTCGAGTACCACTGCCGACAGCGGCTGTCGTGTAACCGGACCAACTTCGCCAACTTTCGTTTGAATCGCGTTAAACGAATCCCAGTAAACTGTATGACGCTATCGGAGCGTCAGTCGAGCAAAACGTTCCGCCCGTGCGTCAACCGTAGTAATGCCATATCGGTGTGCGTAGCACAGACCGTTCCCGACGACGTGAATTACACAAAAGCCACTTCTAGCACGCCTTTGCGAAAGGTAAACGCTTTCATGCGTCCGTCCGGACGACAAAATCTCGAGCGACGACTGTCTTTTGTGCGCTACAGTAGTTTCCGCGCGTTAGACTTAAACGGACCGCACGCGCGAAATTATGAACTTTTGTTTATCACAGAAAACGCCGCGTGCCGATCCGCTGCAAGAATTAAGGGACGCTTATTCGCACAATTACAGCCACCGTCGATCGACTACGATCTGATACGGAAAGCGTATTACTTCGAGAACTTAAGCAGTGTTCGTGACACGATCCTCGAAGTCCTTGACAAGGGTTGCTTCTGCTACGAACCCCTCAATTACGTGTCCATTGAATCTTATTTCTGATTCATTGTACATGAGACTGAGTCTGACACGACACTGTAGCATTGTAAAATCCAAATTCACTTTACGAATTGTTTATGTAACTTCGACATCACTTTGAAATCTGTAAACTATGTGCGGACAGTGCCATGGTTTGGCAAACGAATTTGTCATATTTTACTTCGTGTCGAAGAGTTTCGAATTTTTTTAATGCGATAAATACTGTCCTTCGCAATTCAAAATCCAGGAAGATCCAAAAATAATGGAGGTTCGAGAGTTTAAATAAATTTTCAAAATCATGAATCACAATGCTCCATCGATTACGTTATCTTGAAACGTTCATGGATAATAAACAAATGACAGAACCTTATTTCCAAATTTTTAAATAAAATGTTGTTTGCGAAAATTAATCGTGAAAAATGAATTGTTCTTCTTTAGTCTTTAATAATTGTTTTAAAATTCTGAAAAATATTCTAAACGAAGCTTATTTGCAGCTTATAGTTGCTTTTATTTCATCTAACTTATCTTTGGTGATAACTAGACTGCAGATTTTTATGCAAAATAAAAATTGTTTGTATTAATTACGAGATATAGAAGCCATGTAGACACTAATTTTTTTATTAATAATTATAAGTTAATAGTAATACAATAGTTTTTTTTGAACTTCTTCAAATGTTTTCACAGTTTTGCATTTCATCATCTAATTTTTGTTGTAAATGCATAAAATCTGCAGTTTAGTAATAACTGAAAAAATAGAATTATATTGTACATTGTTTAGCACGCACAAAAATTAAAAATGCTAAGTCCTTTAACCCTTTGTGGTCGTGTTAAGTTTATACGTAGGTGTCATGCTGGTTGGAATGAATTTTCGTTGAACGAACAATAATATGCAAGATTAAGTAGGAAAAACATAATTTATTAATTCTTTTTTAAAGTTTAGATATGCGTAACACAATACTATGTTTTAATTTTACATAAAAATAAAAGAAAAGCTTTGGTGGCTGAGGGTAGACATACGACCGCAATGGGTTAAATATGTATCTCCCAATTGCATTATTTCATCGATTCGGCAACAGGAGTCCAGTCAAGTTTGGAAACCAAGAGCACCCAGAAATTCTTCGGAATAAAATTTGTCAAAATATGATATAGAAACTGTTCCTGCGGAAAATGTTAACAAAATTGTCGACATTCAGCGACACCCGCTCGCTTGAGCAATAAACGTGACACGAACTCAGTGACCGATGATCAACCGACATGCATAATAGAATAGACGCGTTATTACCTTTCGGGTTGACGAATTAGATGATGTCGTTTCGAAGCTTTTCGAATCGCCGCTTTGATTAACGAATCGTGGACGGCCGGCACACAGATGAAATGCGGAATCTGGCACAGCTTTTTCACTGGAGACCAACCGCGAATCGATCGAACGCGCGCAAAAGAAGAATGAAAAAAAAAATAAAATGTCACGGGCTAGCTGGAGCGTGTCGATGTCGACGGTTCGGATC
Source organism: Augochlorella aurata (assembly GCA_028455555.1). Classification (NCBI taxonomy): domain Eukaryota; kingdom Metazoa; phylum Arthropoda; class Insecta; order Hymenoptera; family Halictidae; genus Augochlorella; species Augochlorella aurata. Next base: position 9,767,773 of record CM052164.1, read on the forward strand.
GATCGACCAATGCCGATCCTCCTCCTAGACTCGCGAATTAGAAAATGGTTCAATAACACTCTGGCGACGTCTTAGAAAATGGTTCAATAACACTCTGGCGACGTCTTAGAGGACGGTGACGCGGCGATGGTCAACGAATTCGGTCGCGACTTGCACTGATCTGACGGAAAAAACACGGCTGCCTACCTTGTCCTGGAAGGTCAACGACAAACAGTCGGTGTTGTCGCGAAATTAGCGAGAAATTGCGAGAAACGGCGGGAATCCGATGTTGTGAACAGGGAAAACGACTGTCCCGTCTGCATACGCATCGCTCGATCGTGCGTCGGGACCATACACTATAAATAAGAACGATTGGATGAAAATCAGTCGATCGATATTTCCGATAGATGTAATTCGTAGACGACGATTGTTTATTTATGCAGAATATTTCGAAACGCGTAACAGAAGCGGCGCGGTCGCGATTCGAATGGCCGGGCCGGTATTTGCATTTGTATTGCTTGATTACCGGAGAGTGTAATTTCTGGCTGCAGTTTTAGGAATAATTGAACCAAGAAATGACGTATATTCGCGTCAGGGAACTCGATATTTTCGACCTCGGTTAAAGCTGTCGAACGGCAGGAGCCGAGAATATCGGTACGCGGGGCGATTATAAAATTACCCAAAATCAGGGGGGTTAGATGGGGTGGGTGAAACGAGCACAAGCGGAATCTGCGTTGATCAGGAAACATGTAATCTGCCGTTGCCGGATAGACTTCGGTATATTTATACGCGCCGATGAAGTCGAGTGCCACGCGATCCGCATAATTTTACGGGACTTTCGCGAGCGGCCGTAGGGTTTATGGGATGATTTTCTGTAGCGTAATCCGCGCGAGCCAGTTAAGTGGAGTATAAGCCGTTAATGAAGCCTGTATCATCATCCACGCGGAACGCCTCGATGTGTTTGCCGAAACAGTTCGAAAATTTAGACCGAGCCCGCTAAAAGGCACTAATTGCAGGCGCAGCCGATAATAGTTAGTACCCGGAGCCTAATTATCGTCCCGATGTGCAGCGACGATCGATTCGACAAATCCTGATTTGCATCGGTGCGCCGTTGTCCTTGCCACTTTTGATCTCCGCCGTGTAAACGGCTAATGACGGTCTGTCTGTCAATTAAACGTCAACGACTCGAGCGCGCGCCGATTGACGCCTGCGCTCCCAAGTGCCGCCACCTTTCCGTGATTGCTTTTCGTGAATAATCTACGAAAGCAAAGAGGATCGAACCTCGACGCGACGCGATCCGATCGAACGCCGCCGCGCTGCGCGGAATGGTGCACGCGCAAATTCGATTCCCAACAGACGCTCAACTTGACGAGAATAATTCCGCTAGATCAGTCGGTTTGACGGCAGCGTGGCGATGAATAGTAATGCCCGGATTAGATACGGTTCCAGATTAATAACTACGTTTTACCGCGGGTCCGCAGGATCGAAGCCCTTCGTCTGTCTTCTTTTTACATATATGCATAAAGTTGGTCAAAGTAAATCGAACCGGCTCATCCGATCCGTTTCGGTGCTCATTGTCATTGATGCGAATCACAGAAAATCGGATCACACCTACGTGATTTCATTTCAAACTGCATTTTTGCATATTGTTGTGAGTTGGTCGATGATCTTCCGCGCACTAGGTACATCGTTACTATCAGAGATTCTATTAGATCAGGCAATCTTTTTTGGCTGCGAGTCAAAATCAACTAAAAAACAGTTAAACAGTCTTTTAGCGAATAATAAGATAAATTTTATTCAGAAAATAGTTAGAATTAGAATTTTTATGTTAAAGGTTTAAAATCATATGGTAATTATTTTGTCAATAAAATTTATCTTATTATTCACTAAAAGGCTATTCAACTGTTTTTTTTTCTTGATTTTAAACCGCACCCAAAAAAGGTTGCCGACGCCTGATCTAATAGAATCTCCGATAGTAATTTTAACAATATGCGAAAATGAAATCACGTGCGTGTGATCTGAAAACAAATATAATTATTAAATTATCCAAATTATCACTTGGACAAAAGAACTTTACTGTTAAAATTTTTAATTATCTAAGGACCATATTTCGACCCCTTAAAGTGAATTTATATTACCGACAGCGAAGCCCCAGCAGGAGCGCCGATTCACTAACGACAGATTAGAAATTAACTCGATTTTACATCCTGGAAGAACGAAGTTCAATGGGACAACAACAAACGTTTTTTGGGAAAGTGCAGGTGAAATCGTGACTCCCAATGACGAGAACAGTTCTGGGAGGTCGACGAGCAATCAGTGGGAAGCGACCTCGGCGCTCATTCGCATCAGTCTCTCTAGCTATCGAATCTGTGAGCTCTTCGTTCGTCGATTCCCTCCTGTCCCTGGCCCCTCTCTCTTTCCTTCTCTCTCGACGCTCTCAACGCTCTCGGAGGATCACGGCTCTCCTCCTCACTATTCAGCCCACTCTTCCTCTCTTTCTCTCTCTTACCGGGCTATTCAGCGGGGCCGCCCTTTCGCGAAACTCCTCTTCCCGGGGGCGGAACCGGAAGTGCCCGGATATGAGTTTCCGGCGCGGACGATTTGCAGCGCAAAATTGAATGATCGACTCCGATAACTGTCGTAGCTCGTGCCTACCTATGTAGCCTGTCACGCTTCAAATTCCAAAGCGGCGACGTTGTCGGCGGAGCGTCGACAACGACCGGCTTGCTACCGCCATTACAACGATTCGTTATCGTCATTACCGGAGCTGCGGACGAGGGCCACGGCGCAGCCTGAAAACGGTTCAATCACGGTCCTGGGCAAGACTTTTCGATCTGTGATTCACCAGAGTCTCCAGCGCTCTTCTTTTTAATTCTCATTCCCGGGCCGCATCGAACGATGTAAGGAGACGCTACGAATTTTGGTTCGCCGGCGACTCGTTTGCAAGTCGATCGCCGAACCAAATTTCGAGCAGCCACGGGCGCGAAACCGTTCCCAAAAAAACCGGTAGAAATGAATCGCGAGGCCGCCGTTACGATAATAACCTATTACTCCGGACACGGGCGACGAAAAAGAACGAGTTAAGGTCCATTTGCCGCGTCGATGAAAACGTTGATACGATATAAACTGTTTCGACGAAATAAAGGTGCAACCGTTGGCCATGATGTCGGGGAAATAGGCACAGGATTGATTTGAATTGCCAAAACGGTTCGTTGACTGCGCGTCCAGTGCCATTTTTTGAACAGTGAACCTCCACCTATAAATTCGACCACAAATGGCTATTTACCTCTTCTGGCATGCTCACCGGTGCTCGCGTCTCTGTTCCACTCAGCTGTTGCTATCCAGTTATTCATCCCCGTCGCACCTCCCCTTTCGCCGTCGCTTCTACCATCCCTTCGTGACTCTCGCAACCTCCCTCGCGCCGCTCTCACCCCTATCTCTTCGCGCGGCGCCCGCACAGAACGGCGAAGCGGCAGTTTCGCCCGACAATGTCTATTGGAAGATTTATTCCAATATTTTCAATTAAAGTTAGACAAAGCCGTGTTTGATAACGCCTGCGTGTTTCACCGCTCTAGTTGCGGAGGTAAAAATAATATAGTACGCGCGACTGATCAGGAGTGGCTTTCAGCGGCGGCAACACGACCGGGGGACGCGCAGGGGGCGATGAGCTAGCCGTATATGGAGAACACAGTTCTGAAGGGACACGTCAGTGATGAGCCGTGGGGTAAATGAGCACCGAACCACGAAGAATGCGAGATTTCGCGGCGAGTCTGCGAGCCAACCAAGTTTCTGTTCGGCGACGCACCCGTCACGTTCCTGCCGTTAAAAAAATAACTGATGAATCGCGAAAAAGTTAATAATTCCGCCAGTACATATCAAGATTATAGATATAGATCAATACACATCCTACCACTAAGTGAGATTCGTTGCACCAATTAGGCTGTCGAAACACCTTTCAACAACCACTGCTCTTTGAAGTGAATTCTAACGTGTACTGTTTACTGTTTTAACCAGTTTGCAATCTCTTTGAGAACTGTGTAATTTATTTAAATTATACTGTATATGTTTGATTATATATTTTGTTTACATACAACAATTTTATAAAATATATAATTTAACAAAGAATATCAATCCTTCTTAACCAGTTAGCTGTTTTTTATCAGTATTCTCGCCACGAAGAAATGGCAACGTTTTGCGTTATGACAAATATATTCGTCAAAAATAGCTGGCTGGTGAAATCATTGAACAAAATCAAATCAAGTATATCTGTACATACGTGTAGCGTACTAAAGAATCTGGGATAAAGCAGCCAATCTTCAAATCGTATATCAAATTCTTGCAGCTCACTTGATACTTTATAAACTGCTCGACAAGATTAGAAAATTTCGAGTTGTATCAGGGCGAGATAATGATATAAATTAACTTCTTGTTTCTTTTCCTCTTACGCCACTGACCGACAAGATTCAAAAGAGTTTGGGAACAGTTTGTATTTGATTTTATAAGCTCCACTACAAAATCTATTTTAACACTTAGCCAACCGCGCGTGCCACAGCGAACTGTAAGTTCGCAATTAATTTCGAACAATTGCAGGTAAATAATAACTGATAAATAAAAAAAGAAAGAAGACGCGTTGCTAAGGTCAAAATAGGAGATCTCCCCGATCGGTCAAACAACGATTTACTTTAAAGTAGGGAGATTTCCCCATTTGGTTGGCTTAAGTATTAAAAAAGTGCTTCAAATGACACCGCGATTGAATCAATGAATTCTACACTCAGCTTAATTAATAATTAATTTATCCGGGTCGAAGCATTTCTCAAGAAAAAATATCACCTCTACTGCTTAACAGAATATTGTTGGAATATTGCTTCCGAAGCGGAAGTATAACTTCTGGGCCGCGCTACTAATTTCGATAGTATCGTTGAAAGCTTCGATAACGGAGATGACGATGGAAATTACTGTTACGTAAGTTAAATGGCTGTATATCTTAATTAACGCTATAACGGCACCGTGGCGCTCGACGCTGGTAATTAATTATATAATGGTAGGTTAGATTATCTGCGATGGCAGTGTTGCAACGATCCATCGAGCTCGTAAATAATTTGCGGAAATTTTCGAGCGACACCGGTCGAAAACCGGTGAAAACGAGCGCGCGTTATTTACTTCGATGTCTCTTCCGCGGTGAAGAAAGAATGTCTGGTGTGCTGAGACTTCTATGGCGAACGATAATTAGATGCCCGGTGGAATAGCCACAGACGTCACATCGTCACACGGCCAGCACGTGAGCTGTCATTGCCTCCTGCTGGCGTACACATGTCAGTGTATCTGTGCGAGAAAATGAGAGATCGAACGAGGATGACGGACGGAGAAAGAGCGAAATAGAGAGAGAGAGAGAGAGAGAGAGAGAGAGAGACAAAGAGAGAGAGAGAGAGAGAGAGGGAGAGAGAGCTAAAGGGCCAGCGAACTGCACGTATCGAAAGGCACCACTGATTCGCTCGGACAGTTCGATCACTGCGCCCTGTAGCTGCGACAAGACCGGAAGCTCGTAGTCCAGGGGTACAGCGGCCGAAGGTGGCGAAAATGGAATTTGAGTGGCATCCGGGAGATCCGTTCTGTATTTACAGGCAGATAACAACTTTTGTTCCGGCCCAGATACCGCGAGCTCAAAGCCGTCGCTAAGCGCGGCATCGTTCTGGCCTGCGTGATGCGAGGCTTATGGAATTTCGGCGGGGGTAGAATTACGGGTTTATAGAATTAGAGATCTATCAATTAGCGAACGCTCGCGGCCGAAATTGAACGCATCACAGCTTTATGAATTCATATGACTGCAATTTCCGGCGTGATCCGCGCCGACCGATTAATTATACGATAACCCTCTGGCGTTATCATGTAAATCGCCGAGCGATGCTACTCCATTCTTAGTTTTTTTAGTCGACAACGGCACGCTGCTCAGGGTCGTTTTCGAGACCTACACGCTCGGACGAGAAACCTCACCTGGCCTCAACCGAGTTATTCTTATCCCGCGAGTTCGTCCCGAAGGTTGCAGGTGCACGCATGCACTCGCGAGAGGCAACAATCGATCTCGCTACTCTGGCTGAATACAGCACCACTTGGATGACCCTTAATAACACGAAACACGCATAAGAAAGAATGGAGGGACGTGCGTAGCGGACAGTTTCTGAGCAAAATGGAAAACTTATTCTTGTACGATGTATTTATCATTTATGCACCCAACTGGGGGTGGTTTATTAAAATTTTGGTTGACGCAGAAGTCAAGAACTCGAAGAAGCTGCCTCCTGATATGTATTAGGATGTGAGCGACTTACGTGTCTAGTAACATAGAAATGGTACAGATTTTTTTCCCTCGTATAGAATGGCACTAATGGTCGAATTGGGCCGTTTATTTTGAAAGTGGTGCAAGTCCACTTTTAGTTGTTTAAATTAATTGTTAATAAATTAATTGTGCCAATTCTGACAATGTTTCTACTTATTCATCAATACGTAACTTGATTATATACATTCTTTTAGGCGAATTTAACTAAAATAATATATATTTACGGGCTGTAAATGGACTTACTCCATTTTCATAATTAGTCAATTGTAAAAATTATTTAATTTCAATTATGAAAAATTAAATATCACTTAAAATATATGTTGTATTAATTAAATTTTGTTTATAAATAATAATTATATTTAATTATATTTATATTATTTTAAATTTACTATATTTTTGCTCTTTATGTGTCAGTGTTTTGAATTATTCATAATACACAGGAGGTATATAAGGTAATAACTGCTCCATATCCTTGTATTTTTCTTATGTAATAGGCCTGGTATCATTATACAAGCGATTCTTTCATTTCTATGAAATTTTCAACGTGCGTATAAATTACCGAGAAGTATCAAATGAATTTTTCAAATTTTCATTATAAGGTCAGATACGAGAAAACGATACATTTTTTTACATTTTTCTTATTCCAGGTAATAATAAAATTTAAAAAAATGTATTGCAGTCATTATACAGTGAAATGATCCCTCTAACATTTACAGAAAAATTCAAATCATTTAGACCAATTTTAAAAAAGTTATACTATCTTAACACTAAACATACTGACATTTCATGTATACCTAATCCTACCATGAGCGGTGAAATGACCGCTTCAAAAAATAAAAAACATACGTATCTTAATATAGAAAGACATTTTAGCCAATTGGATAGTAAAAAAAATATTTTTCTGGTGCTACAATAAAAACCCGCTCCCCGTTTTTCTATTTAGAAAGTTTTGTTTACCTTTATGTATTTTCAGCACATTTTTTACAAATTACAGCATTTGGTATTGCACATTTTCCACATACGTATTTTGTACATTTTATACAAATTTTATTAGTCTTATTGACTTTACAATATCTTATTTGACAAGATTTCCGTCCAAAAGAATCTGTAGCTGCGTTTATTATTGTTTCCGATGAACATTCTTTGCTTAGCTGTCTCTCCTTCTGATATTCGGTCCCAAACTCTTCTGCCAATTGAAATAAAAATTTCTTACGAATTTTGTTGTGACCTTTCCCTTGCCGGTTTTGGCTGCAATTATTAGTTTTATGACTATGTAAAGGGATTTCCTCCGGGCCCGTTCGGCACGTAGTGCGGCCGGTCGTGGATCGGCTGCAACCGTCCGCTGCTGGCCGCCGGGCCTCAGTTCGCAGAGCCTTTTGGAAATCCCGAATTTATGACTCGCGCAATTTGCTATTGAGGCCGTGGACGAAGGCCTCTAAAGACTAAAACATGCTGTGTCTATTATACTAAAAAATACGTGTTGGTATGGTTTCCTTAAAAGTTGCTTGTGCAAACGGTCAAATGACCGTTCGTGGTAGACTAGACATGCTATGAACTTTTTTCGGAAAGTAAACAATAAAGAAAGTTGTGAATATTGAAAAATGGGTTGTATTTATATTATAGGAAAAGTCAATAAGCTACATGGTGATACAGTAACGTTGTATACGAGAAATTTTAAACGAAATTTCAAAAACGGTCCTTTGACCGCGCATGGTAGGTTTAGTGTTAAATGTGTTGGTATATAAATACCTTTTCTTACACAATAGAAACATAAAAAATAATTCGCCTTCTTTGTTTTCGGTAT
>CM052164.1:9775986-9814261 GCA_028455555.1 Augochlorella aurata
ACACAATAGAAACATAAAAAATAATTCGCCTTCTTTGTTTTCGGTATATTAACCAGCCTGTGATTTCAAAAAATTTATCTTCGAAATGATTTATCTTCGAAAGTTTTGCGTATCGACATAATTGCATCATCGTCACTCTAACATAACGAAACGTTTCCATCTAAGGAACTATCTTCTATAACTGTAATTTGTTGACTAAGACAGCCCATATACAGCATACGAGAGCCTGACCGGTATTCTCAAGAGTAATCATAACTTTTTAACTCTAGTGCCCATTTTGTTATTCGAGGATTTGTCTCGCGCCTTTTTAAATGTTAAACTTGATGCTTGATAATGTACTGCGATTTTAAATTTCAAACTGAATGAATATGCTTCGAATCGGCGAAGCGCATAAATTATGCAAAGCATATCTAATTTGAAACTTTGATATTATGCTTCAGACTATATAGTTCTTCTTGAAATGTAAAATGTTGGACATAAACCGTCTTTTTTCAGTTTCATCGAATTTAAAATTTTCTCGAGTGAAAATAGTTTTGCAATAATCGAAAAATTTTCTACAAATTTTTTGAAGTAACATTTGTACCGATTCTATACTTTAATTTGTCGATTGAATCTTTTTGTTTCTAGAAATCGACATTTTTTTGTTTCTAATCCCTGTAAATGATTTACTACGATTTCGGTCGAGATGAAAAATGATAAAGAATTAATGATAAATAAATTAGTTTATGTACCTATGCAATATAAGTGGAGCGTCTTTCAATCCAGAAGACATTCTCTAGCATTCGTATTGCCCTAATGGTGTGATAAATGTCGTATACTCAACAGATTTTTTATTCGTTCTAACATGAAAAAATCCATCCTTAAGATCGTAAAATACTTCTTTTCTCTTAATTGATCGAGCTGGTTCTCGAATATTAAGGAGAAATATCGGATGGAGTAATTTTATTTAATTTTTGAAAATCATCGCACATTCGTTTTTCCCCATTTTTCAATTTGGTTAACACGATTGGTGATGCATATACGGACGTCATTCCTCTAATAATTCCTTTTGCGATGAGTCGTAAGAGAATACTCTTAGGACATAAGAATTTATATTATTTATATTATATTTATATTATACTTATATAATTATTTATATTATTTATATTATATTTATATTATATTTATATAATTATTTATGTTATATTTATATAATTATTTATATTATTTATATTATTTATATTATTTATATTATATTTATATAATTATTTATATTATTTATATTATATTTATATAATTATTTATATTATTTATATTATATTTATATTATACTTATATAATTATTTATATTATTTATATTATATTTATACAATTATTTATATTATTTATATCTTAGGATATAAGAATTTATATTTAACTATTTTTCGCCGCCGGACTGAACAATCTCTTTGCTTCAACATCATATTTTCTAAATATGCATAATTTTAACATGTATTTCCTTCGTCGTCGTACCTACACATCTAATTCGACATTTAAAATTGCGATATTTTCTTATTGATTCTTGTTTGTGATAAAATCACATATTAAAATTCGATTGTAGGTTATACATTGCCTCAGAATCGTGCTAAAATGCAATATAACGTTTTTAACACGTTCCGTGCCGAACTGTTTTTGTTTAACTTTTCAATCAGGCGATTTGATGTTTTGACTAAGGATTCATATATTTCATGAAAGTATCTATTATTGTATTAAACAAGCTTATTTGCTTCGTCTGATTCTTTCGGTGGAAACATATTCATCAGTCTTAAAGTATTATGAAGTACATCTATTCGAAGCATTAAATAAATATGCAAGCGTGTACGCGCGTGGTGCACATAGTTCGGAACGCGTTATATAAAATATAGGGGTCTTCCCAAATCTAACAGCACGTTGCGCTTCCTCGATTTGTACGACACAAAATTCCCACATTCATAACAAAATCTCCACTCTCTATTCGGTTTGACTAAACCCGAATTGTACAATGTATTAACCCACTTCCAAATTTTGTAGGGGTGTTCAATGCATAAACGGAAACGTACCGACTCTTTGAATCGCACGCGAAAAATTATTTATGTATCTGTCACGTTTTTCACAATATTCAAGGAATGAAAACGAATGCTTAAATAAATATTTGTAAAGACCAACGCATGCATGACCGCGCATCGAACATATGAAACTATAATAACTGGATTGTGGATTTTACGCATTTTTGACAAAACCAAATAGGAGTAATTCATACAGTCGACAAATTAAAATAATTGAAGAGTATCGCTGTACTATTTTCAGTTCGTTGAAATTATTAAACAAAGGATTATACGCACACGCGGTACTTATTTCTTGCAATTAATGCAGCAAATTTTATTTTGCATAGCGACCCTAGTCTAATAATAACTCTTTCAAGTAGGACATTTTCTAATAATCAGATTTCGGAACAAGTCTATCAAGTAACAGGCAGCCGACAAAGAAACAGTGTGGGACAGAGAACATTGGCGCATAAGCACTTGTTATTGCTATGGCTACCGGTGAATGGGGTGGAGGATGATCCTCGTTAAGCTCAGCTGTTGGACGCGAGCGTCGTCTCTTACGTCCTGCGTCTGATGCCGGACAACGCTTGCAACCTTTTCTTTGTAAAAAACAAAGCCGAAGTAGATATTGCGATAATTGGCAAACAGAAATTATGCGAGCAAGTAATACGGTCGTAATAGCAGTTATTGTGTTATGGGGACTCGTACTGTGAAAGAAGTCGAATGGCTGTTCGAATGCATTGTGACGGTGCCCCCCGTGTTGACAAGTGGTCAAACCGGAAAATGAGGGCAACTTCGTTGCTCAAATTATGGCACAGAGAAAAGCGTAGGACCAATACCCACCAACCTACCTATATTAACGCCCTCTCAGAAGTAGGCTATCCCTTATTGGCAGAAATGATCATTTCCTATTAGACCCAATTTCTAGGAAACGAGGAACTCGAATCTGGCCAATTGTAAACGAACAACGCCTGCTGATTCCCATCACTGTCTCCCTCCCCCGTGATCTCCTTCTATTCTCTTCCATTTCGTTTTCATTGCAGACTTTTGATTATTATTAGCTAAATTAAGTGAAAAAGTGACACGATTCGGTGGAGCGGGCGATCGAGCCTCCTTGCCCCTCACGTCGATTAGTTTATTGGTCTTCTTGTTTACTACACTGAGGAACATAACTATAGTACCAGAAAAGGTAAAATTTTAGCGTACCGAGAGGAAGAAGTTGGCGTACGAGAAATTGCTAGAAGAATGGGACGATAACATAAAGTCATTTTGAATATCTTAAGCGACCCAGTTAATTACAGTAACAATAAAAAAGGTGGACCGAAGAAAAAATCGAGTCCCCGCGCCGAACGGATAATTGTAAAAACAGCCAGCAATTCGTTAATAAGCTGCAATAAAATTAAAAACGTTTTAAATCTTGATGTCTCTCGATGGACTGTATGTAGAGTTCTAATGACAAATTGTAATATCCTAAGGTACAAATTGAAGACGGCACCTGAACTTTTACCAAGCTATTAACTGCGAGACTTGAGTACGTTCGAGCAAACATGCATCGAGATTGGAAATACGTAAGTTAATTTTAAATGTTGAACTGTTTAAAATTCAAGTAACTTCGACTTCTTTTATTGATAATCAGATAATATTTTCGGAATATTTGAGTTTCTCTTCAAAACGGATGGACAGTGCAGAATACATCCGCGTACTGCAAAATAATTTATTGCCGTTTATTAACGAAAATAACACCGTGGAATGGGCGTTCCAACAAGATTGCGCAGCCATACACACCAGTCCCAGAACGATGGCATGATTTCAGACAAACGGGATTAATGTTATCAAATGGCTAGCGTATTCTCCTGATCAAAATTCAATAGAAAATGTCTGGAGCATAATTGCAAGGACGGTTTATACAGAAAATCGATACTTTCAAAACGTTGTAGAACTAAAAAATGCGATAATTGCGATATCCGCGAGGAAACTTTTCAAAAGCTCGTTGAGAGTAGGTCAAATCGTATAATTTTATCTTTAATGATTTGGTACGATAGTTGTGCAACGATAAAAGAGTCAGTTTATATCGATCTTTTTTTGTATCGACAAAAAATTTCAATAAAACTTTTTTGATGTTCATTATTTATCATACCCTTTCGCCTTATATAATCGATTTTCCTGTATTCCTATCCAAAAATCCGAAATACTCAAAACTGGGAGTGGTGCTATAGTTATGCTCTTCAGTGTGATACAAGTGGGTTTCGGGAGGTCATAGGAAAGTAGGAACTAGGAGCGAGCGGTCAGGGGGAGCGATCGGGAACCCCCCTTGTCCATCGACAGAAATGCCATCTTTTCAGCAATGGACAGTACGTAGTCCACCCGGCATAACGCTCGATAGCCTAAATTCGATCTCCGAATACGAATCTCGATTTACGATCGATCGAACTAAACGCGTTAAGGCTAAGGATTCAAACAAAGAAATGCGTAGGACAACCCTTACGGCAGGGAAGACCTCGCAAACGAAATGAGTCCTCGAATATAGGGCTACAGATTAACATTTAATCCTCGTCAAAGTCACGAAAGAGGCGGACACAAGACCGCTCCCGAGATCCTGCGCTCTTCATGGAATTTTGGACGACGATTACTTCGCAGCACAAGGTTGTCGTAACGAGAATATATTTCGATCGTACGGTAACACAATACGGTGCAGGCGGTCTCAAAGAGACGCGAAATCGGAAAGCGTGGATATTAGACGCGGATACAATTGACTGCACGAGAGAACCGAGTACGTAACGTTGATCGTCTTCGTTTCTGCAACGTTACAGCGTATAGTGATTCTCGCTATAACTAAAAAAAGAAAAAGCGCTGCGATACGAAACCTTCAATGTATTAGTTAGTTTCTCCCTTCTTATGTAATTATAACTGACGACAAAAAGTGTTTCAAAAATCGTTGTACAGTTGCTGTCATTATTTGACTGGGGATTTTGTTCATTTATAACGAAAAGTGGCAGCTGAAATTTTCACGATAAACCTGCGGTGCCTGTCAAAACGACCAGTTTCATATTTTTTATTTAAAAAATATTCAAATTATAACCTTAATTATAATTTAAATAATTTTATATTTTTATATTTAGTATATATTTAGTTTAAATAATTTTGAAGTTTAAATACACGTAAATTTATTTTAATTAAATAATTAATTTTTTAATTTAAGCACACATTATAATACAAATAGCAAGGTGTAAATACAGTAGTGTGAATAATTATAGACTCAAAGTAACTTTCACATCGTTAGTAATGTTTAAACAAAAACTTAACAAAACACCATATTTGGTATAATTCTATATTAGAAATAATAGAAAATAGAAATATACAAATATAAACTTTTTTAGTTTTAATTTAAATATTATTAACAATATGGAAGTCATTTTGAGTTTATAATAATTCACAACTCTGTAGGTGGCCTCCTTTAGCTGAGACATTCTATACATGTAAAATAGAACTTAACAAAATATTATATTTGTATATTTCTATATTAGAAATAATACAAAATAGAAACATACAATTATGATGTTTTGTTAAATTTTCGTTTTGATACCAGTAACAATGTAAGAGTTACTTTGGGTCTATAATTATGTACACCACAGGATGATCGATCTTGTAATTCTTATGATGCGACATATGTCGGGCATTTTTAATACTCGATAGATTTAGTGTTAGAGAGAAGAAAGTTTAACAAAATCATTTAAACATTAAACAAAGGTGGAAGGAGCGATTTCTGATTGTTGCAACAAATGCAGGCAATTTGATATTTTGCACGAAGGTTCACTATCTATGGCGCCTAACGAAGGCTCTTAAAGCCCAAAATCCAGAAAACGTGAAAGAAATTCCAAAAAGGATATTGCCAGTGTAAACACAATTTCGAAAATTGATCTCCGCATTTCGATCCGTGCTACGAACAAGAGCAATTTGTCCAACTTTCGAATGTAATCCCTAATTTGCGATCGCAATCGCCTATAATCTGCGAAACTGATTTTCCAGCCAGCGGTCGATCGGATCACGGAATCGCGCTATGATATTTTGCGAGCTCCAGTACCGGGATTAACAAGAACTTTTATAACATCGAGGGAGAAAAATCCATGAAACTGAATATTGTTTGGAGAGAACGAAAGAGTACGAGTAAGAGGGAGAGAGAGAGAGAGAGAGAGTGAGAGAGAGAGAGAGAGAGAGAGAATGAGGTGGAAGTTTCAACGGTGTTTTTGGCGTTTTTTGTGAAACAAAAAGTTCGCGAGGCCATGCCGCGACAAGCCGGGGGTGGTGCAGTCGACGCGAAAAATTTTGAATGCTCTGTGCGTCTCCATGACAGATATAGTTCGTGACGTTTAAATGGTTCTCACGCTTGCGATACTAGTTCGCGCCTGTTCGACTAGTGATTCGCCGTCGCTATTCATACGCGGCGCTTGGTATTGAACGGCAGCGTTGGGATCTAGCTTGGACCAAGCCATCCATCGACTCACAAAACGGTCCCGCTGATGGCCCGGTATCAATCCGTTCGCGCGTGCACGCACACGGCAGCGCGCGCGGTGGTCCTTCAACGGCCAGTCCTACTCGCAGTCGTTCGCAGGTGATAGACAATCGGTGCTGTCTCGTTATTATGCCGTGCACGGTATGATTTCCAATATGTTGCGACCGGCGTACGTCATAGCGACGCTATTAAGCCGCCACGTTTCGGACGTCGACGTCCAAATGACTGACCCGGGCTAAGAGAAGAGTGCTCGTTCGATCTGTCTCGTTAATGGCCAATACGCAACACATTTCCGTTTGCCCTGACCCCGGGTCCGGACAGCACCGCCGGAATTTTGCGGTAGCTACGCGCGCCGATCGTTCGCGCAGCTTCGATTCGCATAGGCAAACAGAGCCACGGGTCCTGTAACCAGCGCTGGCGATAACAGCGTTACCATAATCGAATACGAGCCCTGCAAAATAACGATCACTCTCGTTCCTCCTTGGGGCTTACCGGAGCCGCGCCGCGAAAATCCCATGGTCTCGTTCGGGGACTCGAGCGCGAGGGCGGCACCGTTAATGACGGGGTAATAGCCCGCGGGGGCGACCCATCTCCCGGACAAGTCTGATTTCTAATGCGAGTTCGTGCATCGTGAAATCTGCTCGCTGGTAGGGGACCGGCAGAGAGCCGGCAGCCGAAAGCGAGGGAGGACGGGTCCGCTGGGGTGAACCGTTCGGGCGGAAGCGGCGGCAGGGTGGGAGTGCAAGAAATAGATTGTCACGCGCTGCTGGCATGAGCCGGGCAAAGTGGTAATACCGATGCGAGTGGTAATACTTAATAGCAGCCCGGGGCGGCGTCGGGGGCGACTCCCACTTAAGTGAATTAACCTGGAGTTAATCCAAAGTTAAGTAAACCCCCGAGTAGACCTCGAGTGTCTTCCGTTCTTCCTTTCCCAGTCGAGTGTCGGCTGCGACTTGCGCCACGAGCGTGCGGCTGAGCATCGCCGCGAGATCGTGAACGATTAGGATTTTCGGGACTGCGACGCCTCCGTTAATCAGCCACAGCTAACTTTGGGCTCTTTCTGTTTTAGTTTGCCGATCCTAATCTGCCGGGAAATGCGGACGCGTCGCGGAAATTGAGAGCCCCGACGTCGCGTCGTCGTCGCCGCCGCAGCGGGGTGCTAAGGATTTAGCGCACCGGTTCGTTAGCGAAGACCTATTTCCTCGATTTATTTACTGTTTCGCTTCGAACCGTCACATTTTTTAGCCGCTCCCTGCTCATTAATATTAAGGATCAAGCGTCCAGGCGACCCGTTACTTTAGCCGCGTATTTGTTTTTTTGCTGGCCAAGGACGCATATTAATCATCGTGACCGCACCTCTCCCGCATCATATTCCCGCGTGCTCGAGATTTTCCCTTTTCTCGTGGCCGACACCTGCAACGAGCCACGTCGATATTTCCTATTCCCGTTACGGTGTTCGTAATTCATAGATTTTTCTATCGCACTTCTAGAATTCACAGACAGCTAAATTTTTCCGCCTTCAGTTCACACCCATTTGCATCCACGAGCACAATAATCAACGCTTGATAATAGGCAACTATCAGCAATTATTCAATTATTTTTAAGACTAATTACTAGATTTAGTTAACCATTGCCATGCGAATACTACGTCACTCGGCTTGTATCGGAATAAAATTATAAACAAGTCAACGTTCCGTAGTTGGCGATAGTTGACAATCGTCATGCGCGGATTATTCCGTTTGTGGATTCAATTGGGTTAATTTATGATATCGTCTGATATGGGTTAATTCATGTTAATCAATGTTGACACGTATTTAGAAAGTTAAGGATCTTTAATCAGTTATCTGTGTTTCACGAGTATACTCGTCATGGAAAAGTAGCAGTATTTCTTATCATGACGAGTATACTCGTCATGCGTAAAAAGTAGTGACCATTGGCTATTTAAATTGTAATTTTTGAGAAAAACAAAATATATTCTCAAATTTCAAGATGTTTAGAATATTTTGAGGCCAGACTAGAATAAAACAAACGAATACAAAAATATGAATAATTTGAGATAAACACACACGTCTCCGTATGAACTGGCTGAAACAACTTATCAGTTCGCATAATAATGTTCTTCGGATGTAAAAGCATGAGTCGAAAATCTTTATATAAATTTTAAATAAATTGTATATAAAAAGAATAATGGAACGTTAACGCGAGTAAACTTCTTGATGGAATATCTTGGTAAAATCAACATAATCTCGGTCTAACGTTATACTCTTCATCGGCAAATATTTTCCAGATTACATACTAGGCACTTCATCAACGAACAATCCTACACGAAGGTGTTTACGTTGTTATAAAAATAAGATTAGAAAAGAATCACGATATTGGTGTTAGACGTGCAAAGTGCTATTATACAGGGTGTCCCAAAAATCGCTCTCAATCGGGAAATTAGAGGTTCCTGAGATCATTTAAAGTAACTTTTTCCTTTGCGAAAATTCAATCCGCGGCTTTGTTTATGAGTTATTAACGAAAAAATAGTGACCACTGAGAAGCGAGCTCGCTTGGAGCTAGGTGACGGAGCCAACGAGCGTATGAAGCCCAGTTCCACTCATTGGCTCGGCTGCCTCGCGCCAGCTTATCTCGCCTCTCATTGGTCACTGTTTTTCGTTTATAACTCGTTAACGATGCTTCGGAGAAAATTTTTGTAAAGGAAAGAGTTGTTTCAAATGACCTAAGGAATTCATAATTTTCTGATTGCGAGTCACTTTTGAGACACCTTGTATATCGTTCTTTGCTTTGCAGAATACCACTCTATAACAGTAATTTGAAATTTAAGTATTTTATTTCTCCTGCGTTTTTCGTTTATTATGTGTGTAGTATATGTTAATGTTAAATGAAAAAATAAGTATTGGTAATAAAATAGTTAATTTTATAAAATAAAACCATCTTTTTGATCCAATATTTTAACAGCGACACTTACTCTGTGTTTGACGAGTATACTCGTCATCGCTTGATTCTCGCGACACATAGACAGTGACTCTCACTGATGATAGAGGGAGTAATATACTACACAATGATTAAACTACTTTGTTACAATTTTACTAATACTTGAAATGATCAAATAGAATAAGAAACTCTTGTTCTTCTATATTTTTATAGTAGATTTTAAAAACTGTAAATTTTTCGCATTTATTGGTCAAAAGTGTCAAAAATCGGGACAAAACTGCACTTTTTGCGATCTATAATCGTTTATAGCTAATTCCAAGGTCAACCGATGAGATCTACAAAACGCATTTTTTAAATTTTCGTTATAGGTTCGCATGAAAATTAAAAAAAACGAGAGTTTCTTATTTTTTTTGTCATTCAAAGTAATAGCAAAATTTGAAAAGGTATTCTAATTATGGTTTAGTAGATTGGTTCTTCTATCATCGAATATTAACGGGAGCCACTGTAGGTGCACGCTCTAAAAAGCGGGCGCCACAGCTAACTGGTTAAATGTAACAGGTGACCCCAAGATCGTTCCGCTGTCTTAACCCTTTCGGTACTACCGCCGCCTATTGGCGGCATCCACCAAACGTTCTCTGCGTCCTACCACCGCCAATTGGCGGCATCCACGGAAAGTTATGTGGTCACCCATGACTGTCGCGGTCCGAATGAAAAGAAGTTTAGTGTCAATCACGCTCGAGATTTCTATGAATGTCGCAAAACATGTTCTCGCGGCTTACGCTGTCGTACAGTGCAATCACTCTCGCGGAAAACTTCCTCGTCCCACGAATGTATAACCGCGGCCAGGTCCTCCGTACCGAAGGGGTTAAAGAACAAGAATAGTCCTCCTGAAGGATCTGGTGAGAGGACCTTGATCGACCTCTCGGCACTTACCGCAGGACCATCGAGGAAGTCATACCTTGATTTTCTCTGAGCAATTTCTAACACACGGACACTTGCCTGACGAATTGCGAAGACGATGCACTCCAGGGGATCGTTGTCGATGGTTTCGCTACGTCGATGTGGTTGCAGATCATGCGAGTTTCGATGACAACGAACCAAATCGTAAAGAACGGCTCGCCTGTCACGAAACCCAGACGTCTGCGTCCATAATTCTTCCCCTCGATGATCTCCGGTGTTTTCCATCCTGCTTGGAACGAGTCGACGCCCAAATCGAAAGAAACGCGGTGATTAGATGCGTCGGCACGGGCTCGACAATTGCGTAATTGTTATCAACTTCATTTACATCGCATTAATGCGGGACGAAATTGCGGCACTCGCTCGCTATCATGCCGATCGTTAAATACAGCTTCCGTTTAATCGGCGTGCACGGTATTACGCCGAATGCCCGACAAAATTATAATCCGGCAGTCGCGTTCCAATATTCTGTTGCCTATTAACTATCGAATACAGTTAATAATCACGCCCGCTGTGCCAGAATCGATCAACGTTACGTAATTCGGGGACGAAAGATTTCGTCCACGAATATTCCAACGAAGTCGATGACGTTGGAACGTGAACCGATCGTTTATTCGATTCGATTCGGTTCGATTCGATTCCGTTCAATTCGATTCGGTTCAATTCGATTCGTACTCGACGAGTTTTAAATATTACGAAAATGAAATTTCGTTGTATTTATCTTACGATTGGAACACGCGATTCCATTCGCAATCCGCATGTTTTTGAAAATTCCTTTCACCGCTCAATCTACAATAATAATTCTCGAATGGGATTATTGCATCGGCAGTAAATAAACGGTTGCACAAAACGCGATCATATTTAACGGAAATAACTTGTTAAAACGAATCTTGCCGAATATTTCGTTGCGGCGTTTGAATGGTATTCGTATAATCGCTTTATCATCGCCAAAGGATGCCTCACGCGTTTTCTATTTTCACCTACAATTACTCTGTCATGGCGTTGTCCACGCAATGATGACATTTTACGTTGATTTTCAGTTTGAAACAAGATTTCGCTGGTTCGCCGTTCCATATCTAGTCCAAAATTTGGTGATCGATAATGTTGTCCGATGCGACATTGTTTGCTTCCGTAATGTATACAAATTATGGTAAATCAATATCTGAAAATGTTTGAAACTGATTAATTATTTAGGTTACGAGCATTGCCGCTGTTGCTGGGATACACGCACTATTATCGATAAAAAGTTCCCTGACAACAGGCAGTCTACTTTTGTATCTCATAAATGGGATTAAACAAGTGTAGACACAGGTATTTCCCATTACAATTTGATACGACGAATTCTGCGTTAGACGTGCTGTTTTACAACTAACATAGCGTATATTTAAAATAATAAACAACATGACAGTACTATTGTTAGAAAAGCGTAGGTGAAATAATCAACACATTGTACAAGAATAACACATGTCCTAACAACGGGTTATCTCTTTGAAGCATGGTAGAGTTAAAACTGTCACACCATCTTTTTAATACCTAAAGGTGCATAGTGCGCGTACGCCATATCGAAAAATTAAAATTGCTCGAAGCAACATGCGTCCTCTATTTTCTAAAATCCCGAGCGTCAAAGAGCCATGTATTACTGTTTGCAACCTACAATGAAAATATGTAATTGAAAAAGAGTGTTACTTGTTCAAATAACAGTGTACATATCCGAAGAAGTTCTAGATACAATTCCAGGCGACCGGCTAATGATGCGTTATTCCCGGAAAAAGAGCGAACAATGGAAGGCAGCAGATAATTATACGAAAAACCGAGGTACGCGAGCGAAAACAAAGTGGCGGGACAGACGAGGGACGACCTTAATGAAATTACGATGTTACTTGCCTGAAGTCACTATTCAGAGGTAGACCACAGGGGACGGTCAGAGCGCAAAGTCCGTGGCCGCGTCGCGTCGAATCGCGATGCTCCCTGGTTCGCGCTGATGCCGCGTGTTGCATCGAATGTGTGCGTGCGGTCCCAAGTACTGACGCAGAATCAGGCACACCGGGCTTACGTTTGTCTGTGGGCGTAAGCGTGCATGCGCCTGGATGCATCTGCGCTCTTTCACTGTGGAAAAGTTGCTCGCAAAGCACCGGGAAGATAGCTTTGTGAAAAGCGCAATTGACAGGCCTTCCTATTAGTAGACGAGGAAATATCGGGGAGAAAAAAAGAGCGAGACGAGGTGGAAAGGAGAGACCATAGAGATGGCAGACTGGTTGGAACGAGGTGGTACCCTTGTAAGGGGAGGGAGAGGGTGAGATTGACCGAGAGAAAGAGAAAGAGAGAGAGTGGCTGGTCAGAGAGGGAGGGAGGGGGGTGCACAGAGTGGAAGAGAGTGATGGGAAACGGATAAAAAAAAGGCAAAGAACGAAGAAAAGGGACGCGGGGCAAAGTACTAGCCCGTGCAATCCGCTCGTCTTTTTTTACATTAAGCTGCTAAATTTCCGTGTGCCAGCTATACTGAATATTCGCTCGGAAAGCCGTCCGATCGAATCGCGTCCTTTGATGTTCTCCGGCCTTTTTGTTGAACCAGCTGAAAACGCGAATCAATTTTCCGCCGATTCGCGGTCGGCTGTAGCAGTTGCACGCTCGCCCGTTACTACCCTCTTCGTTTCGAGATTTTCCGGTGGTCGCCACGGGACACAATTTATGCCACTTATAACGAGCTGCACTGGTGGTGTTAAGTTTTCGCGTCGAAGTCATAAAACCACCACGGATTTTCCATTGCATTATCGTAAAGGTTTTTTGATTCTTACTCGCGACTACGGTACGGTTTTGTTCTATTTCTACAATGATCGACTAAACTTAGGCGTCTCATTCAGCTACAACCTACACATGTTCATCATCGAACTGGAATTTTTTGTTTCAGTTTTATAGACAGTAGAGGCCTGCGTCCAAGACACGTTACACACGATGAACTCCAGTTTTTCGTTACTGTTACACAATTGTAGCGGACCCGCAACGTGGGAAGGAAGGAATTTTCGGACGCAGAAATCCTAACCTTTCCAGGTGCGTGTCGTAGGCGGCCAGGTCTCAAGGATCGGTCGTAAGAGTGACAAAGTCCAGATCCTGGGCCTGGTCGCTTGAAAATTCTCATAGGCGACGACTTTCCTGAGTTCTTTTTCGTGGAGATACTTCTCCTTTTGGTTTGCAGGAGAGGAAATTTCTCTCTTCTTAGCAATTCGGAAAGTCGTCGATTGGGACGATTGTACATCCCCTGCCGGATGAAGAGAAAGCATTCAGCAGGCTAATTGTGCAGATCGCAGCAGTCGTATCGGCGCAATACTTTCTTTCGTTACTGTCGTCGTTGTTGGTTATCCGTTGTTATTATTTTACAAATATATCGTTATATTATTTATTATACAGTGTGTCCCATAAGTCACTCGCAATCGGAAAATGAGAGGTTCCTGAAGTCATTTGAAGTAACTTTTTTCTTTACAAAAATTTTCTCCGAGGGATCGTTGGCTTCGAAACCTAACGACAAGCGAGCTCGCCTTCCATCGATCATTATTTTCCGTTAATATTTCTTAAACAGAGCTGCGAATTGCATTTTCGCTAAAAATTGCTTTAAATGTCATCAGGAACCCCTCATTTCCCTATTGCAAGTCACTTCTGGGACACCCTATATGCACTACGCGCACTGTTGGATATTAATTATTCACCCGCCTTTATTCCTACACAATGTTTCTAATGCCTCCTTAAATGCCCACGACATATAATAATCACAAGCTGATTTTGGACTATAGAGACGATGTTTACCCCCTTGCTGTACTTTAACGAGTCAGACTCGTGGTGGAGATTTCTAGTAATAAGCTCTTAGGCGTGAATGAGTTTCAATTCCTTTAAGTCGGAATCAAATTATATTCTCTTGTCACCAATACTTAACATTCAAGTACATATAAATACACAATAGATGTAGATTGTCTTTTTTCATCTTATAAATTATTACAATCGAAAAAGTTCTAATCAGTGTAACTGTAAAGGATGGCAAGGGGTTAGTCGATTAGCACTTCATCCCTGATAGAGAAAATTTTTGGTTCTTATATGTTTTCGTAGGTTATGATAACAAAAGTATCAAAGGTTTCGAGCGATGTAAATAACATTCATATTTAATAAATCATACATGAAATCTCCATCACATTGTTATAGTGCAAGGGGTGAAGAGTACTTCAATGTAATTTGCCGTCATCGTCAACGCAGTTTGAATATATTTTTGTCCTGGGACATTGTGGATACGTTTTTAAATAACAAACACTTTTGTTCGCAAAAACGTTTCGTCCCCAAAATGTTAATATAATCTAGGTTTTGAGCCCCAAATAAAACGGTATCGTTTGTGAGAGCTATTGATCGAACGATTAAACAAACTACCGCGAGTTGTAAGATCAAGTGTAAGACTTACAGATTCGAGTCTAATATTACGCAGATGTACGATACAAATTGTTAAAGCACACATTGTATTACAATACAAAACTCGTATTATTAACCGAGCTGAAAAAGTGATTAACTCGTGTTGCTTTTTGAGAATGACATGACTGAATTTATTTGGATTTCTCTTACATCCATTTTTATTACAATATAAGCTTGAACAAACTAATTTATATACTCAACAATTTGAAAATAAAAAGTGGGCAATCGATTAAAAGCTAAAACGGAAAACACGATGCGACACCTTTCTTCGCTCGGGATCACGGAGTCCGCAAATTAATCATTGCACGCATTCGCCTTTATCAGCGTAGCTTCGAATTAATGTCTGATTGAACGATTGACCTAATTGACGTTCTGTCTGCGGCCGATCTCCGCTCACCGCAGTCCCGCGTCCCACATGTTTCTCATTTTCCGCATATGCGTCCATTGTTCTGACGAGTGGAAGGCACAGCCGCGTAGATTGGAGGCGGAAATCAGTGTATACATCGTGTACCAAAGTTTGACCTTTGCCGTCGTTTGTCCCGAAGGCATCATACTGCGGAACAATGCGATAGCGTCCTATAATTATGTTAAGTGCGTGGAACAGAGGAACTGTATACTACAGCAACTAAACTAGTATACAACAGCCGCGCTGCACTTGGTTTACAGAGATTCCCTCTTGTAGACGGTGAAGGGGGAGTACATATTACCAGACAGCCTATAATCTAACAATGTTGCGGAACATCGCGACCGACTATCCTTGTGTGCGATCAGACAGTAACTAACCGCATCCCGGTTGCTGGCGCGCACGCGAGCAACTCTGCTACTGCACTCGTAGTTGATAGGTACACTTGTGCCGAGCACTGTGTCGAATGATCCACGAAGAATCTAATGGGACGATCAAACGTTAGTAATTGGTCCCATTCGGCTGGTTCAGTTTTCCACGGAAAATACACATGGTTTACTTCTCGTTGACACGTTCAGCGCGAACAGGTCATGTCACTGTCCCAAATAATGGATTACTTTCCATTTCTCTGCTGTAGATTTAGCGCCTTTCTTCCATTCGATCTCACTGTTGCAATTTATTCCTTATGATAAAAATGTTTATTCAAACAAGACTAAATGTTTAGTCGAATAAATATAATAATTTTATTAATTATTAAATATTAACTTTTTAAATAATTTTATTATATTCATTACATATAATAGTAATATAATATAATATAAGTGCGAGATAATATAATATAAAGTAATTAACATTACGATTGTTTTTAATTGACACATATGTAATTGAATGTGCATGCTTCTAGGATACAGACAAATTTAATAATTTGAAAATAATGTAACAATTTTTAGCGTCGCCTAAGAGTCGTCACTTCAGTGCAATTATGGTACTTGGAAGACTAGAAATTTTTGCTTTCATGAAATCTGTATAAATACAAGGGCAACATTTTTTGCATATTCAAAACATTCAATTCCTGTGACGAGTCAATTGGAATTGAATTATTTGCCGTTACAAGTGCTTAACTTTCACGAGCCACGCACTTGAATTTCTCCGGGCTGTTGTGTACCATGAATGACGATGTTTCATTCCGATTTTCATCGTATCGAATTAAGGACAGGATCGAGCTGGTCGTCGGGCACGCGATCACGAACACGTAAATAAATATTTAATTAGCCCGGTCACGCTTTTCTCTTTTCAGCGTGCTCGCTTCTAAACTGGGGATTATATCTGAAAAGCGATGAGACAATTGAATTGCCTCGCGGAGATTTCGATCTATAGTCGCCCGATAAAACAATTCTATAATCGTGTATCTAGCGGACGATTAATTTCATAATAACACATTACTTCTCGTTGCAATTAACACTTATTCTCGAATTGGCAACTCGATGTTATTTCTCGGATCTATCAGCTTACTCATAAGTGGTTCCGCGATCACTATTAACGATGACTAACGAAGAAAATAAACTTCGTTCTAATTCTAGCCCGAACCGATTCTGTTCGCATAGTATGAAAGTTTAATAGTTTGGCAAAACTTAAGAAGATTTATATAATTAACTTAACATTATTTATGTTGAGATTAAACGCTATCATAATTAACTCTTTATAAAACCCTTTTATTACTCTTTGTTAGTCCTATAAAATACCGCCGATTTGAGCAGTGTCAGTGCAAAATGTTGGGAAAGAAATCACACGACTTATTATACACGCGGAAGTGTCACAGCCCAAATTGTAATTTTGAGAAATATTGACACGATCTTTAGCGCTCTGAGCAAGATTTTAATGTTGATTCAAATAGCTTAGTGGTTCACCTCTGAAACTATTCTAGTCACAGATTTCAATAAACATTTCAAATGTAAACTGAATTCTAATAATATCGTTCAAATGTTGCCAACAATTATTAAAGACTATTCCTAAGTATGTCAAAATGACATGCAATTAGAATGATCAAAAAAGTATTCATGAACACTATCCGCCATTAACTTATTATTTACACATGTTACAAAAGTTGAGATGAACGCTCGAGCGAACGATGGTGCGCGTTCATTACATAACGTAGCACTCTCATCCATTCTAAAATGTAAACACCGTTGTTTTTGCGAAAAATTATCAAAAGAGTCGTTCTGAATGGATAGCAAGCTTATGAAATTCGTCATAATTTTATATATATTAGTTAATGTAGAAAATTGACCGAAGTTCCGCCGGATCGTTGAAATTTCGCACTGTGCGACGTTGATCTCCAAGCTTCGGAAAGCAGTCGCGAAAACAATTAGCTGCGGGACACCGATAGAATCGTTGTTTGCCCGGGAACATTTGCGCTGGCGTTAGAACATGTTGCCGTGCAATTATCATCACTTGAGCTTATGGATGTACCTGGAAATATCGGTGGCGGTGTCAGCGGCTGCCGAAGGGAAAGGGGATCGCGAGAGGAAGCGGTGATGGCTGACGTATCTGTATTACGTATTGACGGCAGACAAGCACGTATATCAAATAATTAGATTTCGGCCTGAAACGTCAATAACCATGTCAAACCATTACCCGTGCGAGACCCTGCTGGCCGGTTCGTTACTGGTTGGGCGGTGGACCGACCGGTTGACGGGAACCCGGCAACCTGCAAGTTGCTCGCTCGGCTGCCCACCCCCGACCGTTCACCCGGCTGACTGCTCGCGAATTTAACCATGTTAGCAAATAACTTATTTAACAAAATTACCGGCCAGACCGTTGCTTAAAATTCGAGAAATAAAATTACGTTTCATAATCATAGGGGTGGCCGAGTAGAAAGTTCAGACAGCTGCGCCGCGTGGCGACCGGGGATCTGTTTCGCTGTCGGTTACATTTTCGATCGCAGCGATCGAAACCTCCGCGAGCCAATTTCTTTTGAAATTAATTTCACTGTAACCGAGCCCCGGCTATCGAATCTACCTTCAGTCACCGTTCGTCCGAGATTAAAGGGGATGAACGCAGTCGTTATAGACCGGCGAGGAATTGAAAGGAACTTCGGAGACCCTAGACCATTCTGAACATTGAGTTTTAGGATTTAAAGTCTCGAGATGGGAAGTTAATTTTGCCGTGACTTATTGAAAAGATTTTGCGTGTGTCTTTAGACCTTATCCTGGTCTTTGTAGGCTGGTTGAACTAACCTATGGAGATAACGTCTGCAGAAATTGAGTCGTTATCAGTGTTAATAAAATATATATATATAGAGAAAATAGTTGCTCTCGAATATCAATTTGAAGATCTACAGATTTGTTTATGTATTTGCTTTAGTAAAAATTTATTCTGCGATAAGGAAACGCACACCTTGCGTGAACAAGGTTTTTAGCTCTAAATCCAAAGCAGCAATGTGCATTTTAGCATATAAAATTCAGTTTCGTGACTCATGCAACAATTCCAAATATTAACAAATTTGACAGTGTAATAATTATTTTGGGATGTCATATAAGAAGCTTTAGTGGTGCATCACAGTCACTGCTCGAGTGCAAAGGCTTAATACTGTAAAGTTTCCAATGAATTTCCGAAGTGCTAACATTAATTTTAACTGTCGAAACTACCGATTTCCATACACAACAAGTTAAAAACAGTGCTTATGTCAACGATATCCGATTTTCCATTTTGAATTCTGCATTTTTATAACACATTCCAATCCAGCAATCCAATAAACATAAAAATCAACTATGATATTCAATCGAAAAATTTTGACCATTTTGTACATTTTTAAGACATTCAAAGTTAAAGTGCCAAATAATGTCCATCCAGGTTCAAGATTTCGCCCACCTCATTATCAATACTATACACTTTTCAATGACTTTCCTAATTGCTAAAAATCATTTTAACAAAAAATAAGTGAACACGTTCGCTGCCATCACAACATAACTGCGATATCTACGATTTAGTAGTGTCCATAAATATGTCGTATTCATTATATGATCATGGCGCATAGCATTTCGTTCAAGGAGTCCACAATTTTCCTTTGTAAAATTATTTTACCAGTTCTCGAAACAAGTGCGTCACCTTTAATAAAATCATTTAACAACAAAGATAGCTAGACAATGCTCGTGTCTGTGGAGTCCGATTTGTTACATTTAATTGTACATAGTTTATGACGTACTTAAATACAGCAACCACAAAAACTCAGGAATACCGATTTCCATAGAAATCGTATAAAGATACGAATTTCGACCAACTTTTCG
Source organism: Augochlorella aurata (assembly GCA_028455555.1). Taxonomy (NCBI): domain Eukaryota; kingdom Metazoa; phylum Arthropoda; class Insecta; order Hymenoptera; family Halictidae; genus Augochlorella; species Augochlorella aurata. Next base: position 9,795,568 of record CM052164.1, read on the forward strand.
AGAAAAGGGACAACCGTGCGTGGTTACGTGGAAAACACGATGGGCTCGAGCGAGAATCGTCGATTAGAGTGGCGTGGTCTGAGATAAAAGGGAAACGGCACGGTAGAGGGCCCGTAGATAGCGGGACTATAGGTTTGTTTAAAGCGCGAAGGAAACGTCGACGATGTCAAACGTCGCGGCGCCGGAGAAACAATGGGTGACGTTGCGCCTTCCGCTCGAGATACGATTCGTCGTAGTCGTCGCGTCGGTCGGCTATACGCGCTCGCGGTTAGGCAATCGAGCACAATTGTGCAGGCGAACAGTCGTAGCGAGTCGGCGCGGCTATCGCTGCTTTGCCATCTGACAGCCTTCCCTTCGCCTCCTCTTCGTTCTAACGTCATTGTTCACCCGGTACCCGGCGCCCGGGAGAACAAACTTGTGCGTTCCGACCAGGAAACTTTCCCGAGTAGCCCTTATATCGTGTAGGCGCGCGTTCCATAGTTCGTCGTTCCTCGGAAAATTAAAACGTTTCCTCGCGTGTCGATCATTCTCTGACGTCCGCAGAATGGAAACAGCATTGCAAGCTTCTCTCGCTGCGGATACGAAACGAAATGATAAGACCGGGTCGTTGAATAATTCAAAGAGATTGGTTTTTAAGTTTCGCGGATATTCTCGGATGGAATATCGCTCTGCGAGATACGTGTCTGTGTCGCGGATTATAAGATCTATGAAGGCGAAGAATCCTGGGAGCGGCAAGCTTTGTTCCTGAAAGCGAAGCGACTCGGGTTTTAAAAGCAGCTGGATTCAACCTCCTTGTAGATCTACAGGTTTTGATGGAGGCAACTGGATTTAAATAGAGAGAACTCGGAATCCTCGGTTTCGATTCGGTAACCAAGGAGGCATTCAGTTCCTCTTGATTTAGAACATGTCAAACGTTTTACAGGGATTATTCTACTTTATTTTGATGTTCGATACTGTGGAGCCTTAAGGGAGCCTTCGCGTAACGCGCAAATATTAAAAGACAATGTCAGGTACATCCAAAATTACGAAATACAATTTTCAGCATCTATATATTATAACATACCAACAAATGTCAAATGCATTTCTTCAATTTTTATTAAAGGCTCAGACGAAAAAGTGAAAAATGGGAGTACTTTCACATTTGTTTTATTCCAAGTAATAGTAAAATGTATTCATGTTGTGTTCCAGAATGTTCCCTATTTTGTATCTGATCCGTATTGTATTGCATTGTATTTTGGACGTGTTAAAATAAGGTGATTGATTCAGATCGGTGAGTTACACATTTTGCAAAATAAATACAAAATTTACTCAAACTTATCTTTCTTTTTTACTCCAAGTTGATGTTACGTTAAGCGCTGTATAAAAAAGGTAGTAGAATTTTTAAAAATGTGTTTTAGTCATTGTACAGTGAACTAGTCCCTCTAACATTTACAAAAAACATTCAAGTCATTTAGGCTAGTTTTAGGAAAGTTATACCGTTTTGTAAGGAGTGTGGACACTTTTACTCGTCATAGTACGCACAATGGTATGAATACTTATAGACTCAAAGTAATTTTTACATTTTTAGCGATATTTAAACAAAAACATAACAAAACACCGTGTTTGTATATATCTATTATCTATTATTACTAATATTGAAATATACGAATATAGTATTACGTAAAGTTTTTGTTTAAATGTTACTAAAAATGTAAAAGTTACTTTCAGTCCTATAATTATGCACATCACCGTATGTATATCATAATCTGTGGTCACTTTGGCAATCTCATTATGCGGCATCGTTCTGGAAATTTTCTTCCAGCAAAAGTATCCAATGTTGGCACGCTGAGTAACTAGAATTTACAAAATGTAGACTTTGTGTAATATCTAGACCGTGAATTTTATGCATTTATGACGAACTGAATAGATCAAATAAAGCTGTAAATAATAATAAAATAAAACCATCTACGAAATTGTGAACAGCTATGGTATCATTTTCAATTGCTTCAAATCATTGAGAATCGAAATGTGTACAGTTTCTCTATCTTGTAATTAATATCGACAAGATCTATTTTGTATATAAATCCGCAGTATAGCGACCATAATAATTGTGTGATTTGACTTCATTAGACATATATTTCGGGTTATTTGAAAAGTTTATGACAATAAACCAGCAACAATTTATGGCCTAGAAAACAACATCAGAAATGAAATTGGCGAGTTAAACGACCATGCATGTCAAAATGTCATCGAAATTTTTGTCTCTAAACGTGGTCGTGGTAGTCATTCGCAGATATCATCTTTCGCACATAATTGTCATAGATGATACTTGATAATTGAATAAAAAAACGCAAGAAAATTCAAAATACATAAGACGATGCAAGTTTCACTTGCTCATAAGACGCGTTTCTTGGAATCGCGAGGACGAAAAGACACGAGCCAAAACTACTCGAAACATTCATATCTTTGTTGCCAAGGTATGCAACACAAATTAATAATTCAAAGAACACTGCCACGGTTCCTCTCGCGAAAGAGGCGAAAACATTGGCGAGTCTAGTTGGACACATATAATTGAAACGCGCGCGGAAGCTGCGCCACGACAAAATATTAAAGCGACCCGGAAAAAGAACACTGGCCGACGCGTTTAAAGTGGCGCTGCAAACGAAACGCTATCTTTCTATTCACAAAGGATTTCATTTTCTCGCGTTCGTCCGGTCGTCCTTGTTCCGTCGCGGCACCATTATTTACGTCGCCCTTCGTTGGGACCGTTTTAATAAGTGGCCCGGCGCACCGGATATCGCGACTTTCGCAATTCGAGGAATTGCCGGGGCAACGGTGACGCAATAGGAGAAACAGAGGCCAGGCAACGTACGCACGGGTTCGGCTCAGGCCGCAGAATTTCGCCAATTATGAAAGTTTGTTCCTGGCCGGGGAGTTCCTCTTTTTTTTCAGTGCTCTCTTTTTTTGCTAAATTGCCCGCGGGCAACGTTTATATTCAAATTCCTCGCGTAACTTTCCGTAACGCTGATTTCCGTTATGTTGCGGAAACCGCGCTACGAGAAAAGTTCTGATCGATCGGTCGCGGACGGTCGGGGAGGGAAGAAGAGAACGAATTGCGCGCTCAACAAACGCGCCGCGTTAACCTTTCGCGTCGAACGATCAGCTAACAGTTTCTACTTTCTCGATTGTCCCGGCATCCATCTTCTCGCCACCTCCACCCTCTCCACCTTCTTTCGTCGCCTCGACCCCCGACTTCCTCGTCGTCACCTCCACGGTCTTCCGTCGGGCGAACAAAAGATCTCCTAAGAGTTTCTTATTTAATTAAACTTCGCGAAACAGCCGCTAATGAATATAGATATCCTGATGCATTTCGCGATAAAAGAGACGACCCCCTACCCTCTCCCTGTCCGTGAGATTGCATTTCTTCGGACCCGGGATTAAACCGATCCGCAGTAGTGCGAATCTATACTGGGTCGGTCGTCGACAGCATTCGCGCAAGTAGCGGAGAAAAGGTATCTAATATGAGATCCATTTTTTTTAATTTTAATTTTCAATTGAAAGCGCTTTTATCAAAAGTAGATACACATTTTAAAATGTGTATTCTCTTACAATCTATTGGAAAATACAAAAAGAAAATCTCGCTTTTTCGTAATAAACGAAAAATTAAAAGTATGCAAAGGGCCTAGCCGATTAAGATAGTCAAAACTGCCCTTGGCGATTTTTCAATGAGTCATATACCGTTCGATAGCTGACCCAAAAAAACTCATCTGTACAAAATTTTAACCCTGTAACTTGTCCGTGAGGGTAGTTACAGTTGAATTAAATTCTATTCTCTTGTCACCAGTATTTAAACATTCAAGTACATGTAAATATACAATAAATATAGATTGTATATTTTTCATCTTAGAAATTATTACAACAGAAAGAACTCTAATCATTGTAACTGTAAAGGAAATGGTATGGCCAAGAGTTAACCCCTTGCTCTACGATTTTGTTCACAGCTGAGTCGATTAGCACTTTTTCATCCCTGATAGAAAAATTTTCTAGTTTTTCTATGTTTTCATATGGTTTCATTCGTAGGTTGTAATAACAGAAGTACCAAATTTGGTTTCGATTTATACGATATGAATAACATTCATATTTGCTAAATCATATATGAAATCTCCATCGCGTTGTTACAGTGCAAGGGATGAAAAGTACTTCGATGTAATTTGCAATCATCGCCCACACGGTTTGAATGTATTTTTGTCCTGGGACATTGTGGATATTAAGTTATTTAAATAACAAACACTTTTGTTCGCAAAAACGTTTCATCCCCAAAATGTTGACATAGTCTATGCAAGATTCCGCTAGGTTTCGGGCCCCAAATAGTTAAAAGTTGGAAAATAATAGCTCATGCAATGGATAAAAACGGTATCGTTTGCTTGTACCTCGTGCGAGTTATTGAGCGAACGATTAAACAAACTGTCGCGAGTTATAAGATCGAGTGTAAGACTTGTGAAGTTCTAATCATTATAATTTTAATGAAAATGGTACGGTAAGGGGTTAAGAAAACATTGTACCGAGCGAAGAGTATGAATTGTGCCCTGGAGTTGATTTCAATGAACAGAATGCAATAAATGGGTGAACTAATTGCACTTACAACTTAATATGTATTGTCGACAATATAAACTCGCAGCCCTTATGTAATCTAATTGGAATATTACAATTTATACTAAATAAGCAGGTGTCCTAATATTTTTGGATGGGGCTGCATATCGGCTCGCTCGGCGACTCGTTTTTAATATACAAAATAATTTTTTCTGCATCATCCCTCTTTGGAATTATCTATTTTGGTTTAGCATTATAATAAAAACATCCAAAAGTGTCTGATATTTCGGAATATGACAAATATTAAGAAATTTTGCGGATTACTCTTCAATCTTTAATAATATATAACTAATAAATCTTGTACTTCATTGAATGCACTGTACAATATCTGACCATTTTTCAGATATTTATAATACAATCAAACTCCTTCAAAAACTTCTCGGAACGTAATTTACAAATATGGTTGCTCACGACGTTAAATTGATCTAAACGCCAATAAGTAGACGAAACAACGAAAGACACGAACTAATACACAAAAAACGTATCTATGCGACACTCGGGACATCTAATATGATTACTATAGCGGAAATAAGGTGTTTCATATTAGGAGAAGTCCTCATATCAGACAATTTTACTCCATAGGTCGTTCACAATCCGGTCCTCTTTGGTTTCGTTTTCGACCTTCCATTGATTAATCTCGCTTTATTATTCCTGCGATTTGCATATCAAACAGAGTCCCAGTTGATACGCGTACAAGCCGACATGAAGCAATTTATATTGGGTTTCGATTACCCAGTGTGTGCTTAAGAAGCGTAGAATTTAAAATGAAGCGGAAGCGGACTCTGCGACTGATGTTTATTTCATTGGGTGTTAAACCTTTTGTAATTGTGTCACGGGCTTTTGGTTTAGTCTCGATCGCAAATACGGCGTACGTCAATATCGATAATGAAGAATAACGGGGAATGCGCGATGCAATTCGCTCGTCGAAGAAAAAGAAGCAAAGAAATCGTTTAGAGTGTAAAGAATGCTGGCCAGTCTACGTCCGCCTCTAAATCGCAGGTTCTGTGGAGATCTATGATACTTGATTAACATAGTTGAACATGAGTAAACTCGTCTTTCTTGCGTACATACGGGCTTCGGTTTGTCTTTCACGTGATTGGACATGTGTCGCGCGTCAAAGAGCCGAGAGCGTAAGACGCCGTGATCAAGTTTCACCGAGTACTTGTGTGTGTCACACAGGTTCATTCGATCTTTGAACTTGAATTGACTTAATCGGTTCCTCCACGTCGACGCGACATCAATCGCTCTTGGAAAACCGGGAATACCTGTAGAGCTAATAGCAATCTACATCCAAATATTATACATATATTGGATAGCCGTTTGGATTGTTTGACCTAATCGGTTCTACGTATTAGTACAGTAAACGCTGGTAATATGGGATATCTGATTTCCTTAGCTTGCAAATAATGGAGAGATTTGATTTTGTAATTTAACTAATATATTATTGTGCAAAAAATTCAAACGTTTTAAAGCCGTAGTAAAAGATCAGCAAGTCGTGCTCCGTGTATATCATTTGATATAAATTCAAGTAGACGGATAGAAGACTACTTTACGTGTTACTTTGTAATTTACTTTATAATTTATTTATATTTAAAACGATTGTATGTTTCTAATTTATTTTTAAATGTATTGTAGGACACTGTCCTAGTTATTTGTACCATTAATGCTAAAAGACCCTATATTAACTGGAATAGAAAGTTGTTCAAAATGATTGTATTTACAAGGATTCCTTGTAACAACTGTCCTACGTTTCGTTGACGAAGACTTATAAGTTTCCATACCACTTGACACAGATTTGGAGTTTATTAATTTCGTAATAAATAGGATGCAATTACAACCAGCAGGGCAAGGAAACTCCGAAAACTTGACGTAGGAAATGGACGATAATTTTAGCAGTGGAATATACTACCGTTGATACTAGTTGATAAGGATTCTTTAATATTGATTATTAAATGAAAAATCAACGTTAAAATTTTATATTATTTGAGAAGGCGTGGATGACATTTTCTTAAATACACCCGTCTCTCAATTTACGCAAATATCCGTTTCAAGTGAATTTGATTTACGTGAATAAAAGTCGCAAATTGAATCTGTTAGTATAAAAGGAAAAATATTGGAAATAAAAGCTAGTAAAAGTTCTAGGAATACATATGCGCATATTTATTTCACATAACTTAAGAAAAAAATAAATAATACTTTTCAGAAAACAGAAGTATGTAAGTTTTATTCGATGTCACTATCGCTACAGTAATTCAAAACAATAAGCCCTTTATTTTTAATTAAATTAAATAAACTCGTCATTTTCATCGCTTGAAATATTTTCTCAATATTTTCTATTACTAAGTTTTCATAAATTTGCTGACATTCGTTGCAACATTTCATTAAATTTGGACGAAATTTGAAGATTCGTTTAATGTTTGGATCAATGTCTATAATGACATATTCCAATTTTTTGGCTAACTCAAAAGCATTGCCAAGATTTTCCGCAGTGTATGTCGCTGCTACATACATCATGAAGTCGGGTTTCAGATATGATATTTATTAATTCAACGATTAATTAATTCACGATTTGCTAGTAAATCGTTAATGTCACACTCGTTTAAATTGGCAAAGCATCCTGTTTCAACCTCTTATGATAAAGTATTAACATTCGATACTCCTTCTTCAGTTGTTGGAACAGTATTGTCAGGTGCAACAATTTGTGGCTACATTGTTTTCCACCAAGCATTTACAATTGAATGTTTTACATCACTTAAGGCCAAAGCAATATTCTTAACACAATTTAAAATATTATATTGTTGCGATTATTATAAACATCCTGGAAAGTATGTTTAATGTAATTAATTTTGAAGGTAGCAATTATGCCTTGATCTAAAGATTAGATTAAAGCATTTGTATTCGATGGCAAAAAGATTATTTTCACGTTTAGATGCTCTAAGTTGGGTGGATGACATGATGCATTATCTAATATTAGTAGTATTTTAAAAAGAAGACCTTTTTTATTCATGTAATTTCGTGCTTCTATAGCAAAACAGTTGTAAAACCAATTGTGAAAAATCGCACCAATCATTCATGCCTTTTTATTTGCCACCCAATGTACGAAAAGATCATTTAAATTTCGATTCATTATTCGCGGCCGAAGAGCTTGATTTATAAGCAGTGGCTTCATCATGTCGTCCTCTGATGCGTTACAGCAAAGTAGCAGTGTTATATGATCTTTTTGTTCACCGTATAGTTACTAACACTACTTGCATTTTGCGTTACAAAACTTCTGTTTTTTTACGTTCGGAAAAGGTCTAAGACACTTGTCTCCCGAGAATTTTCGGTCTTAGATTGCCTTGGAGCATGCTACTAGTACGACCGAGCCTGGCACGTAAGTGTATTTCGAGCCTAAAACTGCCAATTTGAAAACTTGTAGAAAAATATGCATGTACATACATATCTAATCTTGTAAAATAAGATCGCGTAAATCTGCGTAAAAAAAGTTTCGCTTAAAATAAATACTCGCGTTAAAAATGCGTAAATTGAGGAACGGGAGTATTACTATATATTCTATTTTGAAGGGTATGATAATATTAACACTTAACCGACCGGTAGCCTATAAATCGGCTGTTTACCCCGACTGGTAGCCTGTGAATCGGTTGTCATGGCAACCAATAATTTGCTATCTATTATTGAGGTATTATTATATAATCTTTTAAATATTAGATACCTTTCGCGACGAATAAAATAAATACAATAAAATAAATAAAATAGATAAAATAAATATTGTTCAATGCTAATATTATGGAAATATAAAAAGTGTTAAGCATGGCGCATCTCATCTGAAATTACTCTCCTAAGTGTACATTCGAAGCCACGAGTATCGCGATGTTATCAGAGATCTCGTTGCAACGTCACTGGTTATCTCATCGACATTGACGCGCGCGCGTCAAACCCTTTTGGACGTGGGCGAATCAGCAGCGGAGCAATTTCTTATTCACGTTTTGGTCGCAGGGTGCAAGTTCGAGGGTTTTCAGGGGGTCGTAATAATACGAAATTTTCGATTTCCCGAATATGTCGCGCCATTCCATCATCGTAAATCGGATCTGCTCTTTGAAAAGGGAAGTGTTCGGCGGGGAGGAGGAAGAAGAAGAAGGAAAATGAAAAATGAGCGGCAAAAGATATGATAAAAGGTGGAGGAAGAACTTGAAATCCGAACGGGAAGAGATGGGCCGGGGACGGATGAAAAGGGAAACGTGAGAATGGAGATGCACGAATTCTGAATAAATTTGCAAACCCTCCAAAGCGCAGTATGCAAATGATTTGCCGAGTAATTTCGAACGTTACGATTTCGAAAGGCGTGACTGCAAATATTCTCTGATCCGTTCGTGTATTCCTTTTTTTGTCGCTGCCTTTTCCGAGCACGCTTTATATATCGGACTAAAAGCGACCTATCGGCGATCAAAAAGCGATCCTCGTAATATTGCAAGTGATACATGAATTTGATGATAAGTGGACAGAGAAACAGTTCACTGTCAACAACTAGAATAATGAAAACACCGGACAAGCAAACCATATTTGATATCGTTTCCCTATGATCGGTACTAAATGTCAGCAGAAAATCACGAATGTTACTATTTTATGGTTCCATAATATTAATTCATAGTTTTAAAAAATGTATTGCTGAAAATGGTTATGTAGTTTATTACATGGGAAAAAAATTGTTCATAAATTCGGATAAAGTGTTGACTTCTTTAATGGCGCTGGTTAAATCAAAGAAGTTACGGCTTGGTAAATATTTCAACTTATTCTGTTATTTTAAACAACTGCAGTCATTTGCAGTGGATAAAATTAATATAATACATATAAAATAATGAACCTTCTAGCTTAACATTAAAAAAGAATTGAGTGTTCCACTTAAAGCGCGGATTTTACGCGTTTATGTCAAAAGCGGAATGGTGAAATATAAAATAGTGGAAGGTTTAAAAGAAATTAAGAATGTTGATTTCAAACTGTTAAAATTACTTAGAAAGAAAAAAATATTGCACACGTCTCAAATATCTGGCAATTGATGTAGACAATTTTTATCTTCCATGAAGGTAACTTTCCAAGGAAACTATAATTATAAGAAATTTTCAAAGAAAACGTAGAAAATAATTTCATGTAAAACTTATTGCACTGCTTGTTCTAAAACCAGTGGCGATATTAAATATATTGATAAATAAATTGTTTTCAAACAAATGTAATAAATGTAACAAATAAAAGTCCGACGGGTAAAGGGAGAGTCGGTGAACCAGAGAAAGAGACCTCAAAAGAAACATTACTGGAACAGTGTGCCGACGAGAAATTATATTAATCGCGCAATGATATTAATTAGCGATCTTATTAACGTCATTCATATCCATTATAAATTAATTTAATGTAATTGAATAATTTAATATGTTCAGCTGTTACCAGCATTAATAATCGATTTTGTTGTTTAAGCGTGTTCGGAGGATAAACTCCCATAAAAAATGTTCATCGTCGCGTACATTAACAAATTAATGATCATGGTGCGCTTCAATGTGGAATGGTATTTAAGATACAAAGACTTTCCTCGAATATGCGCGGTGGAAACAATTATTCCGGGATTATGTGCTCAACATGAGTTAATTAAAATTTTATCTTGTGCACGTCCTCATTCAATTATTCTTACAGTATGTTCGTCGTATGGTATACTCAGTCCCCAAATTGTACGATATGTGTTTAATAATGATATTTAATCAAATATAGATCAAATATTTGCAGCTTATTAGTAGTAGTTAACTTTAAATGATCAACGAAAGTTCCCAGGAAACAGTCCCAGGAAACTCGACAATTTTTTCCACGGCGATGTGGTCGCGAACGTCGATTTTTATTTCCGGTCTCGTCGTAGTTTCCAATTAAAGATCGTGTCAAAGTTTGCCATTCCGCGGACACCAATTTCCTCGTACTTCTGCGGCAAAGCGCGAGATTGGGCACGAATGCTCTCTAAACTAAGTTCTCGATGACTTTGATTATACGTAGATGCGAGAAGAGGAACCGGAAGTTGTCAGCGGAGGCGACGAGAGAGCCACCCCCTCGGCATCGCGATACTTCCCGATTGACAAGTTCGCTCAACTATCCTTTGGCGTCGGATCGAAACAGCAATTGGATCCGCGATTCCGAGCAACCATGAGAAGGGCGAGCAATTTTTTCCGGTGATTAGTTCGTAGCGAGCATTGGGCCGACCATTACGTTATTTACGGACAATTATCGATTCTCTGCGGCCGGACCGGCTCGAATCGAACGAATTTCGCCGCTCGTTTTGTCCCGGAATACGCGATGTTAATTTTCGTTACTTTCGCGTAAATAGGCGTTAAGTTTAACGGTCCGTGAAAGCGTCGCGACGCTTTCATAAATTCCGCCGCATCGTCCGAATGTTCGTGCCTTCGCAGCATCGTGATTCCATATACCTGCCGCGTGTTTTTTTTCTGTTTCCCGTTACACCCAGCCGGACAAAGCGGTAGAGAAAAAGGGATCGGTCCCGTTAAGCCTGTTAACTGAAATATCGCCTCTGTAACGAGGACGTATGCTCGATGGGAATAGAGATCGAACCTCGGAAAAAGAATAAAAAAATACCAGGGGCCAGAGGTGCAGGAACGCGATAGACGCGTCTGTATCTATTTGTTCGAGTCCCGGGATCCGAGCCTGTAGACTTTGCCGTACATAGGGCCGGTATATGCTACTAGATACGCGTACGAGCTCGTATCACGAGCTACGGGTCGGGAGAGCTTATCGGGATCAACGGTCGTTTAGTATCATTTTATCCGCGGGCTTAAGCGTTAATTTTTCCGAATAAACTGGGTGAACCGAGTGAGAGCCTCCGTCGGGCCTGGACTAGCGCGTACCCCGCATTTACCGAATTTACAGACGGTCGATTCGGTTCGGATTTACCCGCGAATCCCAACTCGAATTCGATTGCGGCTTTCTCGATGATCCATTTAACACGATCGCCGTCCACGATCCGCCCTGTTAATTATAGTCTCGAAGCGTTTACCCAAAACCTTGCCCTACGTTGCCGAACCCTCTGGCAGTCCCATATCTTTTATCGGACCGATATTTTCGGTCGATATTTTATTTCGTTTATCCGCAGCGATGTTCACTCTCCTGTTCACAAGTGTTAAGGAACCTGCAGAATTTCTGGAAGAAATCTGCAATTATTGCACATTTTCTGTCGAATACTAGGAACCTGGAAGATCTACCACTTTTTTCCAAATTATCAATGTTCCTATATTTGACATTAATATATTTGTTTACTCTTTGATATCGTTTAAGCGATGTTCTACTTGTTAGTTCGTATCTGTTTCATTGCATTCTAATAAAATATCAGTACACCCCAATTTGGTATATTGCTCTATTGAGTCAGAAAATGCTATAACTTTTTTCAGTCTGCTCTAAAGATTTGAATTTTTCTATAAATGTTAGAGGGACTAGTTCACTGCAGAATTGAAACACTTGTTTTTTAAATTTTACTATTACTTGGAATAACGAAGATGTCAAAAAACTGTCGCCTATAATGAAAATTTAAAAAATGCATTTGGTACTTCTTGGTAACTTGTATGTATGCTGAACATTTCATCGAAATCAGTTGACCCTGACATCAGCTGTAGGCTATTAACCCTTTGCGGCGAGTGGCGACTCTGAGGCACCACTAAAAATTGATATAATATTTTTCAAAATACTATAAAATAATATCACATTCGTTTACATTAGTTTTTATTAAAAGATCGTTAATATTGTAAATACTGCACTTGCAAATAGGCTCCATTTCATATACATAAATCGCAATAAATCATATCAAATAGAAATCATAAAACATGTTTTGGATTTCGAATTAAAATAGCTACGAGTGCAAAGGGTTAAAGATCGCGAAGATTAGTTCCTCACGAATTTTAACCACAAACAGGTAATTTTTACACGTTTCAGAGGCAATAGCTTGGTATTAAATTTTCATTATAGGCTCAGACGACAGTTTTTTTACATTGTTTTTATTCCAAGTAATAGCAAAATTAAAAAAGAAGTCTATCAATCATTGTAGGGTCAACTAGTTATTCTACATGTACAGAAAAAAGTCATTTAAGAAAGTTTTGAAAAAATTATACCATTTTAAAAGTGTTGACTTAATTTTACTCCCCATTGTATATGTACTTTTTATTCACGCTTTAACGTCGTGCTTATTCTACACATTCATATGCTTTATATTTACTTCCAGTGTATAAAGTAACTAAGAGGATAAGATACCAAAAGACCGTAACTTAGCATTTAGCACAATTATGTCTGCAATTTCTTTTCTTATGAAAATTGGTAAATGAATGACTAGTCCCTTGTTGAAACATACACGCCTAGGTATTCGACTGGAAGGGTATAATAACTTCTTTACTAAACTATGGTCGTAGTGTATATGCATTTAATAAAAATATAATGGATTACTTATTTTTAGATAACGAATAAACCATGTCGATTGGATAAAAATGTATTAAATTTTCTACAAAAGTAATGAATCTTATCTTGTGAAAAAACAACTGCTAACGAAGTTACTATTGTTATTGTAACATACGTCTTCTGTTCATCACGTTCGCTATAGTATATAAAGAAAAAGAAACCCACTCAAAAAGAGGAAAAGAACTTATAAGCGTATTCATTAACCTACAGAAGCTGATAATTAATCAAAAGGAACATTCTGTTTCGCTAACTAGACAATTACATTCGCTATAAAATCACGCCGTTTTAATTCTCGTAAGACGAGACATAAATAATTCCTTGTGCAACAAGGATCATCGTTGCGTCTACTCCATCATTGAGTTTTGTGATAATTCGTTATTCAAATTTTCGCGATATCATCTCAGCAGGATTCATGGTTGCGAAAATTCATCGTGCTTAGTTCAAAGCGCAGCAAAGGAAGAGTGTGATCGCAGTGTATATATAATACTTCGCCGAAGGCGGCATTTAACACTGACGCTTTCAGGAAATTTCGTTTGGCGGCTGTAGAAATTTTCTATTTGACCACCGATCGTTTCGATAAAACGGTTCGACTGAAACTTTCGAACAATTTCCTCTCTATCGTTCCCACTCAATTTTCCGGCGAAGCACCTGGAACGTTCCTTCGGATCTACGTCAGGGCAAATTGCACGGCATTCTCAGGTACTGTGGTCGATTTAAATCGTAATTCGCAGAGCGTAAAGTGAACGATCTTCCTCCTATAAACCGTATTTCTTGGCTTGCTCTCTCGCTCCGGTCTTAAGCCGAACCCTCAAAGGATTCCGAGCGAAGCTGCACGGTAAATGATCCCAATTATCAGTTTCAATCCGATAACCTAATCCCGAAGCGATTCAGCGGGTTGGCGCAGGTGGTCTGCGGTTTAATCGCGACTCGTCGCAGCTAGGCCGCCTGGCGGAGCTGCTGCTAGCTGGAACCAAAAAACAGCATGCATTGGTCGGGTGCTTAGCGGACGGTCAGGCGAGCTTAGTATGCATTGCGTGGAGACCGAGCGCGTATATCCATTATATTACGGCCCTCTCCACCTCCTCCTCCTCCTGTTCCACCCTTCTGCCTTTCGTCCCGTGCGTCTATATCCGTTGGAAGAGATTTTCTGGCGGATGGTTCTCCGCTATTATCTGGGTGCTATACGCTTCTCTCCTCGCTTCATACCCCTATGTACCCTCTCTCCTTTATGTACACCCGTTATATGGAGAGGCATTTACTCGAATCCGCGTCATCCAGGTCGCCGCGGCTCACTTGCACCAGAACGCCAGAGGCGCGCGTTACCGGCCAGGTGCGCATATATCTGAGCAGTCTGCGTGCGGATAGTGAAGCACCTATGGCCCCCGTGTGCTTCAACCGCAATCCAATGTGGCGGAGCTCGTTCAAATGCATTCGCGTGCCCGTGCGAGTGCGTCTATGCGCGTACATGTACGCATAGACCCGTGCACTCGCCAAACACGCGGAGGTATGCGTGAACGCGGTACCAGATACTATTCTATCGCGCGCGATTGCCGCCGAGAGAGAGTGGCCCGGCCACCGACGGGCCTCCAGCCACGCCGACCACCAAGGTCCTCGAATTTGCACCCCGTTAGAGGCGCGCGTAACCCGTCACCGCTACGCCTACAAGCCCAGACTATTAATCTGACCCATCTGTCGGTCTGTCGCAGAGTTTTGTGACTACCTTTTACTGGGTCATTTCTCTTCTTTTTTTCGCCATCGGTACCTCCAGCTTTCCGATACGTCTTTGTCGCGGCCATTTGCCGCGGATTCGTCGAACGTGCCTCGATAAAAGCGGCCCGGTGATTCCACGAGTTTGGAAACGTAATTAGCAGCGGCGAGCAAACTTTTCAGTGGATCGTAAGAAATTCTGTACAGCGTCGGTGTCGAGTTCGGTCCTCGATTGTTTCGCGGCATTGCGAAACTCAAGAATGGAACGCTGCGAGGTTACAAGTGGAATGCTTGTACTTTGCAGAAACGAAACTGAATTCGCGATTGCTTAAAAAGAAACGTATCGTGCAGGGGAGAATTGGAAGCTGGCGATGTAAGGATTTACCTATAGATTTAGTGGAAAATGTGGTTTAATTGTTCCAAACGCTGGCAGCGCTGAGGCACTGTGCGTGACCTGCAGAACAGAAATTCACTTGAACAACTAATGTGAATTAAATAGAAATGTACTTCTCCTCTTGATAATTTTAACAAGTTCAAACTAATGTAACAGTAGCTCGAACATCGATAAATGTTCTATCGCATAGTACTCTCACTTCTTTACAGTTTGGCAATGGACAGTTTCTATCGCTAAAAGATCCTTCGCCTGTTAAACAAGATAAATTGTGTTGCGATTTGTGTGTAAGCCCAATAACCTGCGCCCGTCGTCGCATCTCGAACCATTAACGGTAATCGTAAGTGTTCAAGCGGACATTCAGCGCTGGACATGTTCAGGCCCCGGAGAAACGAGATGGCGCCAGCGGGACCTCACCGAATTACCTTCCGGGATGTAAAATAAAATTTTATAGCGTTTCGAGGCTTCGTTTCTAATTTGATCGTAACCCATTTTCCCACGGGCCGCTATCACGGCCCATTACGAGGAAATTTAATTTTTTTTTATCTGCCTTCTCGCTCTAACCGGTATTAACTGTTACTGCCAACAATTTCGGCTGGTTTTCGCAAACGATCCTCATAGACGACAATGATGCCGAGGCGTTTCGCCGCGATCGCGATGGAAAATGGTATTTTCGGGATTCGTGGGGGACGGGGTGAACGTCTGGAGATCGTTTCTCCTAAGTCCAGATATCGTTATCGTCGCCGACCGCTATCGAGACGATCGCGGGACCTTAATTGCGACAGGCGTTTGTAATCCCGGAATTTGACGGAGACGCAAACGATCTAATTATCCGAGATTCTCTCTTTTTTCCACGATTATTCCTTCATTTCATTTCATTTCGGGGCGGCTGCGATGCCAAGGGAGAACTTTCGAATGCGGCTTCTTTTCATTACATTAATAGATCGAAGTTACTTCTTTCCTCCGGCTGGACAGACGCACGCAGTGGCGAATTTCGCTGAAATCGTGACCAAAATATACTGCGTAGTAATGTTTTCGGGGTTGCTAATTGCGAATCTGAAATAAAAATTACAAGAAATGATGGCAGATTAAAACGAACAGAAGCAGTACATCGAAAAATTATCAAATTGCAGCTAAGTTCGATATCTTAATGTTTTTGACCATGGTAAATAATAAATTAAAAAAATTGCTCTGATATCAAAAAGGAAACTAATATTTTGAAAAATTAATCATTTAATATAAATTATTACAATTATAGGTCTAGTATTTATACTATATTTACCACATAAGTAATTTATTCATTCTACGTGTTTAATAACCTTCTTCTTGCTGTTATTGTTATAAACGGTACACTTATTGCGGACGGTACCTACAAGTACCTACAGCACAAAAATAACCATAACTTGGGAAATAGCTAAAGGCAGTAGGTCAATGAAACGTGAGCATATTGAATATTCTTGAAAGATTATTTCGTTAACAAAGGGAAATAAATGCATAGATCCTGCATTACTATCTACCACAGTGGAATAAATTGATAACATTGAGATATATATTATTTCTTCACCTAATAATTAAGATCATGCATTGTATATTAGCATTATAGTCTCATAAATAGTTAGAAAATGATTATAGAAAAGGTCTAAAGAAATCCACGTTTCTTATACGAGAACTACGTATTACACATTAGTTACAACGGGAAACCATGTTCCGATTATTAATAAATAAGATACAATGCATAATGAACAAATATATGTAAACAAATTATTTAGATTTTGGCCACGGTTTTAGCGAAATGCGTCTCTGTGAGACGTTGTTCTCCACGATTCCTTTCCTCGTACGATCCCATCATTTGTCCCGGGTTTCTGTCAATCGGTCGATTCGAAGACTCCAATGTGCACAAAAGGTTCCGAATTTTAGCGTCGTCATAACAACTTCGTACACTGGTTTTTCTACTGCCTTGGGAACGCATCGTTAAGTCTACACCGATGTCCGATACCCGTAGTTTGCCTTGTCGCTAAACTTTCGGAACAATTTATTGAACGTAATTATGAATTTTGAATTTCAAAATAACTCGGGACACGTAGATAACAAATCTCTATTCACAACGTGAAATTGTGCATCAAATATGAGCAACGGAACATGTACAGTGGTGTGCGACAAAATTGTGCGTTAAAATTGAATCAAGTGACATGAATTGTTTTTAGATTTCAAAGAATTTGTTTGCAAGTAACAATTTAATGTGACAAAAGGTGCAGTTTGAATTTATTATTGTTACTCTATTGATAAAAATATTCTTTGAAACATTTATGCGAACTCAATGTATACATTATTGAAAAACGCCACTGCATTATCCCCGTATGCACTGAGTTCATCGGCAAACATTTTCCGGATTAACAAATAATCCTACACGAAGGTGTTTACGTTGTTATAAAAATAAGATTAGAAAAGAATCCCGATATTGATGTTCACGATTATTATTGCCACTCTACAGCAGCAATTTGGGTTTTTCACTTCTATAAGTATTTGATTTTTCCTTTTAAGTAAATAAGTAAATATTGGTAATAAAATTGCTAATTTTATCAAATGAAACCGTCTTTTTGATCAAATATTTTAACAGCGACACTTGCTCCGTGTTTGACGAGTATACTCGTCATCGCATGATCCTCGCGACATAGCTAACTGGTTAAAAAGTCTTGTCCCGAAAAATGATTCAGTCACTAGAAATGTCAAGTAGCCCGATATTCGATTGTTGGGGCCCGTAATTCGGTGTAAACATTTCGGATCTGTTGCAAGCATCAGGTGTTCAAGATTTTTGGTTCTCACACATTGTTGCAGCTTCGGTATCCGCAGCGCATCGATTTTATCGTTTGTTTCTGTTCCTATTCAAATCCCGGACCACTCGTCCAATCGTGCTACCTATTTTTGTGGGGGCAACGTTAATATTCCTGAAAAAATAGTTCCACCGGTAGTTTCCCACGGAGTGAAATTGATTTAATAAACGCTCACGGAACTGGGTGACACTCTCAAACGCTGAGCACCGCCTCGCCTCGCCTAAACTCGCCCCGTCACCTCTCGCCTGACTTCATCTCATCCCGCCTCATCTCATCCCGTCTCGTCTCGTCTCGATTTTCGTGTTTCATGAGCATAACAAATCCGGCAAATCCGATTTCCCTTCGCCGATGGAGTTTCTCGTCGAACACAACGTTATTTCGAACGGAAATTCGCGTCGCATTTAACGTTGATTTCGCGCTTCCAATCCGCGGCGCCCGGTTCCTCTTCTTAATTGCGACTGGGAACAGCGCAGAGGAGCGTCGTGTCGCCCCTCAGAGTTTTCAATCAACGTGAAAAAATATGGACATTCGCAAGGAATTTCTACGCCTCATCAATAATCCTCTTAATTCATTCACAGCTTCATCCTTTTGAATCCGCCGCTGGCCCGGACCGGCTCGACCCGCACAATGTCCCGGCTTTTCACACTTGCTT
>CM052164.1:9814361-10068958 GCA_028455555.1 Augochlorella aurata
GGAGTTCCTGAGGTCATTTCAGCAACTTTTTCCTTCGCGCAAATGCAATCCGCGACTTCGTTTACGAGTTATTAACGGAAAACGCTGACCAATGAGAGGCGAGCTCGGCTGTCGCGTGGCGGTTAAGCCAATGAGCGGACAAAGCTCAGTTTCACTCATAGGCTAGATTCAAATGACCCCAGGAACACCTCGTTTTGCGATTGCGAGTGACTTTAGAGACACCCCGTATATCTCAATTAATACGATTCTGATATTCTACCACATGGTCGAAGAGTTAACGCATTGTTAATCAGAGACGTCAACTGGCGCGTCTTTCATTTTTCATTGATCTATAATTCTGGTCTATAATAAAAACGAAAAGAAAAACAAAAAGAAACGCATTGTAAGCTAGAATGTCCCGTTAGAGTGAACGAAGATATAGAAGAAACAAAATTTCGTTCTCTTAGGCACTTTATTACGAAGGACAGAAAGATGCCAATCAACGTAGTTGAGAACGAAATCGTAGTACAAGGGGTATCTTTCATTTCCCAGGTGTCAGTGTCATTTGTCGGCACCTGTCGGCATTAATGAATATATTGGCCGATGTGATATTGTTTGTATAAACAAAGGAATACAAGAGTAACCGAGGGTATTAACAAGAGCGGAGTAGAATTACTTTGACTGTAGAAAAGAGCGAAAATATTAAAAGTGAAACCAAAGATTATTGTATTTGTAGTATAGATAATAAATAGCTTATTTATTATTCGAAACATCCGAATATTTACGATTTCATAGAAACAAGGTCTTCACGCGGAACTGAACACTTTGAGAAAACGCGTGTGTTACGGCACCCGTATCGCGTATACCGGCTCCATACACGGAAGAGCGAGGCTGCTAAAATAAAAAGGTTAATGGAATTTTATAGAGCTTTCGTAGTTCCTTGGTATAATGAGGTCTTGTAATAGCCCCGTTGGATCGATAAAACAAAGCAAATGCATATAAAACGCACGCAGTCTACTTATTGTGCGGTTATTAAGTAGTGGACGGGCTCGGCGAATGTGAAAAGTTTTGTTCGAAACTTAATTACGACGGGGCGAAGTGTTTGAAAACGGTCAATTCACCGGAGCCCTGAGTCTCTGCGTTGGACGAGGGTAGGGGAGGTTTGCGAGTGGGACGGAGAGAAAAATTTACCCGCGAATCAGAGGATGGTTACCGAGAGCAAATACTTCGTCTCCGAGAAATCGCCGGTGTATTTTCTCGGGCGCTGGACAGCGAAAGGAAAATAGAGCGTCGTGAAAGCAAGCGCGAAGCGAACCAGGGGGTGGTCAGGTGGACAGAGAACGAGGTACACAGCGAAACGGGCCGGCCGAGGGGAGAGAGATGACGTAAAATGCATTACACTGGGTTTAAGTACACTTTTACGGCGGCGATCGAGAAGGTTTTACACCGGAAACTTTGAAACCGACTGTCAGAGAGAACGCGAATACGAGAGGTGAGAGGAGGAGCACCGTTTTATCTTGATGAGCACGGAAGGATCAGCGGAGAGCCGCTATAGAATCCCGACCCGGGGCTGTTACAGTTTCTAATTTGATTACTAATTTCGGCCATGACGCCGGGGATCCATCGAATTCTGCCTACGTTACCGCCCGGTCTCGTTCGTTTAATTCCAAATCCGATGCGAATTCGTTTCTTCCGTGACCTACAGTTGGAAATGCGTTCGAACCCCCTGGGCCTTCCTACGGGTGCCTTACCTATTTCCGCTCCGCATTGCACGGACCTCGTCGAACTAAACTCTCTTTCCATTACCAGATTCGATACGGGATCGACGCCGCTTCGAATCGCTGCAGAAGCGTTGGCCTTTATTCCGAAAATGGATTCCCTATTATCTAATCGCCGATAGAGATCCTTCTTTTCTCCATTCTACACTGAAGAGCATAACTATAGCACCACCCCCATTTTTCAGTATTTCGGACTTCTGGATGGGAATGCAAAAACTTGATTATGTGAGGTGAAAGTGTACGAGAAATAGTAAGTTTCGTGTAAATATCTATGAACTTGCTCCTACATAAGACATAAAACAGTCGGAGTTCTGATTTTTAGTTGTTGCATTACTATAGCGCCATCGTTACTATGCCAAGCTTAATAAGTTTAGATTTGTAACCTGATCTATGTAACCTAATAAAACTTATTCTTTACAAATTAAGGCTAAAATATCATTTATAAAAATCGTATATTGGTAATAGTAGTTATGCCTCCTGGTAAATATTTCACGCAAGAAGAGAAAGGTGTTTTAGCGCACCGAGAGGAAGAAGTTAGTGTACGAGATATTTTGAATTTCTTAAGTGACCCAGCTAATTATGGTAAAAATAAAAAAGGCGGACCGAAGAAGAAATTGAGTCCCCGCACTGAACGAATAATTGTGAAAACTCCAATCCAAGGGAAAACGTCTGAAGCATAATTGTAAGAAAGGTTTATACAGAAAATCGATAATTTCAAAAGGTTGTAGAATTAAAAAATGCGATAATTGCGGTCAGCAATGGTATCCGTGAGGAAACTTTTCAAAATCTCATTGAGAGTAGGTCAAATCGTATTTTTCAAGTCGTAACAAAAAAAGGTGGATGTACAAGTTATTAACAATGTATCATCAATGAGTTTATATGAGTTTATATGAATCTTTGTATCTACAGAAAATTACAATAAAATCTTTTTACATTCATTATGTATCGTACCTTTCCAGCGCATATAATCAATCGACTTTTTGTATTCCCATCCGAAATAATTGACCAAAAATGAAGGTAGATTTATAGTTATGCTCCTCAGTGTAGTCACAAGGATCAGCGATTTAGTAATCGTTACTACTGTTGCGCCACCACCATTCGGATGCCCGACGTCATGAACTGCAACGGTACCGTCATGTGTTCTTTCGCGTTTGTAATACAATTCCAATAATTACTATCCCGCTTAATGGGATAGGAGAATTACGAACAGTTTGACCTATATTCGCACGCAATGCGGAGAACATTTCAATTTAATTGAATCTTACGTGATATTTTCGGCTCGCCCGTGTAAGTAACCTTTTATACGTGCATGAAGAGCTCTCATTATAGTAGAAATAATTATAGAATTAATTGGGAGAACTAATGTTCGGCCGCGATGGATTCGCGTAAAGTCGAACTATCCTACGGAATCTTGTTCGGGAGATTTTAAATAGCACAGGGATCCTGTTTGGTTTGATTAAACTTTTTCTCTTGGCGAGTGCTTAATTACGTATTCTATGACCACATAAAATTCATTATCGCGTTACGACGCACGTTTACCCCGTGATCAAGAAGAGTTAGCCATCCGTGGCTCGCTCCAAACGCCGGAGTTTCTGTTTCTAAAATCTATACAGGATTAAGCTAGGACTCTTAACTTCTGCTACCAAAATACGTTACAGTTGCTAGGGTCCATGTTTCAGCCGGTCCGTGCTTCATGAACTCTAAGTCCATTATCGAGGGGAGTCTGCCCCTTACTCGGAGAGTGAAAAATTATTCAATTTGTAACTGAATGTGTAAGGATTTCCTCCAGTGTGCAAGGGTTCTAACGTATACGTGAAAGTCACGAAACATTTTCGCAGCTAATTCGGAGCGTTTTGTCGTGAAAATTTCCGAGCCAAAAAAAAACCTGCATTGCGATTTTAATAACAGATGCAACGCATCAATATATTGATACTTGGACGATTAATTTGCATTTTCTAAAGAAACTAATTTATATTTTAACATATTTTATCGAGATCTATAGGAGAACTGACGTATTTGGTGTAAGTACTTTAGAAAGTATGTCGAACAAATTGCTAATTAATCTGATAAAAGATTTTGTATGTTTGCGAGTAAGGTGCGCCGTTCGAGCGTTGAACAATCCAGGGAACGAAATTTGGAACCAACAGCGACGTTAGTTCGTTGAAACGGCAGTGTTTGGCGACACTTGCGGATACATTAGGTAAACTATTTATCAACGTTCGATTAGCCGGTGTGTCTCTCCGTGCCGGCGTTAATGGATACTTATCGAATTAAAAGTTCGGCGTGCCACGCAATCTCGTGGTGCTAAGAACCTAATTGGCATTTAATCCCGTTAGTGGGTGTGCAAACGCCCTCCGATGATCCGGCCAGTTCCCCAACGTTCGAGGAACCAGTATGCCCATCCGGTCATGGCCGGAAACTGCATATTTCGCCCCTGTCCGGCCATTTTACCAGATAATTACATTCCGGAAAACAGGAATTCGAATATGAATGCGCACAATTTGCCAGTCGAAACGAAAATTGTTAATGATGCTTGAGGATTCCGTGTCGCCGTGTAGATGCATATTTGTTTGGTCAATCCTCGCCCTCGGGGAAATGATAAATCTACGATAATTTGCATGCTGCTTTGTAATGACCGATCGATCGATATCCATACAGCGCGGTGAAGAGTGTCGTTCCAGTGATTCGTATTTTTCACTTAGGTGTTCTCTATACCTGTTACGGGAGATACATTCTTTACGCGAAGGTTCCATCAAGTAACAGTTACACGCGTAAAAAATTCAATTTCTTTTGCTATGGAAACGAAAGGTCTTGAAGAGAAAAGTTATCACACATTAATTTCGAACAAAATTTTCATACGGAGTCCACCTTTGATTATATTACTTACTCTTGCACCGATAAGTTCGAAATACACTTATGTACTTTGACCTTTTCCGAACGTAGAAAAAGACAGCAAATGAAAGACAGATAACGCAATGTGTAACTTTTTTATTTTTCATTTCCTCTTAATGAGACTTTTACCAATGCTTTGTAAGACTACATTGATTTTAATGAAAATTAATATTAAAATAAAATTAATATTAACTTAAATATTTTGGGAAATCAGTGACTTTTTATTCTTTCAGTTTATATTCCGTCCGTATCAAAATGATTGGCTCATTTTAAAGAATAATGTTTTACACCTGTTCTATCATTAATTTCATTCATTAAGTATAATACAGCTATACGAGCATAATAAGTGTTTCTTTAACTTTTTATTTATGTAATTAACAAAATTAAAAAAATAAAAATTTCGTCTAGGATGACGTCTCACTGGTTTCCTAGCATATTTAAGTTAATATTAATATTAAAAGTATAATAATCTTTTTCATAAAAACAATGTAATCTCTTAAAAATTATATCGTGTTTAGTCTTATTTTAATCAGAAAAATCTCACAATTGCATTGGTAAAATAAAAAATGAGAAATAAAACAGTAACACTATCCTTCATCCGCTGTCTTTTTCTACGTTCGGAAAAGATCTAAGACACTTGTCTCCCGAGAAATTGGCCATGGAGCTTAATGCTAGCACGACCCGAGCCTGGCTCATAAGTGTGTTTCGAGGCTTACTCGTTACAGCGTCACAGCGTTACAGCGTTACTCGTACACCCATTTTTCATCGTAAAATAAAAATCAATTCCAAAGTTTTCTCGCGTTTCTATTGCAACGATGCGCTTGATAACAATTTCGCGCCACTACGAAGGAGAATTTATACCGCGTCGAACAATCTCCGTGCGGGAATGTTCGATAATGCATTTTTACACGAGGAATATTTTGCATGCCCGACACAATGTTCCAGCGTAGAGACTCGGTGACTTTGATAACGCGTCGGTCGCGATGACACAATAATTAATCGTTGCTCGAATGCCGAGCCTAGCATAATATCGGCTTATACTACCGTTACAAAGCTCCTGTACTTATTTCCCTGTTTCCTCTCTCGTACAGCAAATCCAATCGATAAACATAAAATCCGACGATCGATGAGGAAGCGTCGGGGCGCTGCGCGACGCAAGCTCGCGTTCGTTGTGGAAAAAAATAAGCACGCGCGTTCAATTTGATTGGTAAGCTCGGCCGTTGTCAAGCTTCGCCTCTCGATTCGCGGTGTGTATTTTCCGCATGCCCGATCGAAATCCAACCGGGAGAATTTCATACCCTTTTTTTTCCTCGGCGGACGATACCGCTGCCTCTACGCTCGTCAAATCGGGGCTATTCGTTTGATCCGTGCACTCGTTGACGAAGTTATCAGCCGATAACATTTTAATACAGTGGCTACACCACGGGAATCGACAAGCAAATTGATCGGAGGTGTCCGAGAATATTCGCTGAACGTCGGAACACCGAAAAGAACCGCGGGAGTCCGCGGTTATCGATAAAAGTTTGTGCAGAGACGAGACTGCGATTTATCGGTAAGTGGTGATGCACGGCAGTGCCGATTAAACTCGGCGGTTTCGGTGAAAGATATCATCTTTACCCGATAATGTCGGTAGCGGATCAAGCGCGCGATGGCGAAATCTTCTCACTGCTTAATAAATAACCGTGCGCTGCCAGCCAGCGTGCGTGTCGACGTCCGTATTTATTAATGAGCGTCGCGTTAACTTCTAATTCGAGTTAATTCGAGCCATGCACCGCGCGACGCGGGATACGCGGACAGCGATTAGCGAATAACAGAGCTTGCGCATAATTTGCGAGCTCGAAACGCTTTCTATGTCCTCGATGGTGCCGTTACCATGATACCGGGGAATAAATGGCATCGCTACCATCGAGATCGAGCCATCCGTCGTGAAACGGAAACAGGAACGGTAACAAAGGTAGTTAAGTACCTGAATGGTGCCGCCCGGTGGTTTTCCAGCCTCGCTGCTCCCGTTCGTCGGAGATCTTTTTCGTCGGGATCAGCATCTGGTCGATCGTTGATCTCTCGTATCGGTCTTTGGGCAGTCACAGGCTGGTTTGTCGGGTGCGGGACGCGGAAGAAGAGACAGGAATTGTGTCAGATAACGTCGGCTGAAGCGTGTGGCTCGAGACGACTGGGTGGGTGACGACGAGAGGGTTGCAGAAAAAATCTTGTTGGAAGGTAGGTGCGGAAGCGCGTTCAACCGAATACGTGGTTGCCTGCGAGAGTTCGGCGCGCGACTGTGCTACTGGGGCCAACGCGGGCTACCATCAACCCTCTTATGGCTCTGTCCCTTGGTTCCAACCCCTCTTTACACCCCTCTCTGTACGTAGCACTCGTCTCTCCCACCCCGGCCTAGACGCTCCCACCAGAATCCTGAGCGTGACATACTCCTCTGTTTCCCTCCCTCGTTCGTCGCTTCCCTCGCACCCTTTTTCTGCGTCGTGTTCTCGCGCTACCAGCTTCTCCCTCGGTCCCACGGCTCGTTCTCCACCCCTTCTTCATCGACCTTTCTCCAGCGTCCACCTCTCCCGCGCAGCTTCATTACAACACCCTTTCCTACCACCGACTGTCCTACTCTCTCACCTCTGGCCACTTGCTTGGTTACTCACCCCTGCCAACGGCATCCCTCTGTCCCACCCGTTTCCTCCACCTCTACCAGCCGCGTCTCCTTCCTTCGCCATTCCCTTTTGTTCCAGCTCTTTTTCACGTACTCGTTATGTCTATTTCTCCGGCTGTATCACTCCGCCTCGCTCTTCTATTTCGTCGCCTGCTTTCTCTCCCTCCACCGCATCGGTTCGTTCAATCCTCTTTCTCCCGCGCGTTCCCTGCCGCTCCTTTCTCCTCTTTTTTTTCTATTTCACTTTTTCCTGGTCTCGGTGTTTCCCTCTTTCTCCGTCGATGGCCCATGCCCCACCGTTCTCCCGTTCTCCGTCCTGTTCCCGCCGCGTTTTTCTCCAACCCCCATCCCGTTCGTCCTTCTTCCCCTTCTCCCTGCTCCGACCGCCTCCCTTGCTCGCTACCCTCTCTCTCTCTCTCTCTCTCTTTCTCTCTCACCCATCTCCCGTCTCTCTCGTGCGAGCAACCCCTTCCTTTGACCCCGTCGCAAAATCACCAGCGGCGTAGACCGGCGGTTAGCGACGGTGCGCGCGTCGCAATTCAAAACTGCGGTTAGAAGGGGTCGTCGAAGATAAGGATGAGCCCTAAATATAGCGACATTGTGCTTAAAAGATCCTCACACCCTGCCTCGCCGCCTCCGAATCTCTCGGGACCGCTCTTTTCCTCGCCTTACGTGCTTCTTTTAGCGCCGCCGCGAATCCGCCGGACTTTCCACTCGGACATCCCCTCGGCACAGCCAATAAACTCGTTCGATGCGTGCCGCAGTTTAGAGGCGCGGAAGCGGCGCTTGTTAATTTTTCAATCTCTGGGTAATGGGATTCGATCGTCGACCGCTCGGCACTGCCGCCGCCGGACCGACGGAACCCGGGGACCGTCGGACCCTTTGATTCAATTTCAACTTTCCGCGCAGCCCGTCGCAAATCTGTAACTGGTGCTGATTCGATGTAAAGTACACCGAAGCCGCACCGGCAAACGACCGGGCCAACTCGCGGACTTATTACGTAATTCTGAGCCGCCGTCGGTATTTAATAAAAACTCGAGTCTGACGGCACAAGTTGGTAATCGTGGATGTTCATGGAGCTGTGAGCACGCTGCGCGCTCTGGTAGGTGATGCATCGCGGTTCAAAAAGTAATCACAAGTCGGACCTTCTATTTCTTTTCCGTAAAAAAGAGTCTCGTGTTTGGACAATGACGTCATTGTTTCGTCCTATTTTCCGAGCTCTCGATCAAAATGCTTATCTCGTTGATCTATGGTTTAGCTTACCGCGGACAACTCGATTTCGTTACGTTAAATTGGGTTTAATCCAAAGCTTAAATTCTGGAGAATTTTGTGCTTACGTGTTGTTGAGTAATTCTTCCTACTGTGCTTTCGGAACATGTGCTTTCCTGCGTATACCGTGCAGTGCCGGCGAAGCTGTCACACCTCGTGTCGCCAAAGAATTTTCAGTAACAAAGAAACGGTTGACTTCATCGCAAAAAATTATCGACGTGTGACGCGCGTCACAGCGAGACGCGTGTATAAATAAAGATCGGCTAAGCCTTGTCCTGTCCTGTAATTACCATGGAACTAAGCTGGGTATTCTGCGGATCGGTGATCCTTCGTCCTGGGCGCGGCAACACCGTAGGATCTCCGCTCAGCTAAAACCAATTTGGAATTAATGTAACGTCCTGCGAAATTAACGTGATGTCCGTCGGAGGATCCCGCAGCACTTGATCTTTGACAGAACGTTCTTTAAAAAGTCTCTCAATTTCCTGGCAGATTTTGTGCTCCAGATTAAACGGTGTATCGCTTCGAATCAATTCCCGCCTCGAAATCAAAACGTTTTTCATCCGCGTGGAAAGGCTACTGTTCAGTGAATTATTATTAGTATAGTTTAGAAATTGTAAAATATATAATAAAGTACTAAGAAAGACGTTTTATGTTATTAAAATTACAGTCGAATCTCGATTATTTGAATTGATCAAAGAAATATAAGGCTCCTTAATGCAAGCTTTAATCTTTATTGATTTATACAATAAACAATGTCGCATGTAGATCACCTTAGATGATTTATTTACAGAACAATGTGTTTGGACAATAAGGAGTTCGGATATCAGAGGTTCGGCAGTAGTCTTTTAACAAAGAAGCTATTATTAAATGGGCCATTCTTTTTATTATCATTCGACACTCAAATTTCGGAATTTTTTGACAAAAGTATAATTATGTATGCTTAGCATAATTTATAATTTCGTTGAGCAATTTTTGAAATATACTATTTAAGGTATAGACACGTTAGTTCTTCCATAGGTCGTAATGAAACATGTGAAAATTGAAAATAATTGTCAGAAACAAAAGAGTCGAATAACAATATTTATCGTCTAAGTTAACAACAAATAAAGTATTATGTGAGCAATTATATCGGTAGAATCTAAAAAGTTCGAGTTTTCCTAAGCATGAAGATTATTTAACCGTGATTTTGTGTGTACCTATATCGACCAAAAAGTTATAGTAAGTAAAGTTATATGCAAATAATTTCAAATTGTCAGTTAAATATAGATAATTTAAGCAATATATTTATTGATACATTGATGCGTATTTATTAGGGATTATTTAATCAGGTTGTAACTGAACTGAAGGGTCGCTATTTTGTGTATAGTATCTGAGTGCGTGTGTGTATGCGTGCAACTGTGAGATCCGTTCTCAAAAGTATGACCTAATTGGATTGGACTCCTATGCAACCTTAAAAGACTTTATACATAATATCTTCTCAGTATAGAATAAGGGGTACTGAAAAAGGTAACAATGATTTTTATAGACACATATCTATCAAAATAAAATTCACATATATTGAACTCGCTACCAGAAGAACAACTGCAAATCTGTGTTGATATTTATATGTAAAATCGTTTAAAATTAATCATTATTATGAAATCCTCAATGTGTCAAAGGACACCTCATAGTAGAAATAGCTATACTGTTGTATAAAAAGTCAAAAAATTAATTGCGGAGAAATAATTAAACTTAGAGAATAATTTGAAGTTAAAATTTGAAAAACGTCTTTTGACACCGCTTGTGTTAAATAGTGTTAAACATTCGAGTAGATGTAAATACAGAATAAATATAAAGTGTCCTTTTCTTTTAAAAAATTATTGCGATTGAAAGAGTTCTGGTCATTGTAATTGTAAAGAAAATGGTATGGCAAGGGGTTAAGAAAGCTTCCAAACATTCCTGCGAGATACTTCCTTTTTACCGTTGATAGCTCGGCCGAATCGAAGGATTAGCGATTCCCATACACTCGAAGAACTTTAAAAGGCTTTTCCGTTCGAATATTCCAGCTGATCTATAAGTGGGCGCCGACTTGGCTGTTCTTAACGCGAACACCGTTCTAATTATAGTTGCGTTGCGCTGAACTGAACGTCGCGTCGTCGGCAGGTTGTTCGAAGAATTCTCGAATAATTCGACCGCGTGAATGGAGCCCGCAGAGATCGGCGAGGCAGTAAAAGAGCGATCAGACCGGCCACTTTGCCCCGGTGCGGTTGATCCTGCTAACGAATGCGAATCACGTCACTGGGTCCGATTTACCGTGCAGTAAGGACGGTGTCCGGCGCTCTGCCGGTCGTAGGGCACGGGGATTACTCTTGCGAGATTAGATACCGGCCTCGCGGTGCGTTAAACAAAAGGCGACATTGGAACAATAAGTACTTTGCTACTTCACGTACGTGGCTTGGACGCCAAACACATTGGCCGACTCGTTCCATCTCTTCTCGTTAGCTCGGTGGACGACGTATTTCACGTGTCACGGGCCAGATGATACACCTATCCTCGTACACAAATTAATAATCCCGGCCAGCGGCCACTGGGATGATTTATCTCGCTTCCGGCGAAGTATGCAAGGCTCGAAAGAAATGTGAAAAATCGTGTGACCCGATACAATACGCGGACATCGCCCGGCTAGTAAAAACTGGAAGTTTCAGATTTGAGATGATATATTTTATGGGTAGAGGACGCGGACTATCTTGCAATTCGAAGCGCGGTCGTTTTCGTATTTCAACGAGAAGCTTAATGGAGGGAAACAAAAGGTTCGTTTTACCTCCTTAACCCATTAACGGACAAATATTTGTATTTGTCTCGTTTAAGAATAAAAAGTTTGTGTCGTAAAAGCTGTTGTGCATGAGTAAAACATGGAACATAGTTCCGCGATTAATAAAGTTTATACCGTTCAGAGCTATTCTCTGTTAGAGATTAAGGAATCATTTGAATTCTGAATCCTGATTCCGATTAGAATTGACTGACAGTGAAATTTCAAATATGGGAACCAAGAAGCAGTGGACTGAATTGAAAACTTAAGTCTGAATATCCATTTTACGTCCTAACACGGACGTCTCTAAGATATCTTATTGCAGATGTCCCATAACAGACATCTTAAAGACGGCTTAAAGATGTCCCGAATTAGACATCGTTTTAACGTTTGAAAAAAGACGTCTTTATAGTACTTGAAATATGACTTCAAGGCGTTCTTTATGTTTTCAATGTTTTTCAACTAAATCAGACAAGTGTTTTTAAAGAAAACTTTAATATGAACGATGGAATCAGAGGATAAAAATGATTATGTGAATTTTATTTCTACGCTTTTTATAGAAATTGGTCGTTGCCAAGAGCGCACCGATTAGCAATTTATTTTCTATAAAGATAGCTTTTCCAGAAGTTCGCCCGTTATAATACAGTAAATTCTCCCTAATTGCCCCTCAGTTCGCAAACAAAAATGGACAACCTCGCGACTTATTTTTATAGTTTTTGATAATCGGCAACTATAAAAACGAAATGCAAGGTTCGAAAATTGTTAATAAATCTTGTTTTGTTTATATTATCCACACATGTATGCTATTGTTAATTTATTAAAAGTTAATTTCTTAACACCCGCTCCTACATGTAATCTCTACATTTCCTATAAATGGTCTGCAAACGACCTACAAGCGGCCTACGAACAGCCTAAAAATCGTCTTAAAGACGTCCATAAAACGTCCATAAGATGTCTTTTAGACGTCTAAAGGACGTTTTAAAGATGTGTAGAAGACGTCTTGATTTGTAACACAGGATGTCTCTAGGAGGTTTATAGGATGTTCGTAGAACATTCGAGGCGTCTCAAAAATGTCGTACACCGGACGTCTTTAAGACGTCTTAAAGGCGTCCTTGCATTATCTGGGTATGCATATTGAAACCTTGTTACGCTTAAAATTACATTTTGCTCCGTAATTATCATCACGAATTTACTTTGGTTAGTAAAGACGTATAAGTAAAATACTTTATTCAACGCAATAGAACACATGCATGTAACACTTAGTACAATTTATCGTTATTCATAGAAAAGCGGTATCTTACTAGCTATCGGAAACTAGTAATGGTATCTCCATTTCATTCCATGCGTCTGATCAATACTTATGTAATTTCACATTTTCATTTCGAAATGTACAAGAATATGTATATGCAACAGTGATACGGAACATAGACGAAAATAAAGACAACGGCTTAAATACTATGTTCTGGAAGTACATGCAGAAGCCGAAGTAAACGTAGCAAACTCTCTGCTTTCTTGATAGATTACTAGACTGGGGATTTTTATGAAAAATGAAAACTGTCTGCATAAATTACAGGACATACACATTAATTTTTCTCATTAGTAAGTTTAACGAATCGATAGGAATATAACTGTGTTTTTAAATACTTTAAATGTCTTTACTGTTTTACATGTCGAATCAATCGACTAATCGCATGATGACCGAGTCGGGTCAATCGACTGATCGATTGTTGTAAGTATTGGGTTGTCCGGAAAGTTCGTGCCGATTTTCGGTAGGTAGCGCGAGAGACCTGACTGAATATTACAATTATTGAAAAGAAATGGCATGTGTACATATTCTAAAACAGATAGCTTCAGTCATATTTGGAAAAAAGTTTGGTTACGATTCGTTAATTTTTATCAGTTTTGTACGCCTTAGAATATGGTGGCAAATAAAGTGCATTATAGGCATTTAATGCTTTTCTTTTTCCGAAAGGGCAAAAATGCCACACAAGCGGCAAATAAGATATGTGCTGTTTATGGCGAGGATGCTGTAGCCGAAAGAACTGTGCGAAAGTGGTTTGCTCGGTTTAAAGCTGGAAATTTCGACCTGGAAGATCAAGGACGCCCAGGTAGGCCGTCCACCACAGACGAAGATATGATTAGAACAGAATCAATCAAATCTAACTAAATCAATCAAAATCAACCAGCAGAATGGTACCTATATAATTTAATAAATGTATATCAATATTTAAATGAGCTGCGTTTTAATTGTTCTAAAATATCGGCACGAACTTTCCGGACAACCCAATAGACGTTAAGGTGTGAAGTTTTAGTTTTACTTTTATTATGAAAACTGTTACCAGGTACTCAGACATAAGGTTAATCGAGATTGACGTCTGAACGTAGTCTTTAAGGGGAACGGAAGTGGTTGTTTAGAAAGCGGAAACATTTTCAAATTGAATGCGGGAATTTCAAAAGAATAAATAGAAAAGAAGAATCGGATCAATACAAATTTGGTTGAGCTCTTCTCAAACAATACGTTGTTTCAAGAATTGCAATTATATTGTTTATTATAGTTGAATGGTTGCTTGAACAAATCAATTCAAAGTTAATTTAAAGTTACAAATTTACATTTATTAATTGTTACAAAGCAAATGATTTTCCGAGTTATACGAAGACAACTCGTAAATGTATCAAATCCGCGGTATAATTATTACATTAAAATAAAGTTTCCGTACTCGTATGCAAATTGTATCTTGAGCCGACCGATTTGTAACGCGTTCACATGGAAACTCGACGAATGCAAAGACAGCTCGTTATAACTCGTTATTTGTAGTTTCTGTTTCAGCCCTTTACACTCGAAGCTATTTTAACAGCAAATCAAAAACAATTGTTCTGGATTATAGTACATATTCCCATTTTATATGACAAAGCGCATTTTATGCGTATGAAATTGATTCTTCTGACTCGTGCCAACAGTTTCACTTTTAGTCATTGTTTAAATCTAAACTGCGTCGGTATAAAAATTATTTTGGAACGTGATAGAACAATTTCAGTAGTCACCGCTCGAGTACAAAAAATTAATTGTTTCCTATTCTATGCTTATCTAGCAATTCCGTGTTCCATGGTTTTCATTTTCATTCGTGATCGCGCGAGTGTTCGCCATTTAAAAGCAACCAGATTAAAGCGAGACAGAGCATAGATTCGGCTCTTGATCGATAAAACATATCGGCGATCCGCATCCTGCTGGTCCGTTAAACTGTTGCAGCTCGACGGTAGACCCGAAACTAGGTCGAACATTATAGATTGCAACCAGACAACGAATTCTTGATTCGAGCGTTACATCGAACTTTATTGTACGCGGTCTTTATTACGCGGGTAACCTATATCTAACGTGGCGATACAATATCGGAATTACGGAATAGAAGTACATTTGTTCGCGACAGTGCCCGGGAAAAGTCCGCCCGGTCTCCGTCTAACGAATTGCGACGTGAATAGGACTCGTCTGAAGAATGTTTAACGAGACGCGTTAGAGAATCATGAACATCAAACAGCCTTGGATTCCGAGCGGTGAGCGAGAGCAGCTTCCTCGCTCGTCTCTCGAAACGAAGCCAGTCCGCGGAAACGCAAGAGGCTGGCTGGCATCCTATTTCGCATTAGGTAGCTATTGTTTCGACAGCGATTGTTTGTTACAACGGCGCAAGATAGGTTGCCGGTGGGTGGCATAGAGGAGTACAGGGAGGACGGAGGAAAACAGGTTTTAAATATTCACCAATATTCTCGCTCACTCTTGTTCAGCCGCGGGGGAGGTTTTGGCGGCGCTGGTAGTGGTCGGGGTGGTCGGCGGCGCCTGCCTCTTCTTCGTCCCGCGAAATTGAAAAACATCGATCCGCCGTCGTTTTCTTTCCGGGGAAAGCGAGGCGGCCGATTATGCTCTTGTTCTCCGGATCGAAGCGTAGCCGTTTCGCGAAACTATAATTGGAACAACGTATAATTAGTTCGACACACGAATTTCAATTAAAGTTCCGTCTACGGCCCCGTTCAATCCTACGAAGAGAGGGGATCACTTTTCGGGAGACGAATCGGGGTTACGAGATACAGTGAAGGGTCGGGGATCTATTTAATTTAGTTTTAATTTAATTCGCTGAGAAACGCAACGCCCGTCCCGGAAGTTGCCGCGCCTCGCCTCGCCTCGCCTCGCCGTTCCGTCTTGATAGAAAAAACGAAAAGGGGCACGGCGGCGCCCGGACGGTTTATCGACTCGAAGACGACCGACGCGACGCCGGGAACGGCGATGAACAGCAGGATGAAATTAGGAATACAAGAACAAAAAACGAGTTCGACCGGACGAGTAACCTGGCGCTTGGCGCTGTGTGCGCGGGGGCGGCCGTGAGAGAGACGAAAAGAGAGTCGGCTCCGGGTTCAACCCTTGCCGATAAACCGACACATACCGAACTCTTTCCCTCGCCGATGGACGTGGTTTACTCGCGGTTCACTTGTCATCGGTAAAGATACAAAGATAATTGGTCATTGGGGTATGCCGCCGCACGGGACTGAGCGAGATGGACGAAGCCAAGTACTTTGAAGAGGCCAGGCACTTTGAACAGATTTGCTTTGGCCGTTGTTTCGGGCTGGTATTTTAGTTTAGATCAAAAGACTGACGCTACTGGCCAATTCAGCCGTATCTAAGCTGCCGACTCTCTCCGTCTCTCTTTCGTCATCGTTCGCTATGACCCTGTCTATTTATCTCTAAATACGTTCCTCTGAAACCCCGTTACGTCATCACCGCGCCGCACTACGTCGCGTCGCGTCGCGTCGCGCCACCTCGAATTCTGTTGCATATATGAATATGCATTCCGCCGTCTCTACTACCCTCTTTGACGCATCTCGCGGTAATACGTGCTTGGACAAGGCGTGAAAGGGACGAAATTGGAATTAAACGAACTTATTTGGCCAGCTTATAAGCTTCTTTTTCTGTCCGAGCCGCGCCAAGCTAATAGGCACGTGTGCCGGGATAACGCCGGCATTTGTCTCGGCTTCGTTGTTCCACCGTCTGGGAGAGGGTGGCTCGAAGGTGGCCGGATCACTGCGGGACCAGGGCCACGGGTGGGAGATCGATTTGACGGGCTTGCCAATCGAGGAATTCTGTCCGATTTTAATGAATTTCGTTTATGTCTAAGTTCGCTGCAGCGTTACGAAATCCACGGAGCTCGATTTTCAAGAATATTCCCCTGCTCGTATCGGTTAGAATTGCGGTATCGAATATAATGAGGGGAGGGAAGATCCGAGCAAGAGCGAGAAAGAGGCGGAAACCGGTGGAAATGGCGGCGCGTATCACGGCGACGTCCGGGGGCGGGGGGCGGAGAACCGCCGCCGAGGCTAGGACAGACATGCATGGTTCGCAGATTTGCATGTCAATGGCAAGTAATATAAATTACACGTAATTACCTTGCCGTTCGAGAGAGTCGTGAATTTTATTCCGCTCCATTTCGAAGCGCAGTCACTTCGACTGGTTCGGAAGATCGCACTGCGCGCAGTTTCTTTCAGTCGGTTCTTTTAATATTACAATAAATTGTCTGAAATTTGCGAACATTATTTGCAAAAATCTTCGTGGAAATAGTAAGAACTCGGAAAAATTGTCGTTTCTTCGCAAAGCTTGTACTGTTTCCATTCAACTACGTTAATAACGTAGACACATTTCTGCGTACGGTTTTCGAACCAAGAACTTTCGGAAATAGATGATTCCTATTTCCGTACCATTAATCGACCCAAGCAGAGTAAATATTACAGTTACTTAAAAATAGAATCCTACAGAATAGAAATCCACGTCTTTTCAATCAGCGTTACATTCCGAAACCTATGTGGATACCGAAGCTACTGTTTAAAAATTATAATCAATTTTTAATTCTTGGACTCTGTGACAGCTTACTAACGCAGAGTAAATTAAATATTAAAAGTTCATTTAGTACATCAATCCGTGAACATCTAAACCTGCATTTTGATCTTATTAGACCTCGTAAAATGAGACCTCTGCACTCTAAGAATTTTCTTAAATCACCTACTGGCAGCTTGAACGTACAATCGGTGTACAAAGTATTCGTGCATCTTTTAAAATGGAATAACCTTTTTATAATTGGCCAAGCGATTTAAATATTTTTGGGGATGTTAGAGGGATTAGTTTACTAGACAATGGCTAATAAATTGTTTTCAAAAATTGCGATTGGTTGGCATGATAGAAAAAAGTAACAAATGATGTTTTTTCAACTTTTTTATCTAATTCTGTAACGAAAATTTAAGCAGCACGTTTTGTAGATCCTGGTAACTTACATATATGCATGCCGATAATTGCATCGAAATTGGTTGACCTTGACGCAAGGTTGTAAACAATTAAAGGTTGCAAGAGTCGCAGTTTTTCACGAATTTCAGGCAAAAACAGGTAATTTTTACATTTTCCTCGTAATTGTTTTATCATGTCAACCAATTGCAATTTTTGAAAACAATTTTTTAGCCATCGTCCAGTAAACTGATCTCTCTAACATCAAAAAGAATTGATATCGCTTAGCGTATTAAAGTTTAATATTTTATTGATACAGACTTCGTGAAACAAAAATGTATGACCTTAAAAGTACCGCAATTACCAGCAGTCTAGTGCGTTGAGAAGGTACATCCGAAGGATTGAAATCTTGACGCTTTGTCGATCAGCGGAAATTCCGCGCGCGGTCGACGAACAATCGGTCAGTATTACTGTTATTTAACGGATGGATTTATAATTCTAATCAGCGGCAACTTCCGCGCCGTGCCGGAGCTATAAGAAAGTTTTTCAACGACTTAAACCGTCCAATTATTGTCCGCGCTTTCCAAGTCTAATAATAAACATCGGGCACGATAACGAACCCCATTCCAGACGCCAGCAAGCCATGGCGGTCGAGCGTCTTCCGCCAGTAACGTATCTAGAATACGTGCTTCTTCGTTCCCGCGTCTGGTGCAAAGCATCGGCGAGGAACTATTATTTCCAAACGCGCACCATGGTAAACAGAAAACGGCGTCCTTAATCCGTCGAGCTTTTAAGACACTTCGTCGACGTGCTTCATCGCTTCAAGATTACAACCGCGGTCCGTTAGCTGTTACGACGCGTCACGCTAATTTTTCAGGCGGAATATGAGAAGTCAATTTCAAAGCGACGCGGAATCTTGCATCGCCAATTCAAATTTCCAAATCACCAAATACACGATCTGGATTCTCCTATAATCGATAGGACGGAACCTTGATCGAGGAGATCAATCCTCGTTGATTGCGTTCCGTTCGCGTGAACTAGTCGCGTAAACTTTTGCGAGTAAGCTAAATGAAACGTTAACAATGAAAGATAGAAGTCAAGGAATTCTAATTGAAGTATCAAAACAGTGGGCGATCTTGTGCGATTTATCGAAGAGAAGAAGTTACGATATTAACATCTGTTTAGAAATACATAAATATTTCACTTCGACAATTTGTTGATCAAACCATTTTCATATGAATTCATAAAAATGCATTGTGATTTCCTCGATTTACTCAAAGTACAGTGTCACGCATGAATATTCCGACACCTTTTGAAAATCTTTTTTAGGAGCGAACAAAATTACTTGCGTTTTTTTTATGCGTTTAAGAAACTAGTTCACTATTCCTTATTAAAGGACAATTAGTAGGAAGGGAAAAAATCACGTTTTTTAAATGCGTTTTATAGATCTAGGCAATTTATATGCATATAGAAAATTTCGTCGATACCGGTTAACCCTTTACACTACGATTTCTTTCACAACTACATTGGTTAACGCTTGTTTGTGACTAATAAATTCCGACACAACCCAGATAGTTTATATTTATTGTTTGACTATGAATATTGGTAAAAGAAGGGTAGAATTTTATTTCAATATAACTTGCTTGAGTAACATCCATATTCAGTAGACTATGATCCAAATTTTCATAACGAGTCTGACACAATATTGTATGCCAAGGGGTTAAGATAGAGCTACAAGCAATTCAAAATTCCGAAAATCATAATTTTTCGCGACTGTAGACTGTCTTTCAATGCCTCTACGTTTTGCAGTATGTACAGAAGTTACCGAAACCTGCAAAAACTTTCTTTTTTAATTTTCGTTATTGGCACTGACGAAACAGTTCAAGAAACATGAGTGTCTAATTTTTTATCATTTCAATCAACGGCAATAAAAAACATGTTTGTTTACTTATTCTCGAGCAAATTTTATTAAAAATATTAAGAAAATAATTCCGTTTAGAATGGTATACGAATGTCAATGCGAGTCGCTCTAGTTACAATATGAGTTGGTATCATACGATAAGTGGTTGATCATGATTCTTGCAGCCCTTTCAGTCCCAATTCCACGGAGCAGCATCTAGGTACCAGGGAACATGCCCTCCTGGCAAAAACACTCGACGCTCCTTTTCGCGATTCCA
The DNA here is from genome assembly GCA_028455555.1 of Augochlorella aurata. Lineage (NCBI taxonomy): Eukaryota > Metazoa > Arthropoda > Insecta > Hymenoptera > Halictidae > Augochlorella > Augochlorella aurata. Next base: position 9,834,154 of record CM052164.1, read on the forward strand.
TATATCGTCGCAGCCCGTTGCAAGGCGGCGATAACATCGTGGCGTTTAATCTTTCAAGTTTTTTCCTCGAAATGCTTCACGGAAGTTTTCCAGTTTGCCGAGACAGGAAAACGGGTAAGGGACGGAGGGTGGCGGGCGGAAAAGGGGGTGGACGCAGAAGTAAGCTGAGCGGCCGCTAACTTCGACGCCCCAGCTCTTTTTAATGTTTATGCTTTCGAGGCGCTTAACGCGGCCCATGAATATGGCTACTACCAGGCACACCAGCCGCTCTTTCCCGTATCCGAAGTTTTACTTGCCACGGGCCGACTGAGATAATTAGAGAAATATCGCTTAATAAAATTCACCCCCGGTTGGAGCACCGAACGCCTGCATACCGCACCTGATCTGCCCCCTTCTGCTGGTGCCCCTGTGCCCGCTAGTCTCTGCTCGGCCTCGCAAGGGTTTACGCTGAAAACATGTACACCGAGCACAATCGAAACTTCGCTAAGTGTCTGCCAACGGCTCGGCTTAGCCTTCTCCCCGGTTACCATCTCCGGCGTGGAACACTTGTAATTACGCGAAACTCGGAAGTTTCTCTTACTTTGATTTCAATCTGGTCTTCGCGCTGCAACGCGTAAGGTGTCATTTAGCAACTTCCGAACGAATAATCCATTCTCGCGAGATTATCATCCGCCGACGCCGCGGCGCGGTCCATCGGTTTGCTAACCTTTTGGCACAGCCACGGCCAGTCGCACTGTCTAATCAATTAAAAACACGTCCGCACTTTGTCAATCGGGCAACTAAGAGACCACCAGCTTTGAGTCGACTACCAATGTACAGTAGAACTTCAATCAACCGAGCCCCATTTATTCGAATGCAATCTTCGGCAATGTACGATTTAGCGAACTTATTAATTAATACTTATCTGAACCACCGTCGAACGTTACGTCAATATGTGAACACTCAGATATTCCGAATGTAAAACAATGTAAATTCACCAGGTTTGGTTGAATTCATTTATCTGGACGCGAGCTTTGATTCTATGAACGAAAAGCTGCATGTAGGGTATTGTAGGTTTAGGTGAACCTACAAAAGAAGGTAGACCTACAAATTATTAACACATGTAATTATATCTTTAATGATGTGGTACTATAGTCGTGCAACGATAAAACAATCAGTTTATATGAATCATTGTTTGTATCGACAGATGATTACAATAAAACTTGTTTCATGTTCGTTATTTATCATACCCTTTCACCTCATATAATCGGCTATTCTGTATTCCCGTCCAGAAGTCTGAAATATTAAAAAAAGGGGGTGTTTCTATAGTTATGCTCCTAAGTGCATGTACCCACCCGCTTATATAAACTAGGTGTCTACCGCCAAGTTCATATAAATGATATTCTACCGTATAGCCTAATCGCTTTCCGCGCACTGGGCTGGGTTTCGCGTTTTACATTTCATCTCGTAAATCAGTTTCGCGACCAAACAGATTTCATCGAGTCCTCGTTCGACCAGGATTGGACGAGAAACAAGGGTTGCGGGTATGGAAGGGCGGCGCTGACGATTTAGAAGCTATAAGTCAACTTCGACGCGCAATTATCCCCCTCGCATCGTCAGAGACCCCCTTTATCATCGTTCGCCACGAGATTCTTGGCGTGATTCGACCTGCCTCGGTTATATTTTCTGAAAACGCTAAGAAAAAATAGATCCGCAAAGAGACGCTAGCTCACCCCTTGTCAATTCTTTCTTTTAAATATACTGCTTCTTCGGTACCTGCAGATCATTACTTCCTAACATTTTCTGCTTCTCTGTATTCCCTCTGAGGCAGAAATTCAGAGTTGTCGGAGTTCGTTCAGGCGCGTTTCACCGTGCTTCTTCTGCTGAACGGATATAGTTACATCTCTAGCACATATTGCCACTACTATAATTAGAATAGTTTGCTTATCGCGCTAGGTATGGACGAAACGTTCGCGAAATCATATTTTTTTCTTACGTTAGTATGGTCTTGTTATCAACCGATTTCATAAGTGACGCGAAATGTCTCGTGACTTCTTGCGGAACGTAGTAAAACTGATTTGGAAATTGTTAAAGCGTTAAAAACGCTCCACGTGTCTTCGTTTACTCTCCAAAGTCGAAGATATTATAAGAATACAGAATTTAGGAAGATTCGAAGAATTTGATGACATCGGTGTAATGTTTTCAACTTGCTGCAGTTACTAAAGGAAGAAATTAAACAAAGATTTTATTTTGCGTAAAGATCTCCTCTGTCTGCTAATAACCGATAATATGGATTTTACTGCAGACTGCAGCTGCGACTATTTTTGCACAGGATATAATGTCAGACATTGTTTACTATCAATATTTACTTCTTAACACGTTCTAAAGATATACGAAGGATACATGAAACGCTTCGAATGCGAAAAATAAAATGCAACTTATCTGTGTATTCTTCGTTCGCGTGTCTCGCAATGATCGTTTATTTTATAGAAACTGTCGGCTGTAAATCTAAATTGCAAAACAAGTCGATAATAATAATATCTTGATAGTAAATTGATATTGATTGCATGCAAGAACTGTCAATATTAGTTTTATCAGTCATTAACTATTTGTAAATGTGCACGACTGACTTCCAAATACATTTTTCTCGCTAACGTAGGGGAGACGACAAAATTCAAAAGATCTCAACCAAATCGGTGATTTCCTATATATATCACGGACACAATAAATCAAAAAATAGTTTCAAATCATATAAACTTTATTGAATTCGGAACTGTGTCCCGTTTTCCGAGCTTCGACACGAGACTTATTTTCTTTCATCAATCAAATGAAAACAAGTTTAAAAATTGATTTATAGTTCTGGAATGACGTGGATAGATGAAAATATTCGTGCATTAAGGAGTTAACCAGTTAGCTATGGCGCCCCTTTTCAGAGCAAGCACCTATATGTGTCGCGAGAATCAAGCGATGACGAGTATACTCGACAAACACGGAGCAAGTGTCGCTGTTAAAATATTTTATTACCAATATTTACTTATTCACTTAACATTAACATATACTACATACGTAATAAACGAAAAACGCAGGAAAAATCAAATACTTATAAAAGTTAAAAATTCCAATTAGTGCTGTAGAGTGGCATTCAACAAAACAAGAAACGATACGTAATGGCATTTTGCTCGTCGACACCAATATTGTGATTCTTTTCTAATCTTATTTTTATAACAATGTAAACACCGTAAACATCCGGAAAATGTCTGCCGATGACACCAGTGCATACGGGGACACATGAGTTCGTCTCAAATTATTCATATTTTTTATTTGTTTGTTCTGGCAATGCTTGAAATTTCAGAATATGTTTTTAGTTTCACAAAAATTACAATTTAAAGAGCCAGTGGTCACTACTTTTTACGCGTGACGAGTATACTCGTCGTGACACGAAATACTCCCACTTCTCCATGACGAGTATAATCGTCAAACACAGCTAGCGGGTTAAACGCCTAAATAAATTTCTTCGCGCAGTCGGGACGATTACGAATTGCTTGTCAGTAACGTGAAAGAAACTTGCGTCGAACGCAGAAAATGAGTTATGCGGACCGTCCTAATAGACGCTAAGAGATCGTATCTTTGCTTGCGGCTGGAAGTCCACTCAGCGTTCAGTCATGAGCATTGTCACTGCAAAATTTAGCCGCGGGAAAGGGTCATACCTAATTCGGTCGAGTGAAAGCTCGAGGGAAAGGACTATCCTTGAACGGCGTAGCGTGACTACGTACGGCTGGTATCGGCGCAAAGTAAAGGCTTTGACCGAGGCTCCGTATGTAAATATACTTTGCAGCCTTCTCACTGCGATGATACCAAGCTATACCATCTTCGGACAAGGGTTGCCTATCGATCTACCGCATTCGAGTCGCTTCAATCCGAAGAAGAAACAAAACGTGTCCATTGGGGATTGGTCACGCGACGGAAACGTATGGTCCAAGATTTGCAAATAATTTACCCTTGATCTAATGAATTCTGCTAAAAGTACCGTTTGATTAAGTATTTTAACGTGTATCATAGAAATAAGATCCTTGCTCCTAAGTATTTGAAACGTTTGTATTTTTGCGCACATTGTAGGGTGGCGTGTACAGTGATCGACCGTTTAAGGACGAGTGTTCCACAATTGATAGAAAGGAACTATTTGTCGTTAAAATCAAATAATAAAAATTGCTGTTGTCGCCATAAAAAGACTTAAAAACTAATACAAAAATTCAGAATTTGTATAAAACACAAAAAGAAATATAGAAATCATTAATTATTAGTAGATACTTAAAGTTATTGACCAGATATTTCTTGATATATCTTAATATTATCATCTCTCTTTTTTACTTTTGGCATCTTTGATTAGAATAATGTAGTTAATCTAAAAATTCTTAATAATATCTATACATTTTATAATAACTGCTTTTATATTATGTAGGTCAACCACTGGATAAATACCGTCATGACCTCAAATTAGTTATTGTCCTACACTAGTTAATCACTATGAAGAAGAAAGTTCTTGACCCCCTTATATTTTCAAAAATATCGACATTTTTTAGTCAAATGACTTTGTTTTGCAAACATTGGAGCATACATTACACATATGTAATAATCATATGAATTGTTACACTTTCTATTAATTTAAGATATGCAAAAATTATTGGCTACTATAGTTCTGATTTTTAGATCATGTTATGTTGATTCCATGAAATCAAAAACGCGTAATCATAAACGCGATATTTACAAAATATTACTTGGAATAAGATATGATCTATTCTGTACAAAAATATCTGGGTTGTTAAAATATATACAATATATTTTATTAAGCAAAGAAAGCATTATCTTATATTTACTAATTTTTTTAGAAAATTGGTCAATCACTATATGTAGATCAACAACTGTACATGCTAGCCTACTCTTTGTAGTTATTCGAACACTTTATCTGTATCGTAACGATGTTATGCTTTAAAAGGTTGCGTTTTCTGGATGCTTTATCGTGATAATAATATTGCTGTTTCCTGTTAATATTCACTTGTGGTCTTCAATAATATATAAATCAATTTTTACAGCTAAGGTAATATTTGAAGAGAATTTAGTACATACCGATTGATTGAAGATTCGACATTTCGATATTACAAGAACAAAGTTTAAAATGAAATAATATTTTTCAAATTAGACTAAATGATTTGTATTTTTTGAGATGTTAGGAGAACTAGTTCACTAGACAATTTTTTTTAAATCGCAATTGGAAAATTTCATTGAAATTATTACGCGAGCTGCGTACAAACAAAGATTGCGAAAACTGCAGTTAGTTCACGATTTTCGACGCTTTTTACGAATAACTAAGAAATCTGGAGATTTGCACATCTCTCAATACCTGCAGCCTGACTGTGCATTAATTGTTTTAATATAACAGCTTGCATACAAGTCACCGAGATCTACAAAACACAGTGTTTAAATTTTCGTTTTAGGCTCACATGACAAAGTTAAAAACGTGAATTTTTTTTATTGCTTTGTAATTCCAAATAATTGCACTATAAAAGAAATATTTAGATATTGTCTAGTAAACTAGTTCTTTCAACATCTCCAAAAAAATTCAAGTCATTTCGTTCAACTTGAAAAAAGTAATTTTATTGCAACACAAAAGTTTTACAAGATTATGGTAAATTACTTAGCCAAACATCAACTGAAGTTAGAGTGTTAATTACTTTATCAACATTCTTACAAATTACTGATCCTAATAAAATTGCGAAGATAGAGTGGATCAGCGTGAAATGAAATTTTCATAGCTGAGAAAATAATTCCAGCACCCGCATATGGATGACGTAGCAATCAAAGTGTTAAAAGGTGTTCGAACACTTTTGCGAGCCACTGTACGTGCACAGACCGTCACTTTCATCACTCTTAAATTAATTCGGTCTGTTTGACGTAACTTTAGCATAGCGAATTATGAAAAAAAGTAGTCCGTAGGCCTTTTTCACGGTGCTCCCGATGTTCATCGCGTTAAGAATCCCGAATTCCACGAATAAACTGCGGGGTCCGTTCGCAAAATACCCCGAAGGTGTTCTTAAAACCGATGGTCTATTAAAATTAAACGAGGCCGGTTAATCGACCGTTCATTTTTTTCGTGTACAACTACGTACGCGCCGATGAATCCGCGTCCCATTTACGGTCAGTTTGGAGCAACGCGGCCAGCCGAGGGTCCGCGCGAGGGGCTAAAAAAGATAGGAGACCACGTACATTCGTCCCTGGATGAGGAGGGTTTGGTGAATCCATCCGGAAACGCCGGACGGCCACACTTTACCCTGCTTGCGTCATTACGCTCGCGCACCTTTTCTTTCGCACTTCCGTCTAATTGCTTTGCTTACGTGCGTGCGGAAAGAGGAGAGCGGATCGGGCATGGGGAGGGGGCACAAAGTCACGTGTCGGCGGTGCTATTACTTAAAACCGAGCCTCTGTGAAATTTCCCTCGTTTGCCTTTGAACGCAAAATCGTAGAAACGTACCTCCAATTTCACTCCCCGTAAACCTGTTCCTCGTCCTGCCGCGTGTGCGTGCGCTCACGCGTCCATTCTTGGCTCTTACGACGGCGTTAAAACCACGATTGCGTCGTTGGTCTTCCTAGAGCGTTACGAGAGCGTCTTTGACCCGGTCGAGTCGAACCTGGATCCGAGATTAAGACCGCGCAAGATTGCGCCGTATTTGCATAGCACGGAACGCGTGTCATCGGGTCAAAGGACACCCGGAGACTGACCGATCCACCAAGCTGGACGTGTCGCCAAAAGGACAGTCGGCAGTAATACGTGACGCACCACAGAAACAGAAGAATCGCGCGTTGTACCTCTGGGCCTACGACTGTGTAACTATGCCGGGAGTAACCCATGATGGGAGCGGCCTTCCGGGTGAAACCGGATGTTCGTTGAAGTCTATTACGCGTCACTGTTCAACATTGTGCAACGTCGTCGTTCGGGGAGTTTGCTTGGATTTACAGGGAACCCGAAGTATGACCGACATAGAAGAGCGATCAGATGGAACACGACGCATTCAAAGCATTGTAGCCAGAACGCGGCGACGACGACGTTATTAGCACAGTTTGGCCCCGGCTTTTTTCTGACCGAAGCCAACGAGACGGCAATCTCGCTTGAAACACGATCTGCTCGTCGCGCCGGATCCTCTTCCTCCGTTTTCATTTAGTCTCTCGAGCCATTTCATTTTTTACCGTTCTCCTTCGCGTCTCGCTTCCACGGCCGTATTCTACGCTTCGTCTTGTAGCTGGTTTATTATGCGAAGCCCGGCAGCTCGCGTCTTAACGATTCAATCAGAGGAAGCACGGAAAGCGAGCGTTCGCCCGGTTTCGGTTTCGTTGGATATTCGTTCGGTCCCTTCGTGGATCGACCAGTAACTTCTTCATCGTCGGGGATGCGAAGAAAGAATAAGGACAGAAAAAACTAATAGCGGAAAGCGTTTAATATAGCAATCTATTTAAACGGCTCGCCCCAGCCATATTTTTAGCGATCGTGAATGGGAAAGAAGACATAGAGCCGGAATTGGTCGACTGGACGAGAAAGATGCACCGAGATAAAGTCCATAGCAGACACACTCCTATTATACACACTGTCACAAACTTGCCGACAATAGATCGAACTGGTGCGAACGGTCGGCAGGAAGCGCTTCCCATTTCGTTTGTGAATAGCTACGTACGCGCTCACACGTTCCCAGCGCCTTGTGTACATCGAATGAACGTAGCGAACCGGATCGCCCTAGAACCACGCTTCTCTGCCGCCTGTGTCGCGCGCAATAACGAAAAAAAAGGGACAGAAAGAGCGCAAAAGGAAAAACGAAAATAGAGGAGACAGAAAACCGGCCATCCAATTCGATCGTCCCATTCCTTTCATAATCGGAATTGTCGTTCGGGTCCGACGAAGAAAATGAAACTCCGACAATCCTTTTTCTCCCCTGACACGCGCGTCGCGTTGCATAAAATCGGCGCGCGGCGACCGCCGAGCCGACCTTTCCATCTTGGGTCGACCGTCCTGGTACGAGCCGACCGATTCTCGATCTTTTCGAGAATAGTTGCCCGGAAAAGTGGCGATTCCGTGGCGGAGCTTGCGGGGAAGCGAAGTTTTTTAAATGCAAACTTGATCGCATGAATAAAAGATCGCGGGGACGCGTCCGGACGGTTCGAGGAGCACGAATACCAATGTGATCTGACACCGACGCGGCCGTTGCTCGGTAATTTGCTAATGCGCGGCGATTATTATATACTTCCAGACGCGGTCCGTGCTCCAGCCAATGATCAATTCTTTTGTCATTCGTTTCGTCGCCGTATCTTGGAGACTTGCGAAACTACGCTATTCACCCTGATTGGCCCTCTCTCCCTCTCCCTCTCTAGTCTTCTTTACGCGTAAGCTCGAATTCCACTTTATAAGACGGTAATATTTCGTGGTTCGTTATAATTAAACTACGAATTTTGATGGGTTTAGAACAAAAATAAGTAACTGTAACTTGAACCATTAGCGTGGTGAAATTATTGAAGAAAGACAACTGTTCCTAAGTGGCTTAGAATAATTGCAGGCAATTATTTATAATTAATTATAATTATAATACGCCAATTATTTGCATATAATGAGACAATGTGAGAGACAGTTCTTCGAAAAATATTTTACACAATACCTTGTGTTAAAAGGATTAAACAGACCTTATTGTTCATATAAACAACAGGGTGCGGGAGAAAACTTTCTTTCACTTACTTGGTTTTGATTATAATTAACTATTTAAATAAACAAATTTTCGATAAAAATGTCTGTATGTTAATCGTTTGTTCAAAAACTATCTTCAAATTTCATCAGTGTGTCCGTAATCGACACGTTTCAGTGTAAGGTAACATTTTTAAAATCTATGATCCTTTTCACGAAACTACAGCATTCATAAAATCTCATATTGCGTACTGTGGTTGTTTTTTTTTCCTAATTCGTTGTTATCTTGTGGTGATTAATGTCGAATAGAAACGAACTATTGATAGTATTATTCGTTATTTCATTCGATCGTTGCTCGATCTTTTGCTGCGCGGAGAACTGAGCAAAACGTTGGTTTAAATCGAAGTAATTAAAATCGGAGCATAGGAGGGCTAGAAAGTTCGCTATTGTCGGTCGGGAGCGTGCGCCTTGTTAAATTTCTCGGTCGAGCGCAAGTCTATTCCAAGTGGAGCGAAACGGATGGCCAATGGCCAATGATGACTCCGTCTTTCTTCCACCTCCTTGGCTTCTTCCTTGTTCACCGGCGTCGACTTTTTCGAAACCCTTTCTGCTCCTTTTTTAAGGTCTCTTATAGTTGTCTTTCTCCTTTTTCTCCTCCTTTTCCATAGATACTATCTCATGGGAAATCCCTTGAAAAAGAAGCATAAAGACCGACGTGGGTAACGAACAACAGCGCCCTTACAAGCTGATTTCATACGAAACTCTCTTTCGTACTCTTTGGAATATAATTAACAACATTGAAGAACTCTGGAATGCATAGAATAGCTACCGAAATAGATAAAGGGAACAATAATTAAATGTAATAGTATAGACGATGACTAAATTACAACGGAGGAATAAATGTGTTAGCCAGTAGATGCATTTTATTATTGCTAAACTACGAATTTTATTCATTTATGGCAAAATCGGGTAATTACAATTTAAAGTGATGTAAAGCTAAAAATTTATACCGTCGTTTTACAATCTATCAAGACGATTAAAGGGCCATTAACCCTAGGACGACCCCGTGGGGTTACCAGCGACCCCACAGCATTTCTAAATTGTCTGTAAACGTGTAAATAAATATTGACAGATTGAGGTTTTATATTTTGAAAATAATAAATAATATCTTGAATATTGAGACTTCATTTTGCGTCGCTTGTAACCCCACGATGTCACTTATACCGAAACATGTAAGTGGGTCGTTCTAGGGTTAAAATCAGATGTTACTGCAGGCATAACTTTAGTATTACAGACATTTCTTTGTTCTCGGATCTGTATACTAAAATAATTCAAATGAAACAAAATTCCACCGATACGACAGAAAAGTGAATTGAGGTACCATGTAATGCAATACAGTTCAGCTTTTAATACTCTACGGAATTTCAGGAAAAAGTATCGAGTATTTCATTCAAGAAACTGAAAATGAACTTTGTATCTTGGCAAGAAAGAAGAATAATAGTAGGCAACGGATTATTCATATCGTGCAGTTTTGAAACGCTTCTTAGGAAACCGAGAACAATGATGCCACGCCAACGCTGCAAGAAAGTATGATTGACAGTTCTCAATCGCCGATGACCAACTCGCGAAATTAAAACCATCTTCAATCTCTGGCTGGGTTTGTTCGAAAGTTCTGTACCAGAAAACAGAACAGTTACGATCGAGTTTGTTTCCCATCGGTTTCCTCTCCTTTATTTCACTTACTTCGATAACGATATTCCTGCTCCTTGCCAGGAAATGAATCGAGTCGTAGTGTCATTGAAACTCCGCGCAGCGAGGGATGAAACCGCGCGGCGGCCCGGCGTCGTGCACAGCTTTGAGGATGAATCGTAAACGTCGCGATTTCTCTGGTGGTTCTTCTCTCTTTTTTTAATCTCTCCGGTTTCAAGTCACCGGGAAAGATGCCGCTTTCGTGTCTGCGCTGTCGCGGCCAAGCAACAACAGACCAGCCACCGTTCGTGATACGTTTCCAATATTCGTCGACGTCTTGTTTGCATTATGTCGGCCGTAGGATTATTGACATCGGCAATAACGAGGACGATTCGTTCCACGGTCAAAGGGATCGAAGCAGAATTGACATCGGGCCGCGTTAGCTGGGATTTATTATCGCCGAGCTAAAAGCAACGTTCATTCCCATTTCTGCCGTCGAAAGGCGGCCGAGTGTCGAACAGACATGCCCGCGTTAGTACGCGAGCTCATGTTCGCACCGTTTCGCTTCTGGAAATTGTTTCCGAGATTCTCTGTTGGTTTTTTTTCACGGCAAATTAAAACGTTTCCACGCTAAATGTTTCGAGCATATTTGCGAACACACTGGACGAAGAACAAATCCTGTCCTGGAATATTTTGACCGACTCGCGTGTTTCGTTTCGGACGAGCGCGCCGGTTAAAACGCGATCGATGCCTGATATTTCACGCAAATAATGATACCGAACGGTCCGTCAGAAATTCCGGGCCGCCGACGCGCGTTCGTAGAGGCTTCGGAGGTTAACCCCCCTCTTGCGTTTCGTACGCGAAACCCGGTGCTTTTGACATCGTGTCATCGGCCTGCCGTATCGGTTACACGCACGCATTTCGCTCATTTATAAGCGAAAACGGAGGCGGCCAATGGTCCTGGAACAGCCAGCCGGCCCGACCCGGCCCGGCCCGATTCACGAGCCAGTTCGTTTTTTTACGCTCATTTAGTATACGCTTTCAACGTTTACTGTTATGTCATCAAACGCAATTAAAATATTCATGTATTCGGAGCAACGAGACGCGCGCAACCAGTTTCAAAATTCCACGGACATTGAAATAAATCGGCTTTAATGCTCCAAAATTAAACGAAAGGAGTATTGAAATATCATAAGCAGATAATATTGTACTGGAATCAAGAGAGATTGGAGCTAGTTGGTTAATTTTTAATTTATCGAATCTTCTGAATTAAACCGTTGATATTTGTTTAGCTTGTTGCGTGCTAAAAACCTAAATACCAAATTTCTTGAGTATTTGAATTAGCGAGAAAAATTACTGAAGACAGCTCTTCTATAGACTTACAGTTGACTTGGTACTTATTTTTAAATTTAACAATAGAACTACCAAACTGGTCAAAATTATATTATAAAAATGTTTCCATAAGAAATTTTTAAATATTCATAAGCCCTGTTTAGAGTTCGGTAGTTCTAGTAGTAAAAAGTTTCGATTGTTTCTGGCTTTAACATTTTTACTATCTTAAAGGATAATTCTACGCGAAGAAATAAGTAGAAAATATAGAATACAATTTTTTAAATTTAAGGCCCCGTTTTCAAGTTTGAATTAAACAAAAAATTTTAATTAAATAGTGTTAAAGAAAAATTGGTTTTGTTATCCTCAAATCTATTTCACTATTCTAAGAATAACTATAATTTCTAAAACAAAGCCGAATGATTTATCACACTAGTTGTCGAAAGCGTACTTTTTAGACAGTTTCAAAATGCATAAAAAGATCGTACCAAATTTCCAGGAATACTGAAAATTTGGAGGTGTTTCGATACCGAATGCCTAACCTACACTATAAACAATGTCTCTACAAAATGAAATGTTGCCAATCTAAATACCCAATTATTGTCCATTGGTATCTCCCACCCTGAAACTCTTAATTTGATAGATGTCCAATTCAAGGTGTGCAAATTCTTCGTCATCCTCTACCTGCCTCAAAGTTTCAACGTCTGTTGCAACAAGTTCCTTCAAAGGATCTGGCGGTTTTATCTGAAATGGTGCAGATAAGAAAATTTTGATGCGTCCGTGTGAATAGTAATATAAAACCTGGAAGAGATGACTTTAATTATGTACCATCGCTAACGTGTTTGGCGCTCTGCTCAAAGGCCAATTTAGAAACAATTACGCTTAGCAGTTGACATTTTTTGATAAACTTTACAATGATCGTACTTCGTTTTCACGTGAATTCATCTGTCAATCAAATTCCATCGAACAGAATTTCTTAACGCATTTATCACCGCGCATCCCAATCGAATGTTAGCATTCTATATGGATACCAAATCCGGCATATTTGAAATTCAATGCTATAACACGATAGCCTTGTCGGGTTTCATTGGTAATTGACGTTCGAATTACCTCCGGGTGTTGCTGAAGCCATTCAACAAAGCCCCGTACGCTTTTCAAATTCGTGATATCCTTCCACACCACGTCCATAGTTTCTAAATCCGTGGGAACATGATGGCATTCCAGCCAGTTCTTCCGGACCTCATTTTTCGGCGGCGTGAATTGGAGGTGCCAGGGTATCGTGGTCCCAAAAGCGGTCATCTTCGGAGGTCTTTCTTCCGCTCTAGCATCTTTTAGCACCTGTTTCTTCGTCATGGAGAGCTTGCTAGCGCCAAGGCTGTTCCTTGTCTGAGCTACCTCGGCTGACACAACCGGCATCTCTCGAGTCAACACCTGGTTTAAAGAACAAGAAATAAAGTGGCCGTACGCAACAATTTTTGCAAAATCAAAACGATAAATTTTAACGTTTGATTCGCAGGTGCTCTCAGCGAATGATACAAAATTGTTCTTCAATTCTGGTAAACGCGAACAAGCACGGGCAAAGCAACAATTCAAAGGAACACCTGCAAACCGAATTTTCGTTTTGTAAAAGTATCTCTTAAATCAATAACGGACATGAGACAGCGAACAAACAATTTGATTCTACCTGCATCGCTCTGCACGCCTCCGCGTTGAAATCGATCTCGAACATGTCTTTCAGGACCTGTTCGTCGACGGTCTTGTCCGTACCGCCCAGAGTGTTCAGCCATTGGCAAAAGTCCTGGCATATGTTAGACATTATGTTGTCGGTCCTCATTTTGAGGGTGGCATTCGGGTCGTAGCCTTCGAGGTCGTCCGTCACCAAAGGGCGCCATGTAATCACCTAACACACAAAAATCTTCTTTTCACCGTCTCCTCTCCATCTCGGAGTAATCCTTTCCATTAATCCGACGATACGGCACCTTGCGTCTTGGTTTCCTTAGAAATAGAGCGTAAGGATTGTATCTGCGGTGACCCACTTTCTCCTCGCCATTGAGTGATTTGCTATCTCTCGACGTCGGCGGATGCACCTTATTAATTATAAAAAGAACCATCTTTGAAAGGAGACAGTAAACTGGAACAACTCGCTAAACTATAAATAGTAGACGCAGCAATAGTGCGGGACTATAAAAACGTATGCTTTCCTTTCTTTTTGATCTCCCCTGTCAACGGTTTATGAATAAACGTGCCTCGAAGGAAGCTAAACTATGGTCATCGTTGGTCACCGTTGGCTTGCCGACATGGCTGGAATCGATACTATCGCTCGGCCTGAACGAAGTCCTCCTTCTTGGAGGATACCAAATCGGTAATCCCAGCAAAGGCGCAATGAGATTGTAAGACTTTTCGGGCAGGATTCGTTTCAGGAGCTGAGGGTTGCACGGGGGCGGCTGATTCGAGGAAAAAGACAAGTCAGAGGGGAATTTCTCGGGGTCCAAATAACGTTTAGAGTCTACCAACAAACTCGTCAGCGATCTAATAATTTTCTTATTCTTCTCGGTGACTGAGTCACCGACCGAAATATCCGTCGAAAGGCGTTCCGAAAACTCTTTGCGCAAAATCTCTAACATACTTGCGGTGGACGTCTTCTCGTCAAGATCCTGCAAAATCTCGATGACCTCCGCAACATCAGTGAGTGGCAGCCTCGTTGCTGTCTGCGAGACCTCGGTGGTTATTTTCGCAGAACCGTCTAACCCTGATTTGCCATCCGCTGTTCCATCGGTGGAAACTTGCTCGTCGTAGGTGTCTTTTTGTACAGTGAGATCCGCAACAGTGAGTCCCTTTCGTAGAACGTGTTCCTTCTTCGCGCGTTCCACGTTCTCGAGAATCAGATTCTCTGGCATAGATTTTGCTTTCGTTAAAGGTTTACCAACTGGATCATTCTTCTCCTCTTTAATTTCTTTGGGTCCGCTAGGTTTCGCTTGCTTCTCTTGAGCTTCGTCATCGAGGGACCAGCTCTTCTTCGACGATGACTCGAGGAAAGCGATTCGGTCTTGCAGGGTTGTCGGTTTTCTGTTTCTCAAAGCTCTGAGAGGTTCCAAGCTGGGTTTAAAAACGGTCGGCATGTGACAGGGAGCTAAGTACTTCGGTCTCGACTGATCCTCGTCGATCAACATCGCGAGAGATTCGTCGTCCTCCGTACTATCGCTTCGGAGCGATGTAGAAAGTTTCGATTGTTCCAGAGTCGCAGCTCGTTCAAACTTCGCGGCGTCACTCAGATTCTTTTCTACGGAAATGGACTCCCCGTCGCGTTGATACTCTTTATCTTTTTGCGTAATTGCTTTACGCGAAGACTCGGAACCCGGTGCACTTTCTTCCGTCGTTCGTGACGCTTCTTCACGGTGTTCTTGCGCCGAGGGAGTTTCTTTAACGATTCGACTTTCTGGAATACCGTTCTCCTCATGAAACGTTACTTTCTTCGCGTCAAATTCACCATTTAAAATTCTCTCCAACGTATCCTGGAAGTCCGGCAAGCAAACGGAGTCGCTGTCTTCGGACCTGTTGCTAGGAGAAACGACGCGCTTTACCTGCGAATTGATGATCCTGTGCAAAGTGGTCACGGGGAAAGAGGTCTTTCGGTCCGATTGCAACTCGAACGATTTGTATATGCACGGTAAACACTTGTCGCGATGCCTGCGCGGGAAGCTGGACAGTTTCGGGATCGATGATAGGGCACGGCTCGAAGAATTTTCCCACGGCTCAAGGTGTGCGAATTGAGGACTCGAGCCTGATGTAGAACGCGACCCCGAGGGAATCGTCGACGACATCTTCTCCAATTTCAAAGTTGTGCGCCGAGCATCGATACCAGTGGATTGTGAATCCTTAAGCGACTCTTTCCACCGTGAAAATTCCTTGTTGCTTTCCTTGGGTTTCCCTCTACCGATCGAGTCAAATAATTTCCCTTTCTCGTCCACGATCGGTGACGAATCCTTCATTGACTCGAGAACCGTTTCAGGATTGAAGTTCAACTTTTTGTTTGCTGTCACATGCTTCAACGCTTTGTAAGCCCGATGAATTGAATATTTTAATGAATCCTCATCAGTTTCGACCTTTTGTACACGGGTTCTATGGTTTCCCATGGGTTTTGAGGATGGTAGATCGGTCCTGGAATATGCAGATTTTATTTCTGGAAACAGCTTCCTTTCCACTAATTCGGCACGATTTGACTTTACCAATTTCGGTTTACGCGTTGATGCTGTAGGCAATGTACTTAGTATCGGGAGGGTCGAAGTGGATAAAGGACGTGCTTTCGGTTTATTTTGCGCACCGGAAGAATCGCAAGTATAGTTCTCTTTATTGCAACGAGATTTGCCGAAATTAAGATCAGATCGTGAGGTATCTAATTTTGGAATTCGTCCAGCTTTGAATAGTACGTCAAAGTTGGAACTGTAAGAATTTTTCGAACGAGTTTCAACTGGAAGTTTTAATATAGGTTTTAGGAATAATTCTTTATCATTATTTTCTAACTTGTTTAATTGAGACTTTGATTTTGAAGGTGACAATTTACGCAAAGAGTTCTCGGAATCTAGAGCGCTACGTACACGAAATTTAGAAGAATGATGTTTGGGAAAAGAATTATAGGATAATTGAACGCAAGGATCTCTTACTACAATCAATCTCTTCTCTTCGTCCCTGCAGAACTTTTCCCAATATTCTTTCGACTTTGAAATTGGATATTCCCACCTAATGACAAAGACACGAATTTGTAAAATATAAGAAAGAGAAAGTATTATATCAGACGTCGCATACCTTCTGCCAGCGAGCATCATGTCTGTGCCAGATTTCATGTACTCCTCGCAAAGATCAGGCGAAAATTCACCCATTTTAGAAATTCAAGGATGTTCAATGTAGTAGATCCCCACAGACTAAGAAATGTTGCAGTGACAAGATTTAGTTTCACACCGGGTTTCGTAACCTACATTGTGAGATTCGCGAAGAAATATTCCCCAGACTTGCCTTGACTATCGATCAAACAAATTTTTATTAAATTCGAGATGCACGTGTGAAGGTAGATTTCTACGTTAGGGGTGGTTTTCGAAACTACGACAGATGACTTTACCTCCCAATGATACATCTCTGAAAACGTCCATGTTTCGACTTGGCTGAATTTTGAAAATAGTTTCCTTTTTGATAAAGTTAATGATTGGGAGTAGAATGTTTGACAGCTCAGAAATTATAACCCAAAATTAAAAACAGGACATTTACTATTTCATTATCGCTCCCTACGTTATCGACATAGCGTACAATTACAGATGAGGTTCGCAGGGTATGTATTCCGCGGATGATGGAAGGATGCTTTTTCATGAAAAGGTAAGGTGAAAATATGGAATATCAGCAGGATCCTACTCATCAATGCGTATATTTGCGGAAGTTTTCGATCTTTTCTTTCCTAAAACCACAGACCCAAGCCTGTCTTAAAGCAAAGTCACAAATGAAAAAAATTTGTTATGACTTAAAACTTGGACTTCAACAATTCCATTTGTTGCAGCACATTCCAGATCACCACTGTTATACCAATACATATATTCGATTCTTGCTAACGTGCCTAAATTCGATGACTGTAGATATCGGTGCTAACTAAATAGTGGAAATAGTATTTTTAAAACATCTATTACAGAAATATGATATATTGTACAGTAGAGATTCCCCTATCCGGACATTTATTTTTACAATATTCTGATATATCATTTTATTATCATATATCAGTTTATTATTAAAATTTTTAGATCATAGAATGATAATTAAATAAACCTTCGGATAAGAGAGTCTCTACTGTATTATTATTTTCATGCATACGTCACTTATCGAAAAATAGACATAAAATAGGCTAATCGTTAAATAAATGAATAAATTACCAATCGCTGATCAAAGAAAATTAATCATTAAAATCGGTGATTGCCAAAATTGATCGGTAATCTATATTTAAAAGGCGCTCTAATCATTAGCGTATAATGAGATCTGCAAATTTTCTTATATTTGAGATTTCATCTGTGTTGATCACTTCCAAATCATGGAGTTAAGTAGGCTTCTTGAGTTCTTTATTATTATGATCGGCGATCATTAATCAATTAGTTTGATACCCGACACCGAGTATGTATAATTAACATTTTATACTTTATGAAAAAGTTTTCGCCGTAATTGGAGGCATTATAAATTTAGTTAACTGAACAGGGATAACAGATTTCAATACTGATATGTACCAATAAATTCAATATATTTCATAAATTGTATCGTACATGCCATATTCTTTTGCATAAATAAATTACCAAATATTTAAATGGTCAGAAAACATTTTAGAATACAAATGGTCATCACAAATTTATTTCATTTAGTTTACAATCTAGAGAAGCATTAATATGAATTTATTCACTTCAAAACCTTTATTCGCTGATACAAGTTTGCTAAAAATTCATATATATGTATGATCACTAAATGTTAATCGACCTTTTTTGTAACGTAATCGAATACAAATGCACTCAAAAAATTGAAAATCAGAAAAAAATTGAAATCTCTAATGATTTAAATACAAATTAATATGCTACCGAAAACGCTTACAACATTATATTAATTTGGAACTCAAAGAAACTTGTGTACATATGCCATTCCAATTTTGGAATTAAGTATTGATTAAAACAAGGATGTCACAAAGTATTTTTCGAATAATGAATATTTTATTTTTTGTTATAATTAAAATATACACTGTGTCATGGGTGAAACAGGCGAATAGTAATCAATAGTAACAAAATATTTGTGTTATTTCCTTTAATTTCACACTCTGTTCTCTTTTTTTTTATATATATATATATATATGTATATATATATAAACATATATATATGTGTATATATATATTTTTTCCACACGCAGCAAATATGGTATACATAGTATACAGATTTAATTTCAAAAGCACAATTAGCTTGGCTTAAAATTCTTTTATTAGAGAACAGTTTCTCGCTAGTCATTGCGTATCGTTTTTATATTTTAATCATATTTAAGCCAAACTGTCGATACTTTTGTAACATCTGAGAAAAACTTGAATGTTTAAAGCCTTATCAGCCTTGTGTATAATATAATTTCGATGTACCTAAATGTAGTCTCGTAATGCCATATCTACATTTGCTATAATCTTGTTGTCGTTTTTTAATCGTTCTTTTCTTATTAATTCTTTTTTTCTTTAGTCGAGAAAATCACAAGTTCTATTGGCTGTCAAATTCCTTAAGTATGTATCATTATCGCATGATACTCTACATAGTAACAGTCTTCTCGCGATACGAAGAGCAGTCTTTGTATACCAGACAGGAACTGCTATTCAAAAGCAAATGCGAAAGAAATGTCGTAGTAGACTAAATTATATAATTATTTGCCTTTTCTCACATTCGTTACAATGCCTTAAACATTCTGTTGATTCAGTGTTTACGAATCTTTTTGTTCGCGTTAACAAGACACAATTATTTTCGTTTGCCATATTTGTATGTCTTCCACATAAAGGAGTACACGAGTGCAAGTAACAACAACATTTTCCAAGCATTGATCTCAATTAAATTTTGCAAGCTTTTCTTTCCCTTAATTTATAGTAATTAAAATATCAAGAAAACAGAAAAAAGATACTAAAAATGTGAAATAATAAAATTATCAAAGAAACCTTGTACTACATCTATAATAATTATTGCTCTTCCAAATGTTGTCTTAAAATATTTTGTAACCATCCTCTACCACTCGCGTACTCTTCGCATATCTACCCAGGACGTTCATATTTTAATTATATTTATTTTGAAATATTTTTATCTTTCTTCTTAATCGCTACTGTTTTTTATTATGTACTAATTCATACGCATATACATCATTATGTATGTGTACACGCATACACATATTACATACGAAGATGCGTATATCTCTCATCATGATACCTTATGATTCATATAAGTTACAAGCCTTACTTTTAAAATATAAACAATTAGATGATAATAGATAATACGTTTATGTTATAAATTTATGAGGAAGAAGTATGTTTAATTAGGAGTACGAACCATTGGTCCATGAATGGTAATTCCTTTTTTATATCTATTGATATTACTTCTAACTGACAAGTGCTTTCCAAACTGAAAATCTGTTGATTGATGTAAATGGTTCTATCGTTAACGACACAGCGTCGCGTTCATCTTTTTTGTTTTTTTTCTTTAATAATAAGTGTAACACCAAGCATATAATAAACAATACTTTAGTAATGCAACTTAATATGCTAAAGAATAATTAGAGTATTAAATTAAAAGATATACATGCTAGTATTATGAATCATGAATAACAAGAAACCAGGAGTAAATCAATCACTTTGAATTTTCAATAGGGTCGCTATTAGTTACTGTCTCCTCATACTTTGCCTCGTGTATATGTAGGATAGTGTTTCTTCATAGGAAAAATTCAACATTTGTAAAAAATATTTGAACATTCTCTCTCGTAGTCTGATTAATAGATCGTTCCGTGTGATACATGAGAAAACGTGCGCACGCAAAAAGAAAGATACGATTCTTTTCGACTTAACAAATCACTCCTGACTACAGATCAATGAAAAAATTTGTTCCTTCTTTAGAAACTGTACATCCGAATGTACATACGTATAAAGATTAGGATATTTGGGGCTCGAATACAGATCTTGCAAAGATCTTATAAGCTCTTTTGTCCCAAATTTCCTGATCTCAGTCTTGGACTGTATCTAAATAACATTGGTCTACTCCTTACTATGTTCTTGCTTTATCACCAAGTTTCGAGTATGTAAGATTCATATACCCTGTTATTAGTAGGGCTGATGTCTTTGAAACTGACGTGGTCCCTGACCGTTTCCTCGTGGCTTACCTTGGGCTCCATATCCCATATTACCATAGTCATCGTAACTCTCATAGTCAAAATTTGCATACATATCGTCATATCCACCTTGATAACCGTTACAATATTCAGGAATGTAGCCATAACCACCACTATAACCATACCCATATCCAGGTCCCCAAAATCCTTGATTTCTTGTGACTGGACTAGATTTTACTTTCTTGACGTCCACTTCTTTGCCATTTATCGTTTGTTTAGGAGTTTTCAATAATTTATATACAACTTCTTTCGAATCGAACGTAATGAAACAGAAACCTTTCCTCTGGTTCTTCACTTTATCAAACGGTGCTTGTATTTCAACGATTGTGCCATACTGTCCGAAGTACGTCTTAATATCATCATCTGTAATCTCCGGAGTGAGACCGCCCACAAAAATTTTGCCATACTGAGGTTTCATGCTCACTCGTTTAGGATCAACCTGAACAAGAAGATTTCTTATACGATGATGAACGCATAGATGATAGATAGAACAGAGAGATGAAGAAGTTAAATCCACAAGCTGAATTGGATAGTCTGACAATGAAAGAGTAAAAGAGAAAGAGAGAGAGAGAGAGAGAGAGTGTGTGAGAGAGAGAAAGAGAGAGAGAGAGAGAGGAAAAGAGAAATAGCACTGACCTTTCGTTTATTGATATAATGTTCACCAGAAGCCAAAAGTTTGTCGATCGTCTTGGGGTTGGTGAATACTATGAACGCAAATCCTCGCGATATGCCAGTGTAAAGATCGATTTTCACGGTGACGCTCTCGATCTCGCCGAACTTGCCAAAATGATCCCGCAATTCCTTGTCGGTAGTGTTACGCGACAAACCGCCGACGAAGAGTTTACGTTCGTCGTCCTTGCCCGGGATTCCGGCAGTAGCCTGTTGCTGCTGTTGGGGCTGCTGGGACTGCGATTGTTGCTGGGACTGCTGCTGTTGCTGAGACTGCTGCTGTTGCGTTTGCGATTGTTGCCCGGTCCCTTCGGCCTGAGCTTGATTCTGGTAACAGTCAACCGCCGCCATCGTGTTTCGTTTTCTGGACTTACCGCGTTAAAACCACGTCGAGAAATAGCAAGCGAACTGGTCGAACGGGCGAGATCAGTAAAAGCAACGGTATACTGGCCACCAGAATAATTTCGGAGCTGTTGGCACGCGTCACAGTCGGTTCTTATGGTGAACCGGTGCCGGCTTACGACCGAAAGAAAGAGAGTCAGCAACAATTTCCGATTCCCTCTAAGCCTCTATTAACACCACGCTATTCGTTCTTTCTGCTCGGACGCGATTCATCTCTCCAATCGGAACGACAGATTCAACGGGCAACGCCGGAAATTCCAGACCGTTTCCGGTGATCGTTTCGTTACTAACATTAACGCAATTTTATCGAGGAACGACAAATCCAAGCGTTTCTTCACTCGTTCAAACTCTAAATTGCTTATTTAGTTTTTAAAACGTGTTTTCCTTCCTACAACTGTCTGTCTCGAGAAAGTCCTTGAACACCGATGAACACGAAAAATGTGCGAATACCTTTGTTCCTTCTACTGTACAAGCGGTGTCTGTATCGGTTCGAAATAGTATGTACAATACACCGACTGTTTCTGTGGGGATGGAGTTAGAACGTATGCTGGCTGTCTGTTCAAAGTATTTCGTTTCGCTTCTCGCGTGACTGTAGGTTTAGGTTAGGTTAACGTTTATGTTGTAAAATAATTTTTTGCAAACTAAAATCATTTCTGTGCAATAATTCAGACGTTGTATAGATAAGAGGAAACTAAAGGCTGCAAGATCAACATAAAGCGAGGATCACTGCGAAATAGAAGCACACTCGCAATCGTTCCAGACATATATTTCGTTTTTACCATTTAATTAATTATTTCCGACGTTTGAACGCTAGAAAAATGACTTTTCGTCGATTCAATTGTTGTTCGAAAACTCGGAAATTTCGTGAACGATCTTACTTATTTGCACACTGTTTAAAGTCGTTGCTTTCTCAGTACATATATAAATATAGCCAGACAGAGAATGTTGTATAAATAAAACACAGGCCCTCGGCAACCCCAGCTTATCTTTTCTTCGGCGGCACGGTTTAAGAATAGAATAAGGTTCTACGGGTAGACTGATGCGTTGTTAATTATAGATCACGCTTGACGGTGCCCACGAAAAAATGCTGCAAAAGTTTTAGCAAAAAATTTCTAATTGCGAAACGATTGTCGCTACAATGACGAACAATTCGAGGGCCAACGTTTTCTTTTGATAATCGATGGGACACTTCGCCCGAAACTGTTTTACCATCGCGTCAACCTGAAAACAATATGGCTCCCGGTTCGTACGATGGCGCCACTGGCACCGATATGATTTTTTATCCACTCTCACGTTTAGACAGACTTCACAGTGCATCCGTCGTGTAACAAGTGATTCGAAGATTCTTTTACACTCTGTGACACGACATACGATTGAAAATACCTTATCTTTCAAGATAATAGTTTTACTTTCGTTCTTTTACTCCCATATAGCGCAACACCTTTCGCTATCTTTGATCCTCCTCGAAAGAGGAATAATCTTGCCAAAAGATGGTATAAATAAATACGCTCGTATATAGATTCGCGACACAAGGCTAATGACTCGTTTGATACCTGCATGCACGTATAAACAAGGATGTACTTGGGTCGCGTGCCTGTAAAGTTCATTTTTCCGCGAATTTTGACCGCGATTGTACCAACCGTACTATTATTCTCGTAGGTGTCCGTTACATTTTGGGAAATGGATTCCGAACCCCATAGTCGGTTTTTCCTCTCCGTCCATTCGTTACCATATTCCGACGAGAACATGCACGAGAATTCAAGGGATCATATAACAGACAGGATCCAATGAACCGAAGAATTTCAATTAAAACGAGAGACTGTGAGCGCATTCAATAGATCTCGGTGTATCGGTTCAGTCGAGAGTTGAATCGCAGCGCGCGCAACGCTGCAGAGAACAGTAGATTAAGTCGTAGAACACGGACAAAATTCAAATTGTCGAATCCGTTCGCATCCAATGAAATTTCAGCTATTGTTTCTTGCATGCAAGAATTAAATTTCGACGTGAAGACGAGTTGTCACAGATTACTTACAATTTTCGAGTTTCAAAGGCAGGGAAAAATTCAGATTCTAATCAGAACTAATTGTGTAGCGTTACTTACCAATTTTATAGGAGCAGACACAGTCATTTTAAGCTAGCACAGTCATTTTGAAAAGAGCTGTAATTCAAAATCTGCATTTCACCGAAAAATTGTATTAACCGTCGACTAAAGCCTTGAAACTATCCTTATTAAAACCTGCTCCCCTCATTACACCGAATTAACCAACCTCAACTCATATTAATTCCCAAGTAGTTGGAAGCTGTCCTTGAAACAGGATCAAACTATATCCAAACCATCTACCCAAGGTTAAACATTCACGCAACATGATCTACATGATGCTAAAGAAATCCAACGAGTTTCTACATCGGTCACGATCGCTGCAAAAGATAATCAACTAGACCTCGATGCCTGGATCAGTAGCAACATACAGCCGATCTAGTAAGTACTCGAACGACTCATATCTATTCTCCGGACTTGAATTTCGATTCGAAAAACGAGTTCCGTGTATCTCCGCCTGCGCACAGTGCACGCAGCTTTATACATAGTAAGGGAGGGGGTGGGCGTCGGGACGCCAGGCGTCGCTGGCGTCGAGCCGGCGGCATATCGTCGAGTCGAACGTGTCGTGTGCCGTCGCTGTTGCCGTCGTGGTAGTCATCGTCGTCACCGAGACTGTTACAGAGGATATTTAAAAAAAAGAGAAACCGACAATATTCAAACCAGCCTCTGGTTCTCTCGTAAACGGTCTCGCGCTCGGGAAAAGCTCAGCACCGAATTTTCGTGATTCCTCTCCGGCTAAGGCAGACAGAGGCAGAGATCGAGAAAGAAAGAGAGAGAGAGAGTGAGAGAGAGGGAGAGAGAGAGGAGGAGAGGAAGGAAGAGAGAAAGAAAGCGGGCTTCCGGTGGTCGAGAGAGAGTGTTCGTACGGATACGCGAAGCTGCACGACGGTACAGCGGGCGAGTAGCAGCGGTGTTGACTCTACACCGTAGAGATCGCAGGAATAGCGGGTAATGTTCGTTCTCCGTAAGGGCGAGAACGGGGAGGAGGAAGAAGAGGACGGATAGGAGGTGGTGGACTCCGAGGGATTCGAGGGATAGAGACTTGAGACGGAGCGGAACGGGACGGGACGGGGCGAGACGATACGGGAGGAGAGAGCGGATCACAGGAGGAGGAGGCGTCGGAGGTGGAGGAGAAGGAGGAAGGGACCAGACGGAGGCTCGAACAGTCGTTGTCCCCGCGGGTGAACCGAGAGTAACGCTCGAAAGTATCGCGGGTTGTTGCGTGGGACACGAGACGAGATCGCGGAGCAGCACGAGAGCGAAGATATGCACGCAGCGAGCAGGTAAGCGATTGATTCGACGACGCCTCTTTCTACGCGTATAGTTCCAAACCCGCCCTCGTGTACGCGGAAGTTAGAGAGTAAGAGAGAGAGAGAGAGAGAGAGACAGAGACGCTGAGGTGGAGGGAGGGAGAGATAGGGTATACATGTATGTACGAGAGAAGCTTGCGACAAAGACGATCGCCGCGATCTTCCCTGAGGTTCGGCGCGTCGAACGATCCGATCGATGAATCCCGAACAGGGGAGGGACGGTAGGGAGGTATATGGAGAGAGAGGGAGAACGAGGAGTAAGATCGAGGAAAGAGCAGGCCGCGTAACTAGGTGTACCATGAATAATGCGAGTGCAGGTCGCACGATTTTTTTCACGTTCGTGGAAACCGTGAGGGTGTAAGGGGACGCGTCCAGGTGTACATGTATGTGCACGGGCACAGAGGTGCGGGGATACGCACACACAGGTAGAAGCGCGTACATATAAATATAATCGAACGCACCCAGATATCTATTTATAAGTTTAAACACAAGGCGAGAAGAAGGAGTGGTGGTGGGAATATCGCGGCGGTGGTAGCGATGGATGTGTACGTGCGTGCGTGCGTGTCTGCGTGTCCATTGGCAGCTTGGTAGTGGTGTTCTCCCTCGGCTAGTGGTCTCTATCACGGTGGTGCTCCGCTGCCTGATCGCATAGTGATCGCGATCGCGTCGTTTCAATGTTGGTAGGCGACGACATGCGAGACCGCAGGAGAAACAAAAAGGAGGATAAATAGAGGAGGAGAGAAAACTTTGTGGAAGACGGGGGACGGTGTAGAATGTGTGTTTTTCTCTTCTGCTGGCATAGTGACCACGATTAGGTCGGTTCTTTGTTGCTAGATCCGCGGTGACACTGGAGGAAGAATTTTCTTTGCGCCTGAACTCAAGGGGCTAGAAGGAGGAAGTCGAGAGCACGAGGTGCAGAAAGTGACCTTTCCTTTTTTGTTGGCATAGTGATCACGATTATGTCAGTTCCTTGCTGGTAGACCTGTGGAGGCACGGAAGAAAGAGCTTTCTTGACTGTAAGTCTTGGAGAGACTGAGAAGAGGTTGTAGAAGAGGAAGCCTGAAGAGGAAAAAAGTGTAGAGCGTACTGCTGATATAATTGTCACAATTATGTCAATTTTTTATTGGTAGACCTGCTAAAACCTGTAGAAAGAACTGTCTTGACTGTAAGACCCGAAGAGAAAGAAGAAATCAGAAGAGGAACCGCAAAGTGGAGCAAGGTTTGTTTTCCGCTGAGAGGTGTGCAAATAAACCAAAAGAGTAATTTTCTATGCGCTGAGGCCCGAAGAAGGATAGAGAGGAAGAGGATGAAGACGTCATTGAAGAAAAACGCGAAAACCGAGGTGTAGAAAGTGCGTTTTTCAATCATCGCCAGCAACGAAACTGGAGGAAGAATTTCCTGTACGGTGAAGCTCGAGGAGGAAGAAAGCGGAGGTTGCCGAAGAGGAAAGTGTGTTTTCCGTGGTGCATAGCGGAACAGCAAGAAGGAGGAGTGAGAGAAGAAGTGTTGAGAGGAAAGGAAGAATAAGAGAGACAGTTGCCTAGCTATTAGGAGGAGATTAGGGAGAAAGGATATGACTAGCGGATACGCCCGGCTCACGTGATAAGCATTCGCTCTAGAACGATACTCCGCTCTCTTGGAAGATATGTGGTAAGTTTGAGACCTGGTGACTAATATTCGTAACCGAGGCTGTCTGAAAATATGGGGGTTGAGCATTTTATGGTAGTCACCAGTTGAGGGAACCAGAGGAAGTTGAACGATCTTCGCTATTATCGAATGAATACGGTCCTTAAGGGTTTCCTGCAGATTAGGAACCTTCAAAGAATTTTTATTTCGTGACACCTCCACAGTGGTCTTTCCTCCAGTGTCTATGTTGCCTAATTTTGCGCTTTTTTGTTTGTGTTACGTCTCAATTTTCTCACGATACCTGAAGAAAAATTAGAGAATCTGAAATCGGCAAACATTAATCTCTTGTTCCGTATCATCGAATCTCATAAGGAATTGAGACAAAAAATACAAAATTATTTCTTGCTTTTAAGTTGAAACACAATTTGATTCTGCTGTCATCAGCGTTCAAGTATCCAAGGAAACGTAGCCATACGATAAGTACTAAGGCATGATAGTACTAGGGCAGCAGTGAAGGATATGACACGATCTCATTAGAAGAGAAATCTCTTGTCCTGAAACTTTTCTTCTATCTCTTGCAATTTGCGAGTCTCGAAGTAGCTGAAAATTCCGGAGCTGAAAAGGGGTTTGAAAAAGGGGTTGAAAATTCGAGAACGCGTTGTTTGCGAAAAGAATGACGCCTAATAATAAGGGGGTCGAAGTAGGCTGTTTCGTATAACACTGACCGAGTTGCCGCCCTCCCTCTGACCGCATACACTTTCTCGAACCCCTCTTTATGGTCCCGCTGGGTTTATTGCCTCGGTACATCGAGACCTCGTTCTTCTCTTCCCGTCCAAGAGGAAACTGGATGTTAGCGTTCTTCTCATCGTACACGATCCGTTGGATCACGATCGACGATAGTAGGTACCAAGAACTGTTTGACGTCGTGAAAAACATCCTGCGCGTAATCATCGTTTCGACTGAAGTGCGTCAATGAAGAAACGTTTAAGCTAGTATGGTCTCGATCAAAGATCAGTTTGGGCGTTGAACATCATCGATCGGTAAACAGAGAAGGAAAGCGAGACGAAATTTTTATCGTGGTGGAAATGGTATTATTTGCTTCTTTAAGAAAGTATAGTGGCCGCGGTTGTGGTCGTTTGCATTGTTTGGTGTTATGGGAAAAGCTCTATTGGACGATTTCGTGGCGGCAAGATGATTTTACGTTTTAGCTTTTATTAAGGAATGAAAATGTCCGCTGATAAATATCTGTTCGTTATCTATTCTGTTTTATGGCAAGCTACATACTTCATACTTAGAATTTTCATAACTATATCCTCGATCAAACGAGGATGCAAGTTTCTTCTCGTGAGGATTTGTATTCATACTTACGTATCATAGTAAAATACAAAGTTTATTCTGTTGTTTTATGCAAATACTTTCGCATTCGTTGTTTCCAATGTCTCTTAGTTTCAAGGTCGGTTCGAAACCGCAATTAAAAAAGAATGTCGCAGCCGATCGAAGACCGGCGCAGGAGGCGCCGATGGCTCGTTAATTGGAAAGTGCTGCTCCCACGCTCTCTAAATCCCGGTCGTTAATTCTGGCGTAAAGAGACAATAGCTAAATGCCATTAAAAGGGCAACATGTCCCTTCTTTATTGCCATTGTTGGAAGGATCGAAGTTATTGCGCTCGCGCTCTTCCACGAAACGAAGCACCACGGAGCATCGTTCCGAGGGTGCCCGAAGACGATCCTTCAATTTTGTCAGCCTTTTTCCTGGAACGACCGCTACATCGAGGACACGAGACTCTTTCCCCTTCGCAGGCGACCGGCCTCTTCGAATTTCAATCTCCCTTTACCTCGTCTGTCATCGGCTCTGACGTTTACGGGCGCAATCTGCGTCCGCTCGTGAGGTCCTCGCCTGGTGTAACAACCTTTGGATAGCGAAGGTTCATTGTCGCCTGTCTATTGACGACCCCTCGACAAAATTTTTAGTGTCCAAAATATTGACTCTTTGACATGTCTGTGCTGACTCTGATACAGATTAGATTGTTTGAAAATTAGAGAGATCCTCGTGCAAGTCTCGATTTTCATGATCCATTTTATAAAAACCAGGATCGGAAACTATTACTATCAGAAAATTTCTTGTGTTGAAAATAGAATAGATTCTAGAATTCTAAAAATGTATAACTACTGTACACGTATAAAGACTCGCAATCTAATTATTAGGTGTAATGCAATTGAGTGTTGGGTTGGACTATAATTTTTTTGTTTCTGCTACAGATAGAAACAGATTGCAGAATACAATTTTATATTGTTGATCAAACTTTTTTAGTTCGTCTTTCATAGAAGTGCATCAGAGCAGTTACAGAATGGTAAAATAAATTTAAAATTCTCCACTAAACGCAGGACATTCAGAAACACATCGGTTGTATCGAAAATCACTTAATAGAATTCCTAACGAAACAACGACCCTAAAAGAAGTGATTGGATCACGTTACTGCGAAGAAGTCCTTGATGAAAGACCTTTTTGGACTACTAAAAAATGTATGGAACAATCCTTATCTATGAATCCTTGATTTGCTCTCATGGTGCACAAATCGGAGCCACCGAAGAGCACAAAACAAGGTGTCCAAACTACGGTGTACTTTGGCCAAATACAATGATTACGATGCTTTATAAAATGAATTTGCTTCGAGTCGTTTCAGACGATCTCGAGTTCCTCGCAATCACAATTAACGGTGATCATCAAGATGACTTACGTCCATCTGGATTAGCGACAGTCTAGAAGTTCATCTCACGAGCGGGTTTCTCGCGACTGGAACCTAGGAAATCGTTCGCGGACGAGAGGAATCAAACGCGAGAGGCGTTTCTCGCAGCGATCAATCTTATTTTCGTCGAAAGCCGGCGGAAGGAGACCGCAGCCTTGTTTCGGAGAAGTCTGGTCGAAACGGGGACACCGGGATATCCGGCGAGTGCGCGATAAAATTGGAAACATGAAGGCGCGGTTTTCGCGGAAAAATTCCGGTGCTTCTTTCGATTACCGAACATGCGACCCTCGGGGTTGCCGGAAACTTTGTTCCTTGGAGCGGAGAACGAACAGAAACAAAACAACACCGAACAAAACAGGAAAGCCACACGACCATGGCGGAATAAATGGACAGCGCCGCGCCGATACACCGTGCTCGATCGAATTCTATTACTTCGCCCCTGCCGCGACCGTTTATTAAAGCTAATAAAGCGACCAACTTGCGTTCACAGAGCTTCAACGTGCAACCAGAAAATTGAACTACGGAAAAGCTCCTCCCCTCCGAGCGTTTTTCCAAAAATAAATGAAATTGCAATTTGCAGCTGCAACGGCAACGCATTCTTCCGGGACGCAGGAGAATTAAACCCGTTACGCTCTGTGAAATTTCTAGGAACATTAAGCCATCCGTTAATGAGAGTTCGTGCCTTGTAGTTCCTCTAGGCGAGAGCCATATGTCCCTTACGATCTCTAATACCCAGAGCCCAGAAATTAATCCCGCGGGAAAATAAACGCGTGCACCGGTCTCGCAGGGTTCTACTATCACGCGACTCTTATTATTATTACGCCAGTGTTGTCTGCTATTTAAACGTTCTTACGCAGAGGATCCCCGTTATCCGAACAGACTCCTGGAAACAGATGATATGGATTCGACGAATTTCGGTATTTTAGACCAACCAATCTTGATGGTTTCAGAGAAGTGAGAACGGTTGCTTGTCGAAATGTTTACTTTGTTGGAATTACGTGTTAGGTTCTGTTTGCTCTAACGATAATTTATTTATTTATTATTACTTATTTATAATTAATATTTAATTTTCGTGTATAGAGTCGCTAATTGATCTGTTGACAGACGAATCTCAAACCGTAAAATCAAGTATATTGTCATAACTAAATTAATAGGTGAAAGAGAAAACAGTAACTCTACTAGAAAAATTTGACAATTTGATTATATTATTTAAAACCCGCTACAATTATTCAAGATGAGAATAATTTTTCGAAAAGGTGAACGATCTATGCTTTTGAATATTGTTCCGAAATTTTTGCGGCTAGCGTTGTTGTTGATAAAGTTGTTGGGATACGAAGAGCACGTTGAGCATTTTAAAAGGTTTCGATCAATTTTGAGTTGTTGCATGGGGTAAACGAAATTTTTTGGACAGGTTTTACTTATACCAGTGGAAAGTGACTACCTTCCTGTGTAAAATAATCGCAGGTTAGTTGCTGTACAATTTTTTTTGGACGAACTATGAACTTGACATCCTTTGAGATAGCTATTTCTATTAAGTAAGCATTCACGAAATCGCCGATTAGTAGATCGACAAGACTTTGAAAGCGTGTTGAAAGACTTCTTTGATAACAGAGATGGAAACATTTGGCGGAAAAGGAGTAGAAAAATTGCTAAACCCTCGATAAGATGGTATAATAGAGGGTAATGGTGCTAAATTCTTCGAATAAGTTAATGGTCGATCCGAAACTATGTATAACATGTTAACACAGTTCCAACTTGCATAATAGTGTCCAATGAACTTTGCCTAACAAGACGGTATAGTTCAGTATTAGATTACGAGCACAGAAGCATGTTTAGATAATGGCTGAAGACGTCTCACCTCTATCAACTTTTGCTAACAATCTTTCGATCCACAATGTTGGTAGAAACCCTAGTAAAATTGTTTCTTCCCTAAATCGGTTTTTCTCGAAAATTACACCCGATTTTCCTGCTTAATATCGTGCAAACTGAAACAAGAAAAAGATTCCTTCCATTGACTAAAAAATTCCTTACGATAAAAATAAAATTATTTATCACTGGCTTTTATCGATATACACGATCTATTGTATTTTGGAAATTTGCAGACGCCATAAATGCATGCAGATCCACTGGTCGAATCATGGATAATTAAACCCTGTCATCAAAGATCAATTGCAAACATTTCCTCAAAGTTACAAGCCCGAAGGGATCTTTAATATTCAACGATCCTCGAATTCCGATCGTTCGTCGACAAGTTTGACCAGAGAACAACGCGTGCAACGAGAATAATAATCTGTTATAGCAATTTTCAAAGGCACCGGCGTGCGTCACAATGTCTAGCCGATTCAGGGCTGGCGCACACGTAGTTTCCCGGGGCTATTATGATGATAGATGTCGATGGATCGTCGAAACGTAGCCCATCGTTGTCGGCGAAAACAAGAGGGTACGGCGGATTCACGAGAAACGCCGTCAGCGTTTCGCGATAGATTCCAGTTTCACCGCGAGACCAAAGCAGAATTCATTTCTTTACACGATCGCGTTCGTCTCTGAGTAATTTACACCTCGTAAAGGCAACGCTCCTGGCGGAATGCCTTGGAATGCCTTGGAATGCCGGAATCCGAGGCGAAACCTCATTATCTATCGACCCGAATTTCTTCGGGGTTTGTCTGCGATTTTCGGCCGAGGGACCAGGGCAACCAGGTCGACCCGGGACAATCCGAGGTACTTCCGGTGTGAACGTCCGAACTTTTAGAAAACCAATTCTGATAACGTGGGCGTTTTTTCGCTTAGCGAATCACGAAGAACATCACTTAAGGATTGTTGAAAAAGTTCGAATCATTTAGTCGCTGAAATTGATTTCATTGAAATGAAATTTCTATTGTATTGTTTACACGACGCCCATCTTGACTTACATAAATCAACTTGCCAAATGTTCAGTAGGCAAATTGCAAGGAAATTTATAAGGGGATAATAAACAAAAGAACAAAAATTATATTATAGTGTTTGCAAAATATTTTCTAATATGTTCCAACACTAGAATCATCAATACAAAATCATACATTCGTTCAAATTGATTTTTTCTAAAATAAAACTTCCGGGATATTCGTAAAATATTTTATAACCTTGCAAGGTGAGATGAAAGGGAGACTAAATTTCTGTTTCTTTGAATCGGTGTAAAATATGTTTTTACGGGGTCTCTTCTCTACACCCTGGTGTAGCACTCTGTAAAACTTCATTGCAACGTGTATTACAAGTCATCTAGTGGAAGCATGACCGTATGGCTCTACCATTTGATAACGTTCTTAGAAAATGAAGGCTATATATGAAGATTTTAACCCAATTGCAGATTTGCTATATTCAACATGTCTATTTTGTCGTGTCTTCTCATTTCCATGATAAAATTTTCGAGTTTCAGAGGCTTATTAAAAAACTCTAGAATTTTGTAAGACTATTTGAAAATATTAGAATTTCGAAGCATTGCATTTTAACACTGCAAGAGAAGATTGCTTCGAATCGCAACAGCCGCTTAACGACTCAAGAACGTAATTTCCAAAAATCATTCAAACGTCGCAGAATCACTAGAGTCGCTATAACATTCCTGAAGCAAACTACTATGACGGAAGTAAAACTTCTTAGCTTGGCTGATTAGGAACACATACTTTTATAAATTCAATCTCTCTCACCATTTTCAGATACATTACCGAATAGCATGATCAAGCTTGTATTAAATTGTTTACAGCACGTGTTGGGACATTCGCAACGCGATGAAAATTGGCAGACCAATACATAGGAGCATGCAGTAGTGCCTCGAAAAGCCATTAAACTTTATCCGATGCCGTCGTCGCGAAGAAACCAATAGAGTCCGGTTTCTTTTCGATCACACTTCGTACTTTTCTATACCGGTGCTTCTGACGTCCGTCGCGATTGCGCAGCCTCGTTGTAGGAAATGAAAGGCGAAACCGTCCGAAAACAGACCAGCACTGTTGTTTCCCACGTTAAAGACGCATTCAGCGGTCTCGAACAGCGGAGAGCATCGCGCAAACAAATTCTAAGAGCCGAACGAATTTTCAAACGAATTCCTGCATCGCTCTTACAACAGCGTGTTTGCTTTTACCTTTATCAAAGATCGATTCTGCGGACCCTTAGCGACACAGTTAATGCTTTGCGCAACGGCGATGAGTTAACTGGCTTTTAAAAATGGAGGATGGAATGTTCATCGCGTTTCGTCATTCAATTCAAAGCTGATCAAATACAAACAAATAATCCTGCCAACGTTTCCTTTGCATCAGACGATGTAGTATTAAGTGTATAATAATGCGCTGATTAAAGTCAAATTAAAATGAACGTATTTACAAAACTGGAACTTGCTTCGAGTCCAATTCAACGCTTAAATCGTTATTTGCGAAATTGTTATTTAAAGGAAATAGTGAAAATTGTTGAGTTGCTTTCAGACCTAACATAGTTATTGGCTAAGAAGTAATGATCGGGATCAGAGTGGATTGTGAAACGATAAAAGTTACGCGGTCAAGAAATTGGTCGCATAAATGTGCTCCTATGATCGAGCAACTCTAGTGGGTCCATAAAGAGTGGACTCCGACATTTTTATGGCTCGTATTTACACGCCATCCGAAACGATTGGGTGGCACAAATTTGTTATACGTTAACTGATGCGGCAATCGTCTGGTCGACAACATTACGGCTAATAAAGCGAACGGTGTCTTCCCATTAACTTTATCCATTATTCCTAAACGTGGATCCTCTGTATAGAACACCAAGGATGAGAAGACGAACATATATTGTAGAATAAGATCTTTGTGAAAAGAAATGATATCCTGATGCTCAACCAAGGCAAATCCGAGTTTAGGTGAATTCTACCAGCTGAAACTTTTCATTATTTTGTACTTCGTCGATTATGTCTCGGACGAGTTTCGAAGTCTGAGTTCATCGAGGGACAATTTTTGCGACACTATACGTACATATCGTTCATTCACTATTTGAGGACGACGTTACACGAACAATATTGACACAAGCCGGAAGGGATAGAGAATCAGACGAAGGAAATACCGAAGATTAAATAGTCTTCTTTGCTGTTCCCTTCGCCGAACATTTCCCGCGGATGATACGAGTTAATCGAGTAAAAGCATTCGATTCCTTGAATACGGTAATTCTAATCGATACGTACACACGTTCGCAAGAGACTCTACAGACTCGGGATCGATCTACTTGCGAAGCGAGCATGATAGAAACTAGAAATAGTATTTAGATGCACCGCTTTTTATTTTCCAGTATTCGCAAAAGCGATCTGGCGTTTGTTTCAAGCAGAAATGATTCCCGCCGGCTGTCGACATCGTTTCCTCGGTAATCAGTCCCACGACGATAATCCAGTGACCGAAGATCGATCGTTTCGATTAAAGACGATGGCCGATTGGTATTTAGATTACCAAAGAGGCTGATCGTCGCGACTGGTTTCAACAAGGATTCCCGATGCCGGAACCGTTTGGCTTCCATTAATTACAACTTTGCAGGCTAACGATCTAGAAATCGGTCAGCACCCTACGCAAAATATTTCCTCTTGGAGCACTCGTTCTCTTATTACTAGTCTGCGGATTTTTATACAAAATAAAAATTGTTTACATCAATTGCAAGAAATGTAAACTGAATAGCAAGTTATTTCTTTCTTCAATAACTTCAATCTAATTTTCTTAATATTTTGTTTAAATACAACACTTTTACAAAATATATGATTTAGTAAAGAATATGAAAGTACATATTCTTCTTAACCAGTTAGGCATTTTTGATGAGTGTACTTGTTATGCAGAAATGGCAATTCTATGTGTTATGACGATTACACTCATCAGGAACAGTTAGCTGGTTAATAAGCATTTAAATGACTCGGTTGTATGCAACGAAGCTTGACAGTTTTCTTTTAAACGTAACAAGAGGACACATAATAATAATCCGAATAATTTGGCGAGTTCTAAATGAAATTGCTGTCGCTTTTGAGTCATTCTTTAAGAAATTCCCAAACAACGGTAAATAAACTGTTAAAATACGCTAGAGAGTTTGACATACATGTTTTAGCTTCTAATTCAATATGTTCATCGTGTGTTACTAACGGGTTAAACGGAACGCATGTTTTCATAAAGTAGTACTTTCTCAAAGTTCGTGTTTCGCAGTATGAGTTTAAACAACAACGCGTACAAAGTTTCACTTGATTACCTATACATGAAGTACGAAATTGTCGCAGTTGTGTAGGCGGTTGTTAGGGAACGCGTTAATATTAGTTACAGTTTGCATCGATCGTAAAAAGAGGAAGTATAAATATAATAGAAAATTTTGACCATTTATATGGACTTACAAAAATGAATTTGGCTAAAAACTTACTTTTACGAAGCAATGTAAAATAGTTGCTTTTATTTATTTATTTGTAAACGGGTTAAATCCTTTGGCATAATGAAGTACAGCTTGAATAAGTAAATACAGATAAGAGAAATATCACTAACATATTTCTCCATCGAACGAAAATCGGTTCGTTGTTATTCGTATTTTTCTTATAATTATTTAATAAAGAACTTTTGAACCTATTTTTATGTGACATTTTTATCTTATTTTCACTCGTAGAATATGCTTATACCGTTTGGCCAAAAGAACCTGGGACATCCTGTATATTAACCCTTTGTACTCGCGTGGCGACACTGAGGCGCCACTAAAAATTGGTATCATATTTTTCAAAATATTTGTAACAATATCAGATTCCTTTATATTAATCTTTATTAAAAGATTGTTGATATTGTGAATACTGTACTTGCGAATAGGCTCAATTTCATATGCATAAATGGCAATAAATCATATAAAATGGAAATCACAAAACATGTTTTGGATTTCGAATTAAAATAGCTTCGAGTGCAAAGGGTTAATGGCGCTTTCAGCGTTAAGAAATATTAAGTGGAAAACTTGTACTTTTCATCTCATATTTTCGCACGCTCGCGACACTCTCGCCTTCTTCTAAATGGGACGTGTGAAATTCGACAAGCGCAGACTCTTCTGATTAACTGTGCGTAGTAGAGGGTAAACTTTGGCAAAGGGTGCCGGCGTACTGCAAAAGAACCGTTGCTGTAGGGAGAAAAAAACATTGCTCGTAAAACCAGTACCTCCGTGAAAGCTGGGAGGGTTAAAAGAGGACGGAATAAAGAGTGTGCAAAGGAGAGAGGGAGAGAGAAGGAGGGAAGCCTTTGCAAACGGTGAGAAGGAGCGAAGACGGAGGAGCAACGTTTCCGGCTCTATACATCCTACGTAATTCTATTGTTCGTTAACGCGATCCGAGTTTTCCAAGCTGATATTAATATTTCAGCGTCACAGGATCCTTTATCGACACGGTGAAAGAGGGTTGATCGTTCGTAAAATATGCACTTCCTTTCTCCCCTTTTGCCTTCTCGTTTCTCGTTTCCCGGTATTCATATTCACCCGACTACTGCTGCTGATAGTAATAATCTTGTTATCGACGACGACGGAACACAATATTTATAACAGGGAACGGATTATGGAATAATGAAGTGACAACGCTTGCACTTTCGAGATTGACGCGAATGTATTTACGTGTTGTGTTTCTGAACCAACAAGGGCAATTTAATTAGATGATACAGAATATCTGAAAATTTGTAAATGTAAGATAGTACAGCCTCAGTTCCCCTTTTTGATTTATCGTGCGTACAAATTGATTCGTAAATTAATTTATTCTCTTCTCATAAAGGCGTTATTTACCTACAAACAATCGAAATACGAGACAATGAAAAGCGATCCTCTCTATTGGAGCGATTTGTTTCCTTCTTATATTAATGTTAACTCTTTCCAGTTGTTAAATATAATTTCACGAAATTAATAATCAATTGATACGAATCACAACAACATCCAGGATTACGTTCATATTCATATTCAGTTTATTCGATGCACAAATTAATGAATTTATTTGCTTGCCGCGCTATGGAATATCGCGTTAATGATGAATCGATACACATCGCGTAATTATGCAAAAAAGACGACTACTTTCATGAAAGTCAAACTAAATGAATTGCAAGGTCCGCGAGCTAATTTCTGTACTCCGATAAAATGGAAATGTGCGCAAAGTTCCTGAGCACAACTGCAAATATTATTAGAAGCTTAGCAACCGGTAAAAGTGAGTAAACGGCTTGCGATTATTTATTCAAAGACTTAACAGTTCGACGAGCGTTCGACATTAAATTGAAGATGGTTGTCGGTGATCTTGCTAACTCGTAATTGATCGCCGCCGATAATTCTGTTTCGAGAGTCCTTAAAATTCCGACTGAAATCCCGCGGCGACACGTTGCACTCGAACCGTCAAGCGTACCCGTCGAAGGACGGACGCCGATTAATCGGCAAAAATCTATTGACGATTCGCGACACTTGGGAAACGGAAACTTCGGCTGTCTGCGACTGGAAAAGCAGATGTTCGAATTGATCGTCGCCCGCAATACAATTCGCGCATCTGGAGCACAGACGCAGACGCTTCGTGCAACAGAACGCAGCGCGAAATTGATCGTGTTTCAATATTAATTCGATTCGAACCGTGACTCAAAAGTCGATCGCTGTTTCCTGAAAGAGATTCTCAACGCGACTGTTCCTATTCAAATGTTCCTGGTCTGTTTCTCTCGTTTTCTGAATCACGCCCCTTTCGACTCCCTTGTTCTGGACACGCTACTGAAGTTGCACGACTTACTGGAGCGAACTTCATCGAACGTGACTCGCCTCCTTGAACTCTGAGCTTCTCTTCGAGCTTCGTATCTTATGTCTCGTGGTCTAGACATTAAACAAATCGTGAACGAGCGTAGTGCAGAATGAAGAGGTCATGGATCAGAACAATCGCTATAAAAATGTCTAAAATATACTTTATACAAATTGTTAAACAGACAATCCAAAAAGCTAAGCAGGGTAGATGTTCCAATTACTGCCATTTTAATTATTTTAGAATAATTTCCAGAATAATAATGCTTAATATTTCTTTTATTCAAGAAAATCTTTTTATATAATGAATATTACGTTAGTTGCTAGGAACTTACGAGACATCTCAATACTTCTAATTGTTCATCGATTCTGACAAAGAAGACACAATTTGCGTTCTTGAATGATTTTAAACGCGCAAGCAAGTCTTTTAAACAAGCAAGTCTCGAAACTCGAAACTAAAGACGAAGCATCAATGGACGAAAACCGTGATCGATTACCGGTGCGTTTAAAAAGTATCGCGATCGAATCGGCAGTCTTATGAAACAGACTTTAATGGGAACTCGAAGCGACACATCTGTCAATTTGAAATTCAGACGTCCCATCCCACGGGCAACGTTAACTCTGCTGAGAGAAGTTGTAACGAACGAGCGATCGGTCACCGTTGCAGCACCCGTGGCTTCTTCTTGAAGCCGTACTCGAGATATTTTTACTTCTAGACACATGTCCGGGCACCCGTCAAGATCGTCGAACTCCTCTTATCTATCATTTCGAAATGAAATGAACTCGAATTGTTTGCTCTAGCCCATTCTGCTACGGATCTTCCCTCTATCCAATGGCATGGCATGAATTCTAGGTGTTATTTTCTCGAGGACGTTACTTTATAAAAACACCGTTTTCCCTCCTTAGCGTCTCGTTGGCTACGTGGAATGACACAGAGTTCTGAACGATCGGAAAAAGGTGACGCAAATATTCAGCCATCGATAAAATGAATGGGAAAATTGGGATTGAGGAAATGCTGCTTTTTGGAAGGTTGAACTGTAACTATTTGTTTACGTTTTTAGGTATGTATAGGGGGTGGAATACTCTTTAATTATGCACAGCTGAAAAGCTAGTATCTATCAGTGTAATAATATAGTTGAGCAAAACACACTAATTCGTACAAAAAGTGTTATCGTTTTGAAACAGACAGTTTTAGAGGATCAGATAGAGACATTTTTTACATGGTTAAAGTACAACTACCTCCTTCATTCTGTACGTACATGCAATATAAAACCTATTCTCTAACGCTGCATAGTTAGATTTTAGATATTTCTTTTCACTATAAAAACCTAATTTCGAAAGGGACGCGATCATTTTGGCGATTATTATTAGACTGCGTCTGTTTATGTAAAATAAAAATTTTTTTCATTAGTTGCACGATATAGGAACGACATAGACATTTATTACTTTTTAAAATAATTTTAGCGAATTTACAGTAATGCAATAATATTTACAATTTGTTTAAATGATTTTGCTATTTTGCATTTGATTTACTCCATTTTGTTATAAATGCATAAAATCCGCGATGTAATAATTATCGGCAAGTTGCAATTATGTTAAGAAGTTCGAAGTTTTGAATTCGAAAAAGAGACGACAGAGGGTCCAGGTTATGCGGACGAAACGGAGCTTGAAAACCGGGATAAGGATAAAAAAAGTATATCAGCCGGGAAGCATTAGGCTCGCGTCCCGAGCCGAGAAACGGAACGTGGAAATTGCGTGATAAAGCCGGGCGTAAATAAAGCGGGAATAGCGGGAAGAAGAGACGTAAAAAAGGGGAGAAGAGAGAGGGGAAAGAAGACGAATCGGTCGCGCGCGGCTCCACGGACCGGATAGAACGGGGAAGAAGTCTTTAAAAATAGTTGGTACTCTAGGTCACGAAGTCGAGAGCATTCGGGATGATATCCCGGCCCCGAATCTGCAGAATTAACGTTTCTTCCCTGAAAGAGACACTTGTGACACATCGATGACTCGCTCGCCCTCACTTTCATCTTCCCTTTCTCTCTCTCTCTCTCTCTCTCTCTCTCTCTCTCTCTCTCTCTCTCTCTCTCTTTCATCTCGCGGGCCAAGTGGATGATGCCCTTGCGGCTCGCGAGGAACGCGCACTCGACCATTACACCCACGCTACATTCTACCCGCCACCTTTTTGGACTAACTTCCACATGTGTGTCACCGGCGAGCTACGTCCGCTTAGTCGACTCTATCGTTTTCCTCTTCCTCGAAAATACACTCTGCCACAAAAATACACCGGGATTCATTAAAAAGCGCCGCCATCTTCGACCGCTTGAGAAACTTAGACTGCTTCGATACGTCTACTCCTACGATCGTGATTCCGTAGTACAATGTCTCACAAAACTATTCTTAAACCTTTCAAAACGCAGTAACACTTTTAACCCTACAACGACCCTGTGAGGTTGCCGGCGACCTCACAATATTTTTAAATTGTCTGCAAACGCGTAAATAGATACTAAAACATTGAGGTTTCCTTATCCTCTTAACTCATGTCGTACTTCATTTTTTATATTGTGAAAATAATAAATAATATTTTGGAAAAATGGAAGAGGGTCATTCTAGAGTTAAAACTGGACTGAATGATTTAGACCACTAAATAAGTTACCGAGATCTACAAAATGCAGTTTTCTAAATTTTTTTATAGGATCAGATAAAAAAGCTAAAAATGGTGACCTTCTTTTGTCATTCCAGGTAATAATCAAATTAAAAGAGGTATTTTAGCCATTGTCTAATAGACCGATCCTTTTATTATCTAAGAAAATATTCGTACAGAAGATTTTACTACTAGACTGCGAGTTTGATGAAGGAAGATGGAAATGTTTATGTAGCTTCCATATTTTTCAATTAATGCGGACAAGTTTCATTCTTCATCTTCTGACAATTTCATAAGTAAATGTGGAACATAAAAATCACGATTGAACTTCACTTATTAATAGTCCTAAGCTCTATTGGATGCGTTGTACAATAGTAATACGTTTATGAGTTTGGAGGATTTTTTAATCTATTCGGACTGGGTTATACATTTTCTGCAACGATTCCCATAAAACTTATTTACTCCCTACGGCTAAGCCTTAACCGCACTGCTAATTACTAACAGTTATATTTTCGGTAAATATTTCATATTTACAAATAAGTAAACGCAAGTGTATTTACGTTATAACATTGCAAACATGATCAGTTAATACAGCATTATATGAATTTTTAAATAATTACATTAACATATATCAATGATAACTTGTTCAGAGTTGCAGTCGCCGCAGCCACCACAATCCGGTTAAGGGTTAATTGATTTCACAACTTATACGTAACATGCGCAATTTGTCACGAGGACGTATGTTGCATAATTCAACGATTTACAGTGCACTGTATTAGCGATGCAACTAATCATCCAATAAGAGTTACTTCACCAGGCCAGTAAGGAAGTTAGTAAAACGATAATCTTAGTCGATTCATTTCATGAGCAATGTATTATTATATTTAATCCTATTATTGGTATCCTTATATATCCTTTTATATGTATAATTATTGTTATTATTATTATTATTGTATTAATATCCTTAAAATTGGAAATATGAACTTTCTCGAACATTCCTTCAATATTTTGATTTATAGACAATTACGTACGAAATACGGACTTGTATTTTTCATACATTGGTACGAAAATAATGTTATAATCTTAATAACATTGACATTATGACATTAATTTAATTACATTCACGTAACGTTCTTATCATATAAATATAGTTTGTTTGAAAACAATTTACTAGGTTGTTTGGAAAGCTCGTTTTGCATTTCAAAGAGTTCGTCCCATTGAATTCTTATAAAAGATTTGAAATGAACTTTCCGTGCTCTAATAAAAAGTTATAAAACAATATCTTTTATTGTATGGCATAATTACAATAAATTATTGTGGGCACAACTAGGTTTCCTTATATGTCGAGGTGTTCATTGTGTACCAAAATATACCCTACTCAATTTCTCCAGAATTTTAGAAAACATTCTGACGTGAATACCTAATCCAAATACAGCAGACAAATAAAAGGAAACCTAGAGATCTATGCGTCCCGATCAGCATTGCACGAAAAGACAAAATTCTTGCTAGGATTCGGTCCTTTCGAACGAAAATTACCGGAGATATTTCCCCGTGGAAAGTTTGTTCTGGGGAAGGGTTAAAAGCTTAAATCGGAAAAGTTTGTTTGTTTCTGGGAGTCGAACGAAGAGGGGCGGTCGCAGCCGAGCGGCCGGTTCGGAAAGAAGAGAGGAATTCCGAGTGGTTAACGGGTAAAGAGTTAAAGGATCCGTGGAATTTCAAACCGGGCATGAACGGAGTTGGAGAAAGTTTCAAGCTCGTAGATATTACCGGCATTATTCGGGCCTGGAATCGATTCGGCTTTGTCCTCGGGGCGCTTCCGTTGCACATCTCGATGCTCGAACGATGCTTCTCTTTTTTTTTCGACCCTTATTCGCCGTCCCATTTATCCGAGCGGATAAATGACCGCCTTTTCTACACCGATCAAAAACGAGACTGACCCGCGATTCCTTTTTCTTTCGATAAACGCGTTTACGGCGCGAAGCGGCGCGGGAAACGTTGTTTTCGGGCGAGTCGATCGATCGGAAAACGCCACACTCGCGATGTCGCTGTCTGCCGCCATGCCAGAAATCGTACTGCCTTTGCTTGCGCTTCGTAATTTTTCTTTTCGCGATCTCGCTTTATAAGGTAAAAGTAACCTATTATGGAACGTTTTCAAGAGCTATAAGATTATTGTCGATTTTATTATAACTTGAAAGTGACATTATTGAATATTTATACCACTGTTCGATAGATTAATGTCTGTAAATAACGTAGCGACCTTTGAAATATTTATTTAATTACCTATTTTATACACCTATTAAGGAACACCGTTTTCGTATCATGTCCCTGTGTTCTATATTCGATTTCCCTAATGTGGAAAATGAAACACGACATTAATTATGGAACATGGATGGCAACTGTTCCATAAATCGGGACAATGAAAAGTTTCAATATTTACACAATACGGAACATTATGTTCTTGCTTAGAAACATCCGTATTCGGATATACATATTTTTTACAGCTGATTATTGCATAACAGTATCTGTGTGAGCAAATGACTAAAGAACAATGTTAAAAAATGTGGGTAGAAGTTTTACATCCACTATCATATGCTCCATCTATCTTTTATTGAATTATTTATATTATTGTTTTAAGTTGGGGTTACAATTCAGCGATGTTTTATAGTAGGTACTTTTACCTCACTTGAATTCGCTTCTTCATCATGAATCCTCTTTTTTTCTGTTTATAACGTTATATCTACCGAGCCAAAATAACTGGTTCCACATTTTTCATTTTGCGGTTGTTAACGTTGTAAGGACTCTTTAACAATCGCAAATGATTAAATGAATTTTTTAATCTAAAGTTACATTATGATAAAAATTGTGGAAAGTCTAAATAAAAATCTTGTTAAGGTTATGAAATAACACATGTTACTAATTGTAAGACTCAAGAACCCGTCAAAGTGGCGGACCTCAGGGTCTTAATATTTTCCAATAAACATTGTGTTAATGCCTTCGTAAATGAGGTCTTGTTGTTTTTTGAATGGCACTACGGGCTATAAGTGCTTTTAATGCTAGGCAGTTTTAGTGCTGGAGCTCGCATAATAGCTTGCAAGCAA
The DNA here is from genome assembly GCA_028455555.1 of Augochlorella aurata. Taxonomy (NCBI): domain Eukaryota; kingdom Metazoa; phylum Arthropoda; class Insecta; order Hymenoptera; family Halictidae; genus Augochlorella; species Augochlorella aurata. The sequence continues at coordinate 9,878,104 of CM052164.1, forward strand.
TCACATAGGTCAATATTAGGTTGGTATAATCATACTTGTGTGTTAATGTGATGTAGTTGCTAATGAATGGTTGTGGATTGTAGACATTTATAACGGAATTGACTACGTGAAATTTAAAACAATGAAATGACTTTTTAGACAACAACAGATTGAATTGTCTACGATTTATTAAAATTGTTAAAGAAAGAAAGCCATTTCACTTCTATTACTTGCCCAGAAAAAGTTTATTAATGTTTAATAAACTTTTAATGTTTATTAAACACCAAAAGAGAAGTATATATCCATAGGAAACAATTACGTACATTTTTTGCTCAATCTCATATTCTTATAAAAATGCTTCGAGATCTAAGTAAATGAAAAGTTCGCCATTTACATGAGGCAACATCTACCAATTATAATACTTTCAATGCTCGGTAACTCTGACATTGAAATGAAAAAAGCAATTTCCAACGCTGACGAAGATTAATTAATTATTTAATTAGAACGTTAACGTTTTGGCTTGAAATAGCCTCGGGTATCAGCGTATTTATGATGAAACCAGTCTTCATGAATCAGACTAATATTTGATATGCAAATCCACAAACGGAGTCTATTATGCTATTCTGTATGACGGCATGCAGATTAACTGATGAGAATTCGGTGGTAATTTTGTATTGCTTGAAACCGTACTTGCTGACAAATATTGAATTAAATCAAGATTTATGATCTATACGTGTAGTCTTCTTACATTTTCTTTCGAAGAGAGTGCATTAAATTTTTTAAATTTCAAAAAGAATAGAGAAACTAAAGAATTGTACTTTGGTTTTCTTTTATTTATTCTGTTTTACATTTTTTAAATGAAAAAGCAGGTAGCTGTTAAATTAATATCGAATGAGACTAATAAAATCAAAAGCTTTTGAAAAGTCAGTGTATACAGTGTTAACTTTTAGGCCTTCATCAGTGCAACCGGATAAATAATGATGATTAAAACGCGGATCTTTAACGCAAAATAAAAATTGTTTGCACAAATTATAAAGAGCAACAAATGAACAGAAATTTAATCCCGCTTTAATAATTTTCATAAGTTGTAACTAACACATTGATGTTCTTGAATTCATTTAATCTGTCTACTGCTTTAAATCACACCTTATCATTTTTGTCTAAATGCATAAAATTCGTAGTCTAGCGATGATACTCCCCAAGATTAGTCACTTTTGATCGACTGATAAAAAAACCACGTTGCTTATCAATGATGATATTTTTGCATAGAAACGATAGTTTACGACAAATTCAATATTCCAGAATCTTAAACACATTTTGCGTACCAATAAGTCTAAAGTTTGACATTACTATAGAGTTAGCAATGATTCGGTAATCGTTATTTATCGATTCAACCAAGGGACATTGGAATTATTTGAATAATATGCATATTTCCTAAATATATGATAATATATTTCGTCAAAATAAACAATCAACAAGTGAAAATCGATTCCTTTTATCACTTCAAGCGTGATAATATGACTTCTTACTGCGGAGAAAAAAGTATCCATTATGAAACGCGTTGAACAAAAGTTAATTCCCAGGTTAACAAGTTAAGCATAACTTCCATAACTCAGGGAACATACTAGCTGATAAAGATTTATAACGATGCCGTAAAATACTTCTAACAATTTAGTTCTCCGGTTCTTTCAATTTTACTTATCTTTTACTGCGCGTGTTCATTGTTCTCACAATGGCAGAAAATTCGCAGTCCGTTCGCAGCCATAAATATTCATAGTTCTTTGTTTTTCTAATAAAGTTGTATACGATTTTTACGACACAGCGTCCGAATAATCGTCAACCGGCGATTCCAAGGATTCTATCGCGATGTTTCCTGCAAATCCGGAAGAACGTCCATTCGATTAACGTCGATCGATATCGCTTCGGAACTCGAGAACCGGTGTCGTCCCGCGGCATCAGACTATCCGGATAGAAAAGGAAACGACATTTCCTCACAGCTAAAGTAATCCGTGAAGCGTGGCGAAACGGAAAACCAATGGAATTGCAATATCGAACATCATCGCGCCGATCCTGCGTCGGCAAAGAATATTATCGCGGATTCGATCCGCTCTCGACTCGTTGCTCTCTCCCTCCCTCTCTCTCTCTCTCTCTCTCTCTCTCTCTTTCTCTCTCACACACACACTTTCTGTCGACCGTTATCTCGTGTAACAGGGAAAATTGCTCGTTACCACGTGAACCGACCGCTGCTCTTTTTTTAACACACACGACCCTGGGACAAAGCAGTTTAGAGTTTCTCGTTGATTCGTCATCGTGTTCGAGAGATTTCACATGTTTACGATCACTCCTGTTCGTGAAGACACAATTGTCTATTTCAGTCAGTGGATTTTTTAAGTAATTTAACTCGTAACATTGGCTATTCTGTTATAATTAAGTCGAAAATGTAGGCCTTTTAAAGTGTTCGCGGATATTGTTTAGCTTGATCCTTATTTCGTAAATAGACGCACAGTGTCAAAAAGAAATTACATTGGTAGAAATTAAGAATAATCGTTTTATAACGACTAATTTCTTTGAACGCAATGCCACTGTACCAAATAAGTGGAGTTTGTCTGACCAATGCACGACGCTTTCTACTTAGAGCAAACTATAATACATACATACACCCTAAACTACACCCGATACATCTTCAAGTGGAAGTATTGATCTTTCTATTGCTCCATTGTAGAATGTTCTACGATGATTCCTTTACTTCCTACGAGTACTCAAAGCTAAAAGGATAAATTTTACATACTATAATCAGACAACACTGGTTTTACACAGAAAAGTTGTCACTTTTGAATAGCATAAACGCACTTTGCTTACAAAAATTTCATTCGTTCCGTGGAACATTACAATGTTGAATGATTTGTTGCAATGCTTAATGCGATCTTTGTTTTACTCTAACATTTCCGAAATGCAACCTAGCCATAAAAAAGACATGCGAAAGTAGAAATTCTACACTTTGACATAATTCGTTAACTACATGAACACCATCAATTGTGTTGGAGTTTTGGACCATTTTAACTTGACCTTGTTTCTTAGAGTGAAGTCTTGATACTTTCGTATACGCCCAGCATTATTAAAATAAACAATTTTTTTTTCGAATTATTCAAAAATGAAGAATTAAGATACGCTATAGTAGATCATAACTATCTTTGTTTTTATATTTTAATTACCAAAAATGGACAATCATCGATCGTTCCGTGGAGTGTATTCGTGATAAACTATGAATTTTATCCATTTGTAATAAAAAATGCGTGAAATTTAAAATTGTAAGAAAATAAAAACAATTGAGGAACATTGGCACACTATTTTTATCACGACAAAATGATTAACCCCTAGATTACTGTAGACTATAGGCACCTATAAACGCTTTGAAAATTGAAAAACGGTTTTTCCATCATTTCAGTGTAAATCTGAAATGATGGAAAAACCGTTTTTCAATTTTATTATCGCACCCGATTGAGGTTAAAGAAAAGTGTTCATTTTATGCGATGATTTCTCGGTGTAGCCACAGCAATGCATCCGAAAATTCAATTTAAAAGCATCTGGTGGCTGGTGACGAGGTAATAATATTTCTCGACGATCTAGACGAGACGAGACACGACAGGTTTCATTAACGGGACGACACGACGCGACAGAACGAAGATGGCGGCAGTGCTTCCGAGGGAAATCGGAGCCGATCCCTTTGTCCCTCGGCTTGTACCACCTCGCGTGACTAGTCCCAACGAAACCGAATATCATTAGCCTGAATATCGAACGAACACGCCCAAACGCGCGCTTTTGTTTTTCGTCGGCCGAGATCAGACGATCCCTTCGACCGAGCTGCAAGTCGTTCTCGTAAACCACGACAGAGGAGGACCCGTAGTCCTGGCGCCAACCTCCTAATAATGGATCGAGGATCGCTGTCGTCGCGACCCACAGGACCAAAACCCGTATCACCAACTTTTCATGATCTCTCCTCGTGCCCGACTTTCTCTTCTCCGCGCGGCGCAATCTTTCCCGCGTCATTTTCCACCGGGAAAAATATTAGCTTGCCCCGAAAGTTCCTGCTGATGGACAAACAGTCTCATCCTTCTGTTAATGTCTCATCGTACCTTGTCTCGTCACGATTTCATTTACGTCCCTGAATCATTTGCTCACCTCAACAATTTTTGACAAACGGAATTATCATATTCCTTTTGCTAATTTCTTGTTATAGTTAATGATTTGTCAAGGTTTCACTTATTTCACTGAATCATTTGCTTGGCTTGCAAATTTTAGGCAAACAATACCATCGTCTTCCTTTTAACTAATGGTTTGCCAAGGTTTCATTTATTCAAATGGATCGTTTGCTTGCCTCAGAAATTTTGGGCAAACAGTATCATTTTCATCCTTTTGCTAATGTCTCGTTATAGATAATGGTTTGTCAAGGTTTCACATATTCAACTGGACCATTCGTTTTCCTAAAAAATTTTTGGTAAACACTACCGTCATCTTCCTTTCGCGAATGTCTCATTAAAGCTAAAGGTTTGCCAAGCTTTCACTAATTTACCTGAATCATTCTGTTGCTTCAAAAATGATTCTGAGTTTCGTCGTACCAGTCAAAAGCAAAACTAACTTTTGTGACAACCAGGAGCTGGACTCTTAAATTGACGTCGTTCTTTACGGTGTCTCCAAGTTACAGTTTTCTTAACACGATAACGAGACTGCAAATCTTTTAAGTGGATTTTCAAGCGAAGTATAAATGCATTGTTTGCAAGAAACAAGAATCGCAATGGATACTGAGTTCTTTTCTTGGGAATTGTAATAAGTTATAATCCTTGAGGTCGACTGACTTTTTCAGTATTTCGAGATTTATGTACTCAGAAATTGGTCGTAGATCTGTAGTTAAACATCGAATAGATAACATGAGATAGATAACACCAGTCTGGCATTGTTTTACTATCCGAACACCCATGTGCCCCACTCATTAGTTCGAATAATCGAGATTCTACTACGAAAATTGTCCTCTAAACTTGGCAAGTATGAGAGCTTCTTTCATGCAATCTACTGTTTGTCTTTAAGTACGAATTTTCTATTCAAATAGGAGATTAATCTGCATCCTACTATACTATTACTACATTTAATGAAATTGAACGACCAACTAATATAGTTAAAAATTCCTTGTAGAGTCAGAACTTAAGAAGATCAGCAGGGTTTAAACCTTTGTACTTGGATGACGACTATGAGACGTTAATCAAATTGATCATACTGCAATTTGGAACAATCTTTACATTGCTGAATCTATTTATATTATATTTTAGCACTCTGTGGCATCGCTCAAAATTGTTATATCACGTTCAAAAATAATTTTTACGTATCGAAGTTCATATTTAAAAAACTGTGCAAAATCACAAGATTTAAGGCCTCGAGTGCAAGTATTGCTAGCGCATTATGTGTGGAATGAATAAGTGTTCAATTTCACATGCAAAGGAGCACAAAAATCCTAAAGAATGTAAATATTCTAGATTGAAAACAATGTCTCGATTCTGGAGGTTAAAATATCGTAGAGTGCAAAGGGTTAAGTTCGTCCTTATCGTACTAACGTTCGAATTTTCGATTCCTTCGGGTTAGCCATCGTCGGGTGTGGAGTCGAGGGGTGGAAAGGGGAACAGAGAGGTCCAACAGGCCTCCATCGAGAGAAAAAGGGCGACGCACGTGCCAGGAGGTAAACGGGTAAGCGGCCCGGCTCAGCCGACGCTTCCGTAGGAGCAAAAGCGGCGAACTAAATTTATCTCATTAGCACCGGTCGGTGACTATCTTACGAGCGAGACCGTGCCTCTTTATATCTACTCGTTCGGCACGGTGAAACTTCGCCGGCGGTTTTGGATTGGCGATCGATGGCCGATAGCCGGACGAATTTCCTGGCAGCGCACCTCGGTTCAGGAACCCCGAAAACTTGGCAAAAGCTGTTTTTTCAATATATGTGGGAAAAAGGTTGAGACCTGATCCATCGAAGTGCATATTTGCTCGTTGCATGCGGGTCACGTACTGGCACGTTCCTCTTACACCGTCATTTTAAATTCCGGGTCTCTATTTGCATGAAAAAGTATTTCATAAAATGTCGTCGCTCAGAGTAAAATATTATTGAAAAAACTGCTGCGTAATTAGGGAAGAAAGGACGCAGTGCAAATTCACAGCGTATCGGTAATCGGTTTGATTTTTCGAAATATTTTTCTGCCAAATTGTCGACAGATTGTAAATTCTATACGTTTATAACGAAGCACTGAGCAGATGCAATATAAAACAGCATGCATATTGCAAAAATTTACGATCCCTTTCGTATTATTAAGAAATTATTAAAATTATTCAGAGAAAGCTTCTAACTTTCAAATGATGCATTGAATTCTTACTTTGGCGTATAGACTTGCAGTTTGCTTATAATTACCTACTATAAATACCAGGAACCTTTTCGTGTTCTTTAGAGGGCAGTCGAGTTCAAAGGGCTAATTTTCCACCGTTTCTTTGTTAGTCAATGCGGTATGCTTCTCAACGTCCCTCGGGTCAGAAAACGCTGGCTGTCGAGCCGGCAATTACCCAACAGCGGCTGTGAGGAGCACGTTATCAGCAGCCGTTTTATCGGCGGCGTTCGTTTGTTTAGCCCGATAATGACCGGCCCGAGATCGCCGGCAATTCAATTACCCATAAACCGATTAGCCAGTAAATCCGTTTCGATATTATATCGACAAGTTCGCGCGAAATGTGTGACGCGGCCGCGTAATTGATTCACGAGGACGCTTGGCGTCGATTAAACCGTCGATCGCGATCGTTCGTCAGATCCGCTCATTGTTACGGCACCGTGGGTTGCCTTTTATTTTTGTCTCGTGGACGATCGATCGTGCAGTGGTTCGCAGGTCCTAGGAACAGTGAAAAACGATCGAAGCTCTCTTTGGGCCAACGGTCTCTATACGGTCCTTTTTACCGGCGGCAGACAGTTCCATTTCAGGAATTGCTTCTTACAAGAAATGCCACTTCCCTCATCGATTCGGCCGGATTTTGGCAAGATTGGACCGGATAAATCGCGAGAGACGTAACACGCGAATTTATAATTTTTTGGGGACAAGGAAACCGAGGTGGGCTTAGGATTCGTTGCTTCGAGGACTCTCATTCGGAAGAAACCTAGATGCCTACAAAACGTTCATTTGATTTTGCTAAAATTCAGGTACATTTGATTTCTCTGATTAATGTAAGAACAACTTAACCTGTTAACCAGGGTATTGATTTTTGTTCACCTCGTTACACAATACGGATTTTTTCTTTCGCAGTAAGAAGCTTCACATTATCGCGCTTAAAGCAATAAAAAAGTCGCTTTTTACATTATTTTTACAAAATATTTTATGACATATTTACAAAATATATAAATTAAATATTTTGAATAACCTCTCGGTAACGTTTGCTCTTGATGTGTTAGATGGTATATAATCAACGAAATGTCTTCTAATTAATGTAAATAGTCTTGGCGTTAAAGAAGGATTTCTTGGGTAAGAACAATAGGTAAGAGCGACGTAAAACGTAACACGGTGCACATATTACTTTTAAGAATTCCTATTGAAATTTTCTTCCTGGTACGTCGAGATATTTCGTAACAATTGGCTAACTGATTAAGAAAATAGGATCCACGAGTTGTTAGACCATTCTGCAATTATCTACAGCTATTTTAAGGAGATGCACGCTTTTATTTGACTTCTTTTTCATACAATTGATATAGAACATTTTTATTGCACATCAATATCTGCAATCTAGTAACAACATTGCACTACGATGCAGAAGAAGTAGCTTTTTAAAACAGTTTCCCCGTTCTCTTAAAGCTCGCTCGACCAATTCTGCTAGCAGGTAGAACTTTCTAGTATTTGGCCTCACTAAATATAGCGTGAGTCTGCTATAAATCCCAGGCCCGCGGATTTGCCGAAACTCTGGCGTCTTGCTACGGTGTCCCTCGAAACTGCTGATTTTTTCGCAAACCGGTCGAACATCGACGTTTTCTTAACTTCTACATTTGAAATCGAAACTCTAGAGCGAAGCTGGTTCTAGAGACTATTCAGAGACCGAACTTTGTACACTCCGACAGAGATGCGTAAGCAATTGGATGGCTCAGAAACCAATCAGTGTAAGTCCATGAATCTTAAAATTGAGGTAAAGAAGGATTTTGCAAATTGCCTGTAAAAGACAACGATGCTACTAATAATGAAAAGCACAATTTTTATTATAAGTAGAAATACAAATGAACTTAACGTGAACAGAAACGAAAGAAATCTATGCCAATGGTTTTTTAGAAGAAACAATTTCCTCTATAAACTATTGTTTAATCATTTCGTGGTCAATATACGTGCTGCTATCTATTATTTATTTATGATCAAATGGACTATATTGATTTATCAACCAAAATATTCTATAATAAAGATGTGTGTTAGCATCGCGTAACTCTTTTAAAAAAGTGGGTTTACACTAATTGTCTTGTGAACAGTCCGATTTCTCAGAACGTTTACATCACACTTCTCTACACATATCTACGGAATTGACCAGTCTTCAATATTCCTCTTTGCTTTGCGCATTCGTATAACACGTTTCCATCACTTTAAATCATTCGAATGCTTTCGTTTATTATCGAATCTTGAGTATATTCGATGCAAACACCGCAAAAATTGGTGTTGCACCTGTAATTCTACAAAAAGAGTTAATTGCATCTTAGACCACGTGGGCTCGAGATGGTCTGATAAATTCACTGATAATAATTTTGTTTTAGCATAGAACTAGGTAGATCTTGCGAGCAAGGGTATGACGATTGCACGACCCTTTCTACTTGCTGCGTAAAAACGTAGTAAAATAGTATCATACGTCGCCTCGTGACAAGTTAGTGGTAATATTTTATAAAAGATATGTATTTAAGAGGAAATTCTGGTCTCGGTATTGCATTCTAATTCAATTTTCAATAATGATTCCTTTGTCTTCTATTGGGTTGGCGAATAAATTCGTAGAGTTTTTGTTTTAGTTTTTGTTTGATAACGACTTGTGTCATTAACAAAGTGAGTAAGCTATTCAAAAGATCTCTTTCAGCTCTTCAAAACTCTTCTATTCGCTATCTCGAATAATTTAATTTTTCATGATTTTTAGGCTTGCTGGTTTTTGCCCCCTGGATATTCCATTTCTAAGCCTAAATAATCATGAAAGATTAAATTACTCGAAAAAGTGAATAGAACAGTTTTGTAGAGCTGAAAGAGATCTTTCGAATAGTTTACTCACTTTGCCAATTAATGTACAAAACAAAAAAGCTACGAATTTATTTGCCAACCCATAGAAATAGTTAAAGTCAACATGGCGACTTTTGCTTTGAACTTGATTAACTCCGCCAAATAAAACTGTATAACAATCAACCCACAGTGGTTTTACATAGAAACGTAGTCTCTTTCGATAGGTTTAAACGTAGCAGGTATAACTTTCGTTCGATCCATGTAACGTTACAAAGTCGACCAATTCGAGGTCTTCATTTTACACGTTCTGTCGCCCTACTTTGCCGAAAAGCAGCCCAACCAAAATTCTGAGAAAACGTATAAAAGTAGAGATTCTCCACTATCAAGCGATCTTTTGACAACATCGCTACGATCATCTTCATCGCAGTTATGACCACTTGAATCTGGCCTTGTTCCTACAAGCGCTACTCAAGCCTCAGATAGTAGACGCCCCTGACAGTTTAATGGCAGTAAGATCCGCTTAGATCACAGTGTATCACAATGTATCTGCAAGTGTCAGAACCAATAGGAGCAGCCTACCATATCCAATCATTATAATCTCCTAAGACAGAAATCGTCTTCCAGTGAAGTTGTCTCTGGGCACGTGGGTTAGAGGTTATCGGCGACGATTCTATTTCGCCGGATCATTAATTCGGTGCTTCGAGCAACGGTTGGTGCGTCCAAAGCAATCTCACCTTGTTACGATTTCACCAGGAATTTCGGGACGTCTCGAATTAGGTCCGCACAACATCTCAGGGACTAAACGGGGGTTCTGGGACGTCGGGAACAACGAACGGCTTTTAAGTGTTGACCGGCTTTTCCGGAACTTTCAATTTGGTCCGCGCGGGGGTGGTTGACGTCGTTTCGCGGCTCGAGTACAGCCTTAAATGTTAACGAGACAAGAAACGGGGAACTACTTCGTCCCGCGGCTATAAATATTTATCGCTTTCAGCACGAACACTCGATCGTCGAAGGCGTCACCGGTGCCAGATTGCTAGTCTCGCGAACCTTTAGAATATTTACGGGAATGTCGATCGACCTTGTCTTTCGACGGCCCTCATTCGAACGGCGCTGGACCAAGAGGGTCGAAGGTTGCACACTTTCGTCGAACATCGTCTACGCTTCTTGATTCCCGCGGTTCTTGCTGACGTGAACGTGGCATGTCGGGAAATGTTTGCATCTACGAATACCTGTTCGCTGACAAGCATTTATGCTTGCTTCGCCACTTTAACGCTACGCACAGTAGTCATTTTGATTTTTGTAGGAATTAATAAATGAATTTGTCAATATATTACGGATCATTTTAGTTCTTAACGTTTAATCTCTAAGAATGTGGGCTGAATAAAGAAGTGAAAATTTTATTCTACCTACTTCATCTTTGTTTGTAATGAGATCGTGAAGTTATAGAACCCTGCATATTAATTATTTTGTAATTATACATGATGATTCACTACAAAAGATATGAACGGGCTTGCACAATTCCTGTATTACATAATATTCGTCCTTAACGAATAATTTCACTTTATTTTTTCAACATTTTCTTCACGTAATATCAAGTTGAAGATTCAACTTTAGCTCGGAATTCTGCAATTCGATATTGTTTCATATTCTGATATCAAAAATATAGTATTCCATTTAAGAAAAGAAAGGTGACCTTCAAATCTCCGGAACGGCTCCACCTATACAAAAAATAAATGTACTAAATACCAGACCTCTTCAAACCACGCAACTTTTGTATTAAAAAAATTATTGCCCGATGCATATTTTCGAAGTTGCAGAGGGTGCACAAGTTCCGTGGAGCTATTATTTTTTTGTCTGATATCTTATGTTATTACGTTATTGTCTATCTTTTGTTTAATATTTATTTGTTGTATATACCTCATCATATGCCTAATACAGTCAAGTTGATAACATCTACCGAGAAATACCCAAGACTTAGTAAGGTAATTCCAGATGAGATGGTTTTTCAATTAAAGTTATATACTTGATAAAGAAAGGTTATAAATATTTTCTTTTAAGAAGTTCGTTTTCTTAATTCCTAGAAGAATCAAAATGGCCACTGTGCCACTCGACGCGACCTAGTAGAAAGTCATTTTAGAATCGCAATCATCTATTCTTTGTGTAATGATAGGAAGAAGTTTCTTTCAGGGTCATTTTTCAAGGTCACGAGTACGGAACTCACTGTTGCTAGAACCAGTACAATTTGACTGCTTTTCGTGAGAAAGAGGACAACAAAGTGCTGTTACTACCCCCTCCCCCCCACCACGAAAAGCACTGAAATCGCACTGGACCTAGCAATGCTGTTGGAACTTTATGTTTAGTCTAATCGTACGAGTTTGAGATACTTCTATCTGAAAGTGTAAAGTAGTTTACCTTCCAGACGAAAACATTTCGATATTAAATAATCCGATTTGTATGATGATGAACATCGCTGGATTTGTCTATTTATGTTCTAGACGAACAGCGGAGAAAAATATACATTTAGTACTAAAACCTTGAAATTTCTCAAACCGATGACCTTGACGAGAAATTCTTCCAAACGTCAGTGACCACGACACGGTACAGCTCTACCCTAAGAAAATCGTTTCTACAACAATGAATGAGATAGACATTCGCAGGATTTCATTTAGTTGACAATACGGCACTGTTTCCAAGGTCTCGGCGCAGCATTTCATAGTGCTAGGAAACAGTTCACCAGGACAGAGTTCAAATATCATTCAGACTTGGTTTAAGCCTGCTCTTTCAACAGTACTCGATCCCGCGACTCCAGCTACAGTGTTGCGAAGTACGCTTAGTTCTCTATGCGCGCCGGAAAACAGAGTAGCAAGGATAACAAGACCGATATCGACCGGGTCCGGCGTCGCGTCGCGGCGTCGTCGGTGTCCATATTGGTTGGAAGCGTAACTGGAGAGGTTGGAGACAAAAGCCTCTGGGTCGGAGCGTCTCGATGACAACGATGATAATAACGATGTTGCGTGTAATGTTTAGGTCACGGAGGGAGGTTCGAAAGAGCCCAGTGCCGTAGCATGCCGGCGAGCTGCAGCGGGTCGTGGGGCGTCTCTGAGAGAGCGCGTCGAACGGCGTCATCGTCGTCGTCGGGCGTCTGCACGGGCGTCTGCGTGCAAGTCAGACAGGGTCTGGAGGAGCGTGGTTACGCGTGCAGAATCGGAAGAGGAGTCGGCGCCGGGGGCGGGACAGCGATCGGTGAAAGAGGAGTCGACGGAGGAGGAGGAGGAGGAAGCGGAAGCTTTGCCGGCGGTGGAGGAGGTGGGAGTGGAGGCGGCGTCGGCGTAGGTAAGCGAAAGCGGAGGAGAAGGGGGAGGAGAAGAAGAAGAGGTGAGCCGCGAAGTGTAAGCACGGAACCGATCGCGGCGAGAAGCACCGACCGATGAGCGCGGGGGGGGATGGGGGCTCATTGTTGGGCCCCCCTGGGCTGTCGGAGGCCCAGCCGACCGCCGCGACCCCCCCCATTCTTGGGCAGCACCGGAATTCGCAACCTGCCCAGGACGGACAGCCGGCCACCGCGCAGTCGCAGACGGGCCAAAACCAGGGGACCAGTCAAGGTGCCGCCAAGTCCGCTCCCAAGAGGCCGGCGAGGAGGGGCGGCAAACCACCGCCGGACAGACCCGTTAGGGCCCTTTTCTGTCTACCCCTCAAAAATCCCGTGCGCAAGATGTGCATCGACGTCGTCGAGTGGAAGTATCCTTTTTACAATTTACGTGAAAACCTCGGTGAGTGGTACACGCCGTTTTTAATGTAACTTTACAGTAGAACTATGTTTGAATTCAACAGTGGAGCCGGTTACTGTGGGGTAAACAATTACCATTCGGCTTCAGGTGTAATTAACCTCATATTTAGCGATTAAAGCATTAAATTTTTTCGTGTTAAATCGACGGGTTACACTTGGATGTGTTCCCTTATCAATAGCGGTCGAAGTAGGTACCACAAGAAGTCCTGGTTCCAATAGTGGACCTCAGACATAATAATACTTGAACCAGCTTCTATTACAATCTTTCCATAAATTCATGACTTTAAAGTATAAATTGCAAACAAGATATCCGTTACATTATCAAAACTGAGAGCCATATTTAAATATATGAGACAGCTACTAATTACTGATTCACCTGTGTTAGTAACAATTGTAAAAAAAGGAACGTTTTTAATGCTTCCATTATATGTATAATAACGTAATAAATATTAACGATCTGCGAGATCGTTAATAGTGGTTACGTAAATTTTAATAGGTATAGTAGTTAAAGGTTAAGAGATATTAAGGTTCCCGGGTATAACAGTGAAAATCACGGAAGATCAGGGAAGAAGTTTATAAGAAGTTAGGCAGTTCAAGCCGATGCCTGCGTTATATTAATTTTCCTTAACCAGAGCATTCATCATTGACGCAACTTTCCAGACCTTTCGAGTGGCTTATTCTCATGACGATATTCGCGAATTGCGTCGCCCTGGCAGTCTACACTCCGTACCCGTTCGGCGATTCTAATCTGACCAACCAGTATTTGGTAAGTATTGAATCTTTATCTTCTATCAATCACACAAACACGGCGAACAGAAAATATTCCTCTCTATTCTGCAAGGATTGCGACGGGTTTCTCCGCGAGAATGACGTTACTAAGACCTCTGGGTCCAATTGGGTCGTTTGAGAGTCTTAAACTGAAATTCGATTCGTAATGGCGTCGTTTTAAAGCTAGAAGCACCGAGTAGTCGAATCGTGTCGCCCGTATTCTCTTGCACCAATTGAATTTTCGCAGATTTTCTATTAGGTTGGAAACTATGAAACGGGCGTTTTTGGTTAGTCTGCGTTCAACTGCGACTTCATTACAACGTGCGCTCGATATTTTTATTTATAAATTTTAAAGGTATTCTTCTTACTTATTTTGTAAAATTTTTATTTTATATCTCTCCGAAACCAGATGGAAACAAAACGCGATTTGTTTTCGAGGCTCATTGACGATGCTCAAATTTGCCAGAACGAAATTTTTGGAACCAATATCGAGCATTTTTTTCATTGATGGATCCATCTCCGAAAGCTTGATTAATGCTTCTCGAAGCTTGAGCTGCACTATGATTCAATTTGTACTCATACAAAAAAACTAGATATAAATCGCGTTTTGTTTCCATCTGGTTTCGGAGAAATATAAAATAAAAATGGAATACGAACGTGAAAAAATTTTACGAAATGAGTAAGGAGAGTACGTTTAAAATTTATAAATAAAAATATCGAGCGCGCGTTATAATGAACCTCTCTCAGACGCAGTTGAACACAGACTAACCAAAAACGGTCGTTTCATAGTTTCCAACCTAATATCGTCGCGCAAATAGAGCTGTTTAATCCTCGAGTGGATACCGAAGCTGCAGTTAGACTGCAGATTTCAATGCAGACTGCAACTCGTCTGCCTCAATTGTAAGAGAAAAGTCTCGAATAAATACAATACTGTACATAATTATAGACTGTAAAAGTTATTTTGAGTCTATTTGTTACTGGTATCTAAATGAAAACTTAACAGAACATCATATTTGTATATTTCAATATAAAAAGTTATAGAACATAAGTTTCATTTTAAATATACAGTCTCAGCTGAAGAAGGCCACCTACAATGCTGTGTATAATTATTAGATTGCGGATTTTTTTGCAAAAGACAAACTGTTTACATCAATTGCAAGAAATATAAACTAAATTAAAAGTTTATTCTTTTTAAAGTAATTTTATTAAATTGAAAATAATACACTGATATTTTTAAAATTGTTTTAATCTCTTCACTATTTTAAATTAAAGCTTCTCATTTTTGCCATAAATGCATAAAATCCGCAGCCTAATAAAGAAATTTTATTTGTATGTTTTTGTTTTTCATTATTTTTAATATGGAAATATATACATGTAGTATTTTGTTAAGTTTTCGTTTAAATACCACTAAACATACCTTGAGCGTATAATTATTCACAACACTAAACTCGTTTCTTTTTCCTCGAATGCTTTTACTATCTTTTATTTTGCTTATGCATTTCTGCTATAAAGTAAAAATCACGATTTTGATCGTGTATTATGGGTATAAGTATTTCTTTGTACTTCTTTCTACACGAATACACGAGTACACCTGTGTGTAAATACACTGTAACAGCAAGAAGGAACCATCTATTGCCAAATAATGTAAATACAACAGTTTTTTTAATATCAAACAATCAACAACCTATCAATTGACGTTTTATATATCACAGATTAGTTGCACATAAATCTAATAATCGGATATTTTGCTCCGTGTACTTCTTTGTACATTATATTACGAATAATATTAATTACACGTAAAACAGTTATCTCTAATATAAATTTAAAAGAGGAATATCAGATTGCTGCTGCTTTCCACGCTAAACTTCTCTAAAACGGTGTACGTAGGGGTGTGACATACTCCGGCAGGAGCTAGCCGCACAAACCCACCGCCAATTAGCGGGTTCACCCATAGCTTGGCTGATTATCCACCCCCGCTCGAATCGGTTGGCGTTGTCGCAGTTTGCGTCAACTTAGCGGCGTAAACATATCGCAAGCCAAGGAGTAAAAAGTATACCTGGCGACTGACCACCTCTGGATTTCAAATGAAATTTCGGGGATTTCAGCGGCGTATCATTCTACTTTATACGGATGGCACTGGAATCCCTCGGAAATCCAAGCAAATCCAGAGAGGATCAGCGCAAGGTCTCCTTTGTCGGCGGAAGTCGGATGGCAGACTGAAACACGGGGGTGGAAATTATCTCCTCGTCACTCCCGATTATGCTCGAGCCTAAAGTCTGGAGTATGGCGAGAGACCCGGTTAGATTGCATTCGTTTGATAGAAGCCCTCGTGTTTCCGTTTTCCGTGTCTCGTCTCCGAAGGGTCGGCACGCTGAACTTCGACCGAAAATTTTCGATCGTGCTAAGAATAGCCTGCGAAGGAAGATTCCGTTCGTCGAACCGTCCTCGAGCTATCGATAAGCAAACGGTGTGTTCAACTGACGGAGACGGCGGCATGAAATTTATTCGTGTTGAAACCCCGATAATTGTTCAGTCTTGCCGATATCGTCATGCACCGTAGCTCGACATTATCGGCAATTAGGTCTCTCGGAAACGAAGCCTAGGTAGCAGAGTGCCCGCAAATCTTATTATTTAGGGTTGAACGTAGATGTTTCTTCGCTCTATATACGGACCATAAAGTTGCTGTAATGTCTTGAACACATGAAAATAAAGTAGCGTATACAGCGATTTAAACGAGTGTTATATAATTAATAGAAAAGAACCACTCGTCGTTAAAATCGAATAATAAAAATTGCTGTCATCACCATAAAAAAACTTAAGAAACAGTACAAAAATTCAGAATTTGTATAAATCACAAAAAGAAATGTAAAAATCATTAATTATTAGTAGATATTTAAAATTACAGTTACTGATTGGATATTGCACAGTGATTGACCATTCTATTAGAACAGTTATAAAAACACTATACAATCATTTCTGACATACAAAATAGTTTATATATTGTAACGTACGTAGAATTTTCTCGTACGCATTTTTTCCTTTCTCGGAGGCGCACGGCTGGAAAAACCCAGAAAAAACTGGCGCCTAGATGTCGGCGGCTAGTCTAAACATCCGCGCACGTGTCCCGATTACAGAGCCTTCCTTTGTTAGGGGTCCGACGATCCGGTCACGTAGGCCCATCCCCCACCACCAAATTTCCACCAAAAATGGAGTATATAAGGGCCGCGATTTTCCCTCGACATCGGGCAGTTTCTGATCAGCTCTTAGTGACGAATCACTGTGAAATCGAGTTTAATCCTCTTTCGAGCAATCTTTGGAACCGAGTACGTATTACAAGGTTTCAAACCCCTGCCGACTTGGTGCGAAAACCAGGAGCATGTCTTAGGACGGTCGCGATTACACTTATTACAACATAGTACATTTGTAATAGACTTTTGTTGTACATTATATTTAACTTTTACCAGTTAATCTTGTGTACCAAGTCAATCATTTCCATTTCCTAGTTCGAGACAGTTGTTGGTAAGATCCCACGAGGATGCACCTTTGCCGCTCGAGGTGTATCTTCATTTAACTTGCTTTTTAAAGTTACGAGAGGCCAAGCATTAACCACACCTTCAATTTCCCAATCAGCCCTTTCCTCCTTATTGTGGCGACCCGTTGTTGAAACAGACTCCGGCAAGTCCACACAACCCTAATTATCCATAAAGGTTACTTACCTCCCGGCCACGTGAGCTTACTCGGCCCCTCGGCTCGTAACAATATCAATCAAAACTTAAATCTTCGTATAATTCGTCCTCATACAAAACTCCAGATCGATGACAAAAATATAGAATTTAAAAAAAATTCTTTTTGTCAAAATATAACGCTGGCAATACACAATAAAACTGCAAAAGAGGTTACGTAAAAAAAATCAACATAACGTAAGCAGAAAGACACGAAATAAAAATCTGACGTTTCATATATACCAACCTGATGTCGATAAATCAAAGATCCTACTGCTGAGAGGTTCTAAAAAAAAATCGGATCCCCGTTCTTTCGAATGCACCGCTAATCCCGCCTCCGGTGGTAGATTGTCATCGAGTTTGCGTCTTGACAATCACCTTGACATTTGCACCGTAAAGCACAGCCCACACGACCGTGTTTTTTCTTGATCGTGACATTCGAATGCGATTCACCGAAAGTCGTCGCCGATTCGGTCCCCGGACGCAACGACGCGGAGGATGGTCGTTGACGGTGAAAGATTATGATCGCTCGAGCTCGTAAAACGTTCCTGCCCTATCCGTAAATAGCCGGGTTGATTTCCACGCGGCGTGAATCTCGTCGGAAACGATCGGGACTCTGTGAGGTCGGTGCGGTCGTTTCTCGGCGTGAGAGGGACGCCGCAGAAGGCGTCGCTGGAAGAAGAAAGAGGGGCCGACGGAGACAAGAAAGTGTTTCGAGGGTGAAAGGAATCGCGGCGGATCGTCGTGGCTGTTCGTGCTCGGATAGAATCGAAAGTAGCGGGACCGTGTACCCGGAAAATGGGTAAAAGGTTCGCCGAGATAGAGCCGAGACCCGTTCTTCGAGGCGGAACCTGCGAAACCTTTTATTAGAGGCCGGAGTTTTTCCAGCGACTCGACGCGGCCGATAAAGCAAGCGAGTCTATGTGTCGCGCCAGACCGGAAACTTCGGCAAAAGGCTTGTTCCGTACATGGACGGTCTAACGTGACGATGCTACACAGCACCACGATCCAGGTCACAAACACCGTAAAAAGGTCCCCGTAAACGATCTGCTCCACGTTCCGTTGAGTCGCGCCTTCTCTCTTTGACCCAGTTGCAGTAATTCAACCGCTTTTGCGTTTTCATTAATTGTACAGGCGAGCCGCTTCGAATCCGAGCAACTTGAAGAATCTCACGATCAGCCCGACTTGGGATCGTTCGGAAAGCATTCCTTTCTCGACGACCAACTTGTCTCCCCGTGATGTCGACGTTATTTGTGCGGTCATTTGCGCTTCTCCAATGCTTTCTTGTTAGTTGGATTCTTAGCTCCGGAGTTTCCGTACTTAGCTGAACAATTGATTTAGGAACGTATTTTCACTACGGCGCACAGTACGGCCACGCGGGACCGTAAGAGAATATCGATCATTTTTTAGGTTGAGCTCAATTATTTTCAACTTGAAATTAACATTTCTCGGAAACGGCACAAAGTATCCTGAGATTGACACAGTTTTTAATTTGTTATTTGTTATATTATAACGATCTGAAAAGTTTTTGTGTTTCTGATTGGAAAGAACAGTTTTATACGCCTTCTTCTGGTGCACGAAAATTTAATACTAAATACTGTTATTTCAAATTGTTAGCAATCCGAAACACAAAATCTTTGCAGAACCCTATAATATAACAAACAACAAATTAAAAAGTATTTAAATCTCTGGATATTTTGTGCCGTTTCTGAGATATGTTAACTTGAAGTTGAAAATAATGGAGCTTCGCCTAAAAAATGATTGATATTCTCTTACTTACTATATCACATGTACGTATACATAAGAATAGCATAATTTGACAAGATCTGATATCGTTACACGAGAATATTTGGATTTTAAAGTTTTATCCAGCTGGGCCCTGTTTTGCTGCACTGTGCGTCGCGTGCAATCGCATATTCGCTTCTTTATTTACGCGATCTGAAGAACTGTATCATCTTGAATCTTTGTATCATGTCAAGTTAAATCATTTAAAAAAAGAGATTTGTATGACGTCGTACTGATAACATAGCGTGTAACCACATGTTGTTGTTCTGATTAGAGAGAAGTTATATAAAATCTTGCAACATTTCTGATACGAAATAAAACGCAAGAAACATCTTGGATGCGTGAAACGAATGAGAATATTTAAGAAAATGTATTCATCTAAAACAAATCTAAAACAAAACCTAATTGGCAATGATACAGAAAGAAAGATGTAATATCCGACAATAAATAAGCATTTGTAAAAGATTATCTGTATGTTTGGAATATAGTCAGAATAAAACGCACCTTTTTTATCCAACACATGGCGTAATCGACCTGCAATACAATAAAGAAGAATACAATGTCTCAGAGCGATGGTTACTCGAGGTAATTGAAAATGATGTAACACAGAAGTGTACAATATTGATTAGAGTGAAAATGAAAATGAAAATTGTCTGCATTAATATCCATTTTTGTCATAAATACAACAAAATTCGCAGAAAAATCCTAGTAATGAACGCTCGTGACAGACGAAGAGTATGTTTGACATAGTAGTGCAAACAAAGTTTGCACGGAAGTAGAAAATAGAACGGAAATTATGCAACGATCCGATAAGACGGTGCCTGGACATAGCTACGTGTGGGTATCCTTGAAGAGGCTGCCGAGGAAGTTTACAACAACATCGCGTGCGAGACGAGGCGAGACAGACCGTCTACGAGTGAATGTAGACGGTTTTGATCAGCCATCGATAAACCGTTTGTCGACGAGGGAACGAGAAGGACGGAGGGAACGCGAGTAGTATAAACGCTTCGCGAAGCTGGCCAGTGGGTGTGGACTGAGTTTGATCGGCCATTGATCATATCCCCCCCCCCCCCCCCACGGCCCCGATTTTCGACGTTTCGGAACAGCAAATATTTCCAGACGTAGCAAACTTTCCGTGCGGCGTTGCCAAATAGTAAAAAAAACATTGGAAAGAAAACAAAGATAGCTGCGCCACCAGCAGATATTTTGGACGTATTTCAAGATAATATAGCGGCAGTCCTCTTGAGCGGACAGGGCGACAGAAATCTCCAGGAACGATAGGCTGGTAATATAATGTGAGCCCGAGCCAATCGGCCAGTTCGCCAATGATCGATCGATTTCGGATATTAAAAGTAATGGACGCTAGAAGTGCATTCTGCGTCCTTGCTATCTCATTCTCGGCCTTCGACTTTTCCATCAACGTTTATTTCCCACGCTTCCCTCCGTTTTCTGATCTCCGGTTTCAAGTCGATTCTTATTCGGTTCCTTTCACGGTTTTACCATGGCTGAAAGCTTCGGTTACGTGTTTGCTTCTTCTGAAAAATTGCGGGAATCGCGAAACTAGTATTATTGAGAACAGACATGTATTTCGTAAAAAATTATAGTGCTAAATGCGCTGAATTATAAGCAGATCTTTACACAAAATTTTGATTGCGTCAAACAGAAGTTAAATAAATATTTATTTTCATTTCTAACATTTTTAATCAGTCCAGAAGCAGCGTTGTTAAATTTTCGTCTTGCATTTGGACCATTTATTTTAGAAGTTGTGCAAGTCAAATTTTTTTAAAAAGATATCACATAATTTGTGATCAATTTAGTGTAAACTTTTTATTTATAGCTAGTTATTATTTAATATCTTAAAAAATGCCAATGCTTCGTTCAATCTAAAATTGACCAGTAAAGGAAATTGCGTAGCGATTGATTATGATAGCGGTGTAAGTCCAATTTCCATAGACATAGGTGGCTGGCATTACGTGTAGAAAAAATAATAAATTTGTTTTACACGGAATGAAACGAGAGAATTTTGTTCCAATAAAAAATCTACAAAACACAATTCAAGAACGGTTAAGAAAAAATAGTGACGGAGAGAAAGAAAACTGGTTGAAAATATGTTGGAAGAGATTGTGTAAAAGTGCACCGTATATTATTTTATATAAAACATCAATGGAGGATACAAAATTTAAGACGTAGATGTATCACCTACATGTCGGGGATGATCGCAAAAATTTGAAAGAATCGCCCTAGCGCCTTTATATAACGATACCAGACCTATTATCTGATGTTTAACAATATCTAAATATAATTAACATTCGAAATAAAAAATACTACTCCTATTTTATTCCTTGTTATTATTTATAAACAAAATTGGGTTCAGACAACACATATTTGAAGTGATATTTAATTTTTCATAATTGAAATTAAATAATTTTTACAATTGAATTATGAAAATGGTGAAAGTCCATTTGCAACCTGTAAATATAAATTATTTTAGTTAAATTCACCTAAAAGATATTTATATAATCAAATTACACATTGGCAAATTAGTAGAAACACTGCAAGACTTGACATAATTAACTTATATTTTTGAATTGACGAATATGCTAAACTTTAATTTTCTCGAAACAACAGAACATGGACTTGCACCGCTTTTAAAATAAACAATCCATTTAATGTGTTGTATTCGATCTACTTGATTTTGCATAAAATCCGCGATCTAATTATAAGAATCACAAATTATAAGTTTCACAAAATTCGATGAAATTAATACTGACGGCAGCAAAAGTTCTACATTAATCATCTCGATTAGTAAAATCAACATTCTGCTTTAGCCGTGTCTGAAAAAAATTCTAGAGCTATCTTTGATCATGTTTGAAAAATCGTAGCGATGATATAAAAAAGTACTAAAAAATGAACGACATAAAAAAGCGACTACATGGAATTCGATCAAATGAATATTGAAAATGGCTGAAAATTCAGGCGAACCTATCCAACTGTAAAACCGAACATCTCCCAATTGCTACAGTCAGTTTCCCGGTTTTCCGCTTATTTCTGTCCCGTACCATGTCTCGCAAAGAGTTAATTCTTTCGTGTTCAGGAAAGTTGTTGCTCGCCGCGACAGTGTGTCTTGCGGTGACTGGTATCGTGCATCGATCAATTCGATTGGAAAAGCAGATGGAAGCTCTCAATATTCATGGCGGCTGCTGCGACCGCCCGTTATTTTTCCCACATAGCAGCCAGCTATTTTTCCAAACTCTAAACCGATTAAAAGTGATTTGGTGTTCAACCAAACGTCGCGTTAACACTCTATTTAATGTGAAAAAATCGTCATATAAATGTTCCGAATGATTTCGAAACTTAGATGATTTTTCTCAATGCTCCGAGATAAAAGTAGCCATGACAGAATACATTCGATGATAATTTATTATCTTACAATAATTGTAAACAGGGCTTCGCATGAGGACTACTTGCAAGTTTTCAAAATATTCTACGTACTCTTCGTGCTGTGAAGAGGAGAAATATACGTACAACCCTAACTAATTAAGTTTAATTATCATGCGAGTCCCAATTTTATTTTAGGTTAGTCCAGGAATATTTTGAATGCGCGAACGAACTTTCGTGCATTAATCAACCTGGACATTTTCGATAATTACGACGAACGCAATTTGCGATCTGCAAACGTCATTGGTAAACAGCATTTTAATTCCCACAAAGAATAAGACCAATTAGAATAAGAATAAGCCAATTTAATTATAGGCAACATCTGGCTGACCCCGTTCTTCGATTTATTGTGTTTCAGGAAAAAATAGAATATATATTTCTTGTGATTTTTACGGTCGAATGCGTAATGAAGATCATCGCCTACGGCTTCGTGGCTCATCCCGGGGCTTATCTCCGGAACGGATGGAACATTCTAGATTTCTCGATAGTAGTGATAGGGTGAGTACAATTGCATGCAACGCCTGTTTCGTTTATACTCTACTTTAATCACGCGCCAACGTGCTGCGCAGCAATTGCGAAACAAGTGGAACCTGGAAACGAGGAAAAAGTCCTGCGACTGAGACTTGCCTGTACACTGCGTTGCGTTTCCTGGCGACCGAGATTAATCCTAGTCTAATGAAAACCATGTACGCAAGAACAGTTTTTCGGTGTATGCGTCGTTTATGTTTCGAAGCGTAAAACAGCTTTGTTGATATGAAACTTTTTAAAAAACGTTTGACTGCCTCAATCGCTTCTTTATATTCCTAAATCATTCTTTGCTATATCAGATATCAAATTCTCTTACTAGAAATATTTATCTCTGTTAAGGGTAAGGAACAATCAGTGATAAAACTAGGAACTTGTATAATGATCTGGTTATAATTGTATGTTTGGTTATAATTAGACTGCGGATCTTTATGCAATATTTTTATAATTATTCTTTCTATAATTTTTCTTTCATTAATTTTAACATGTTGCAAGGAATATGTAATAGTGTCTTTAAATTCTTCTAAAGCTTTCGCTATTGTATTTTGTGTATATTATGTATATATATTTATGTATGTATATATATATATATATATATATATATATATATATATATATATAACACTTTCCTTTTTCTATACGGTTTTGATCTGAGGCACGATAATTGGGACATCTACCCCAGTACATATTTCTCTGCGAGATACTTCATTATTATGAATTTCAAGTTACAAAGTCGTTCGACAGGAACGCAGAAGATCTACGAAATAATAAAATATGAGAAGAGGAGAAAAAGAAGCGGCGGGTATGGTCAGGACACTCTTGGTTCTCGGCTTCGCAAGTTTATCGGCCCGTGGAGGAACGCGTGGCTGTCGTAAATCGACGATTATGGGAATCGCCGGAACCAATAGCGAGGTGGTTTAGTGCTCGCGGCACGGATTTTCGCGATCGTGATCCTCTCTCTCTTTCTCTCTCTCTCTCTCTCTCTCTGTTCCTATTTCTCTCTTCCTCTCTCTGTCCCTATTTCTCTCTTTCTCTCTCTATCTGCCCCCCCTCTCTCTCTCTCTCTCTCTGCCTCTCTCTCTCCCCTCGACACTCTACTCGAATTTCATCGCGTGCCGCTTTATCGTCGTCCGTACCTCGAGAAACGTTCCCGCCGGTCCAATATCGCGGCTTGCAACGCGCGCGCGATGACATTGGATCAGCACGCGACCCGCTTCCCTCAGCTCTACTCTTATTCAATAAGTTTTGCTTCGTCCACGGAACAAAGGGGTTTTCGTCGTTTTCTCGTAGTCTTAGTCCGTTTACCGGCCCGAGTGCTTCTTTCGCGAACTTCCAGCGACTTCCAAGTGTCTCGATAGTCTAAACATGCTAATGCCATGTAGAATAGGACAAATGTATCATTTAAGTTTTCCAGTATCCAGTTCAAGTAGTTCACTATTTCTGTTAGAGATTTAGAAGACGTACTAGAAGAGTATTAACACTCAACGCACCATGCCGGTTAAAATAACTGGCCTCGCATTATTTATTTTCAAAATTGTTGAAATCGTGAAGACTCATTTTTAAAAAACGATTGAATTTTAGTTATTAACTAGTAAGATTGTTTTGTCGAGTATACCCGTCATAACAAAAATATCGTTTCTTATAACGAGTACACTTGTCAAAAACAACTATTTGGTTCAGAAGGATATATGTATACTTTCATGATCTTTATTAAATTATATATTTCAAGTGTTGTGTTTAAACAAGATATGAAGAAAATCAAACATGTACAGTATAATTACAATAACTCAAACAATTTAGAGATAACATCAATGAGATTCCAACAACTGATTAATGTTTACATTAGGTTAGAAATGGCAAAAAGTTTAAATAAATTCAGTGTTGTCATTTTTATAAAGCAATACATGTCGGCCTCTGTCAGAGCCGATAGGTTTCAAGTTTGAAAAATTTTTAGAGGAGAAGTTGGTACATGAGGATTTGCATAGATTTCGACGGCAGTCACGAAAACGTGAAAATGGCCGGATTAGAATTAGAACATCGACGGTCCGATTGGAATCGTTTAATCCGTATGTCCGTTGTTTGCAGAATGGTGAGCACGGTGTTGGCGATGCTCATGAAGGAAGGCTTCGACGTGAAAGCGTTAAGAGCTTTTCGAGTGTTGCGACCTCTCAGGCTGGTCTCCGGAGTGCCAAGTAAGCGGATTTCCGTATCAAAGCGATCGATGCGAGTTGCGACGACGCCGAAACAGGCGGATATTGCGTCGATCGTTTTCGCGAGGACGACGCGCAAAGTGGAAACCGATTTCCGCTTGTCTCCGCTAACGAATATCCATGTTCGATCTGTTCTCAGGTCTTCAAGTGGTCCTAAACTCTATTCTGAGAGCGATGATACCCCTACTACATATCGCTCTGCTGGTCCTGTTCGTCATCATTATTTACGCTATCATCGGCCTCGAGCTGTTTTCCGGGAAAATGCACAAAACCTGCCGGCACAACGTCACCCGTAAGCTTGTTCGTTGTACTTTGGGTTCAGGATGATTTACGAGAACAATTGGAATTATGCAAGATTCACCGAGTCCGAGGCATCGATTGACGCACACGGGTTCGCGAAGAATTTCCTTGGGAAATGAAATATCGAAGAGACCGTGCCAGCGGCCGAGGGAGTTCCCAGTTTAACCCCGAAACACACTTTGTACCGGCGCTATTTTAGATATGATTCAGACAACGCGACAAGTAACTCTAATTATTCTTAGCGCGGGAATCGCGAGCTCAGCGTACCACTGTCCCACGCTGTACAGCTGATTCACGGAAACTCGCTGTCCTCTCTGTCCCTCTTCCCTCGTCAATTTCTGCCATCCATTTGAAGTTGCTGCTAAGCGCTCGAATTAGATCGTTAACAATTCATTTTTCCGACGATATGTGTTCCAAAGCTTCCTATCCACATTTCTAGGTGCTTGACAACCCTTGTTGAAAATGGACAAACCTCTTGCCATCTTAAGAGTTAAACCCTTAAGTGGAAATGATGAGTCTCGTAAATATTTTCTGTTTGAAAACCTAATTCCTCCTAACTGATAACGAACAAATTATTATGATATTTACACATTCTCTTGCCTTTTCTTTCTATGTAAATTGGTGTCATTATGGTTATAATGGATTATTAACATTACTCACTTACTTACTTAACATTACTTTCATTGAATATAAGAAACCGTAGCTTTTCGGTCTGTGATTCATTGAATATCAGAAACCTTAGCATCTCGATCTGTATTTTATTGGGTATCAAAATGTCCACAACTTCGCACTATGTGCTGCTGAATGCCAGCTACCTTAAATACTCAGTTTTGATTCTATTGAACTGAAGAGACGATCATGGAAGGACCTGTTCCCTGCGGGCCAGGCGGTTTCCAGTGCGAGAAGGAATATTACTGCAGCAAACAGTTCTGGGAGGGTCCGAATTGGGGGATCACGAACTTCGACAACTTCGGCTTAGCCATGTTGACAGTCTTCCAGTGCGTGACGCTCGAGGGCTGGACGGAAGTGCTATACAACGTAAGATCTGCTTCAAACTTCTATCTAGGTTAACATTCCGTATTTAAGCCGTATTTCGGGAATTGTTTCAAATAAACGTGCCAAGTATTTTATTTCTAAACTTTGTAAACTTAGTAAGTGGCAATTGAAGTATGTACTCGAATTTTTCGAAGCAGGTATAGCAATGATTTTCCGTGTTACGGAAGTAGAAATAAGGGTATTGAAAAGATAAGTTTATTTCTGATGAACCTGATTTTGATTGTTATAAACTGACGATATATCACTTGATAATGATACTAATCTGGCTTATGTGAAAATAGAATTTGTTAAACTTAAAATCGTGCAGGTAATTAACTATTCATATATCAATTTCGCTATGTTAGAGAACGTCTCTCTCAAAAGAAAACTTTTAGGCAACGTTTCAGAATATACAGCGTATACAGAATGTACAGTAAATCATACTTACTCTTAATCAGTGGTGCCAAAACCGTAAAGAATAATACATAGTATATTTATAATGCAGTCAGTCGTGTGGTACCGCAATTAAATTGCGGGTCTTACCACAGGCTCCAAATTTTCTGAAGTGATTCCAAGAAACAAGAGTCGAGTAAGAATACATTTATTCTTCAATTAATTTAAACTAGTCGAGGAGCGTGTAACAGTCTGAAACCCCTCTAAACCGCGCATGATCCGCAGCCTAATCACGGTGCAAGGATTCGATTTACCATCATCGAACTCTTTACTATGGCATAATTTACGCTCACGTGACCTGCTCTGGAAATACGTTCCCAAAATTCAAAAGGGATAAGCAGAAACGAAGAATTCTTTAAACTAGGTAACCATTTAACTTCGCGAAGCGTTTAGCAACCACGAGAACCTGCTTTATCACCGAACTTTATGAACACTGAGACGATCTGCGGTTTTCTTCGACGAAGATGCGGAAACCGTCCGTTTTACGTCGCATCGAAATCGCTTAAAAGACGGCATAAATGTTCCGCACATCCACTTTTAGTAAGATGAATTCTGAAAACTCGCATTTGCATCAACGTCTCCATGGGCTGGCTATTATTCCGCCCTCGATCGGACGAGCTCGGAAATTCCGCATGAAAGTGCGAACGCGTAGTTTCTACACGCTACTGTTACTTTTTTGCGGAAGCTGCGCGTGTTTTATCGAGTCGGCCGAGCTTATCGAGATGTGTATAAACTGATTCTCTCGAGAACGTTTTCCCATCAGGAAACGACCATTCTTCCATCTATACCGTTTGCTTCGTCTAGATCGAAGACGCGATGGGAAGCTCCTGGCAGTGGATCTATTTCATTTCGATGGTGATACTCGGAGCCTTCTTCGTGATGAACCTGATTCTCGGTGTGCTGTCCGGGTAAGTGGCTTTATATTAATTAACCTATTTAATACCCATAGATTACTTACATTTCCATTATTCAAATTCTAGCCCCTTTGATGCCGATGTAAAGAGTCCCGTGTATCTAAGCGAAATATACCAAACCTGTTTGATATAGTTTGGTAAAGTTTCGGAAAAAGATTATAAAAATTTTGTAAAATCTGATAATTAGAAAATTCTAATATCGTTGTCCAGCACTGAAAGAGCTAACCCAAAGAAAAGTCTTATCTCACTCTCATAGTTACATTGTATTAATTATATTATACTATTATATTATATTAATTTTACTAAGCAGATATAATATATATATATATATATATATATTATAAACGAGATTCTCTTTATTCGGAGGAATAATAAAATAAAAAAGAATATACAAGTTATTGTATTAATTGAACTGTAGCATATAGGATTTACGTACTTATCAGAGAAACTACTGCGTGAACGAATCCTATAGGCTCAAAAAATTATGGAATTTAAACTCGAAGCGGCGGTATCATGGCAGTGAAAACATATGGCATGTAGTGTTCTTCCTAGTAACCATGGATATATGTCGGTGTCGAAATATTTTGGTCAGCCACGTGTTTTTACGTTTCTACTCTCCGCATTGAGATAAGGCAATCGATGGGGGAGTTGAACGCGCTCGAGCAACGCGTAATCGATGAACGCGGACAAAGGGAAAATAGGGCAGAAAGTTTCGAACAAAGTTGCCGGCTCCAGATACGAAAGCGGAGGTTCTATACTGCTTCGCATCGCGGTTTATTTATTTATTGGTACGTTGCGATGTGTACGGGAGGAGGGTGGTTTCTCGTATAAAACACCCTGTACATCAGAACAGTAAACGTTTAAAAATACATAAAGGTGCTAAAATCGATTTACTCAAACAATCCTCTTCATTGGCTTGTGCGACGAAAAGATTCGAAACAGTCCTCGTGCGAAATAGAAATTATTTGCATCAATCGCGGGAAACAGGACACAAATAGGAATATACTTCTCCCCTTTATAGTTCTTCCGATATCTTCACATGTGTTCGCTGAGCTCAAGCGAAATTTAATTTGTCTGAAGACCTTGTTCAATCGATCCCCAGGGAAATGCCAGAATTTTCACATAGAAAATCTGAAATTGACTGACGATAGATTCAGTTGGATGCGTAAATAATGGATTCAATGTGGATTAACTTCGATACAGAGAATTCTCGAAAGAGAGAGAAAAGGCGAAAGCGAGGGGCGACTTCCACAAACTAAGGGAGAAGCAACAGATCGAGGAGGATCTAAGAGGCTATCTGGACTGGATCACGCAGGCTGAGGACATCGAGCCGGTGACTGATGAACCGAAGATGCAGGACGGCGAATGTAAGATGCTGTGACGGCAAATGATATACTGCAAAGATTGGTAAAACTGAACGAAATGATTCTTTCAGCAAAGCAACAGAACGAGATGGAGAGCACGGATCAGCTGGAGGGCGACGATAAGGAAGTTAAACAGGATTCTGTCTGGAAGAACAAGAAAAGGGACTTCGACAAGTAAGAACACAACAAAATATACATCAAAATACTAATTAAAAATTTATATTAATTGAATTCTCCGGGCATATTATTATTAGATTATTTAGCAAAACTCTTAGCTTAGATTAATAATTTTATTAGAACGAAAGTAATATATCGATACTCATAAATTCTTCTAACCTTTTTATTCTTTCAAATTGCGCTTACACATCTCCGCCGTAAATGCATGAAATCCGCTTTCTATTTATTATAGTTCCTACATCAGTGAACTGTATTTAATGTTTTAGCATCTTCACACATTTAGTATAATTATTTTGGAGATATAGTAGACTGAATTTTCCAAGTGATCAAAGTTTTTGTCTAATAGTGGTATAATTTATCCCTGGAGAAGCTTGTTAACTTTTTGCACTACGACCCTTTTCACAACTGAGTTAATTAACTCTTTTTCGTCCGTAATGATGTTCCTGATAGAACAAGGCAATTATTGTTTCTTGGACGATAACAGAAGAAACAAATTTTGTTTTGACATAGAAAAAATGAACAACATTTGTACATATTTAGATTATGTATGAAATCTTCATCACAAGTTAGTACACGAGTTAGTACAAAATGTCAGCATTACTTTATGTTCATTCATGTAAATATTACTTTTTCTTACCTTCCGTAACTTCAGCCTTTTTTTTTAAACTGAAACTGAGTGCTTTTTCTACGAAATTCCCCACTGGTGCATACAAAGGGTGTCCCAAAAGTCAGTCGCAATCGGGAAATGAGGGTTTCCTGAGGCCATTTGAAGTAACTTTTTCCTTTGCGCAAATGCAATCCGCGGCTTTGTTTACAACTTATTAGCGAAAAACTATGACCAATGAGAGGCAAGCTCGGCTGGCGCGAGGCGGAGCACCAACGAGCCTACGAAGCCCAGTTCCGCCGATTGTCTCGGCCGTCTAGCGCCAGCAGAGCTCTCCTTTTATTGGCCAGTGTTGTTAGTTAATAACTCGTTAACGACGCCTCGGAGAAAACTTTTGTTAAAATTTATTAACGAAAAGCACTTAACCAGTGAGCGGAACTGGACTTTGTCAGCTCGTTGACTCGGTCGCCTCGCGCTAGCGCAGCTCGCCTCTCATTGGTCACTGTTTTCCGTTAATAACTCGTAAATAAAGCCGCGGAGAAAATTTTTGTAAAGGAAAACGTTACTTCAAATGACCTGAGAAA
Source organism: Augochlorella aurata (assembly GCA_028455555.1). Classification (NCBI taxonomy): domain Eukaryota; kingdom Metazoa; phylum Arthropoda; class Insecta; order Hymenoptera; family Halictidae; genus Augochlorella; species Augochlorella aurata. Next base: position 9,908,994 of record CM052164.1, read on the forward strand.
CCCCTCATTTCCCTAGTGCGAGTGACTTTTGGAACACCCTATATATATATACCACATAGTTTAGAACAGTACAGTGGTTTGTTTTCATACAGTCTCTTTAATCCGCCGATGCTGATAGTTTCATATTATATCAGTGCACGAATAATATCTGTCTCGATGCAAGCCAACCGATAAAATTGCCGGAATTAAAAATTGGATTTAAACTTGAAGGGTGAACAGAAGAATGAGAAGGGCCTGCCGGAAAGCCGTGAAGTCGCAGGTCTTCTATTGGCTAATCATAGTGCTGGTCTTCTTAAACACCGGTGTTTTGGCAACCGAGCACTACAATCAACCTCGTTGGCTGGACGACTTTCAAGGTACGAAAAGTACAATTAGAAAACGCGAGCTTCCATTATCTAAACTGTCGTTCACTATCGCATCCTTTTCCTATTTCCTTCGCGCAGAAATCACGAACATGTTCTTCATCGCGCTGTTCTCAATGGAGATGATGCTGAAGATGTACAGTCTAGGATGCGAGGTGAGTCCTCGGAGCGACGCGACTCGCTCCAGCCCATCTTGCTCTAGAGAAACTAATTTTCTGTTTGATCGTTCTCGTTTGCGCGTTGCTTCGCCGTTGTCCAGGGTTACTTTGTCTCGTTGTTCAATCGCTTCGACTGTTTCGTCGTGATCGGCTCGATCACCGAGATGATTCTGACGAACACGCACGTGATGCCGCCGCTTGGCGTTTCCGTTCTACGTTGCGTCCGATTGCTCAGGGTATTCAAGGTGACCAAGTAAGTGTCGATCGCCTCAAAGTAGATCGCTACCTCTTGGCGTCGTACGCTGGATCGACGTTTCCGGCTCTGCTAACGGTCCGTTTCCAGGTATTGGAGATCGCTGTCGAATCTGGTGGCGTCCCTATTGAATTCAATCCAATCGATCGCGTCTCTGTTGCTTCTGCTCTTCCTCTTCATCGTGATCTTCGCCCTACTCGGCATGCAGGTACGACACTGTTGTTGTTGTTGTCTCTCTTTTCTACTAACCCACCTGTCGATCTCCTAGTTGGCAAGCTCCGTCTGTTCACAGGTGTTCGGTGGAAAGTTCAACTTCAGCGAACTGCAGGACAAGCCCCGTCAAAATTTCGACAGCTTCTGGCAGAGCCTCTTGACCGTCTTTCAGGTGAGTGCTACTACATCCAGTCAGAACAGCACGCTTTGTCTTTCAGTTCCTGCGTAGCTTACGTTGCGTACAATTGCGACTCCTTTTCAGTGATCATTTTTAGGGATGAATCGTTAAGAAATTAAAAACAGCAAACGCGTTCTCTAGTTGTCGACACGTGATACTTATGGTGTTTCGCAGATACTGACCGGCGAGGATTGGAACGCCGTGATGTACGACGGGATCAGAGCGTACGGAGGCGTCGCGAGTTTTGGCATGCTCGCCTGTTTTTACTTCATTATCCTCTTCATATGCGGAAACTGTATCCTTCTCATTGAAAAAGGTAGAGCGCTAGTCGCAGCTGGAAAGATCGCAGTTTGAACATTAGAAGGAAGAGAAGAAAACTCGTTATACTAACATACACAGATTAGACCTTTGCGCTCGAAGCCATTTTAACTGTAAATTTAAAATAATTTTTCTAACTTACAGCATTTCTATTTTACACGACAAAGTGCATTTGAAGCATATGAAATTAAATCCCGTGACCCGTATCGACAATTATACTTTTAACAATATTTAAATCGAAACTTTGTTAATATAAAAATTATTTTGGAACGTGATATAACAATTTCAGTGGTGCCTCAGCGTCACCACTCGAGTGCAAAATGTTAATTACCCTCTGTTCTCAGTCTTTTTTATCTTGTGCTAACCTTGCCATAACCTTGTGCTCTCAGTATCTTGATTCTCCGTTTTTCTAGAGCTGAGGTCAATACCGCTTACACGATTCAGTACAAATATTTAAAAAATTCGAAATCCACTCAGTTTTATGCTCTAAACGAAATCATCCGCGTAAATCGTTAACGCTTAAACTCGAAGTGTCCATCAGAAGACACGCGAGTTAGAGCCGTTCGTAGCAGATTGACATCTTCCCAGCTAGCGATAGCATAAACGGTGACTCGGAAGAAAGTCATCGAGAAGAACGAATTCAAATGGATTCAGTTGACGCGGCATTAAAGATCCTCGTGATCGACGGTGCTCCCAGCAAATGATCCTTAACGTAAGAAGCAACGCAGATATTCTACTGAACGTCTTCTTGGCTATCGCCGTCGACAATCTCGCGGACGCCGAGTCGTTAACTGCCATCGAGAAGGAGGCCGAGGAGGAGGTGAGTTTCTTTTGTTCCTTCTTTAAGAGTTATTCTACCTTCTTATGCCGCTTGGCCGGGAGAGGCGCCTTTTGCATTAGTCGATCGCCTTATCGACGGAAACCCGATGATCGAACCGGGAGAGAAGCTTCGATTGACCGATTGCTGCGGTAAGAACGAAACGCGTCGCGACTTCTCGGCTTCAATAAACATTTGGTCGCGTTACGTTTGCTTAGCCGCCGGGGGAAAATTAGAATGCAGGTCGGTTTATCGTTCCCACAAAGAGCGTCGGATGAGGGGCTCGTTTGCCGTCAGCCGTAATCACCGTCGCCGACGCTGACGCCCGACACCGACGCCGACGCCGACGTCGACGCCAACGCTGTTCGACCGGCTTTTTATCGCTCGTTACCGTTGCCGCGGGTTTCATTCTTACGAATATTCTTCGCAATTACCAGGAATCTGGGTCGGCTTGAACCTGTCGTAAGAACTTATCCGTCAAGCGAGTATCAAACGCGTTTCGGCTGCTGTTGATTTTTCTAATAGATAAACAATTTAGCGAATTCCCTGAACGTTATACATTATTTAGGATTACGGTAGAACCACGATCATTTGAATGTGAACATACACATTCGGACAATACATCAGTTTCTTACGTACAATGCTACGTTAAGTCCTTGTGTATTAAACAGTGTTGCATGTGGGCTGCTTAGATCGAACAACTGGGTTAATCGGAAAGTAGTTTAGTTTCTCAAAAAATGCTTGATTCAATATTTTGTCAGTAAAAAGCTGGACTTCTACGAGTATGGGATTTCACAATTAGCAGAAAAATAACGAAATAATATAGGATGAAGTGGTCACTACATATTGAATAATATTTGTAGACAACAATTAATATTAAACAATTATCTTTTATTTTCCGTTAAAAAACGAAATTATTTTTAAACTGAATTATTCTTTGGCACTGGAGTTCTCTTCGTACACGACACAATTTTTTTCTTGCTTGAACTGTTACCTGTTTGGTAGTAAAAAAGCAAAATATGCCAAAAATACTGCTTTTGTTTCCATATTTGATGGGCCACTTAAGAAAAGTAATTGCACGGAATCAAACAAAATTTTTTACAAACAAGCCTCGAAATGTCACCTATCAAAGTATGTAACGACAATACGGTTGAGAATGAAGTTGGCTGGTTAAAAAACTGCCGTATTAGGTTGGTATAAAAACGAAATTACTTTCCGCTATACTTAAGTATAATACATGTGAAACGTGTTTGGTTAGCAGCGAGTTCAAACATCGGAGGTTTGGATAATCGAAAGTAGCTGTACGAAAGTCACTCTCCTTTAAATTACGCTTTACACTGTGATCCTCGCAAGGCGATATTTTCTGACGATTTTGAAACAGCCATAAACTACTATAAATAGCTGACTATTTAAACTAGCTCCTAGAAAATTGAACTTTGAATAGGACGCCCAATAAATCTGCAAATCGACAAATTCCACAGTTTAGAAAAGCAAATGTTACAAACAGTTACAGTTTAAAAGTTTCTGCGGCATTTAAAATTGAAATCAAAGCCTGCGGCACGTGGTTGCTTCGACGCGTTCAGCCTTCCGTGTTCGATGACGTGTCAGTTCACCCCTTTGTCCCGAGCAAACACTCTGAATGTCTGTATCGGGCTCGTTGACCTTAAAATCTCCTGAAAAAAGTGACCTTAAAAAAACCCATCCCGTTATTGCGTGTACCCTTTGCAGCAACGCAACTTTGTCGCGAGTTATGTCGTCACACGACCGTAAATAACAGAGATATTTCGGTGTCCCTGTTCGAACGGCCTATTTCGAGGGTTACTGTAGGAATATTCGTTTCAGCGACTATTGTTGTAGTTTCTCCCAGGTTCCGGTTGCAAAAGGTTGAACGTGTTCCACGATGGCATTGCGAACTTTCAGATATTTCGCGTCGCGGAATCAGAGGCTCATGGCTTGTGGTCGAGAAAACGCTCGTTGCCGATAGCGTAACGGAAACTGGGGAACATCGTGGTTGCTTAAAGAGTGACATACTTGAGGGCGAGGTCGTTTAGCACACGGATCTTTAATAAACAAGGCACGCGAAACTGCTTCGTGTCTCCGTTTTAATAAAGCGACGGTACCGCGTCCTGGAATGGACTTCTCGCAATCCTTGCACCGCGGTGATGATGACTCAAGGATAAGCCGCAGAGTACTAGGCTCGCAAATATTGAACATTTTCGAAAGTGCACACGTACGTCAGTTCACCAGCAAAATATTTCGTTACCGAATATTTCACTTTTTCTTGTCAATATTCATCTGCATATTGCTTGATCAGATCGTCACTAATAAAAAACTGAGAAACAGATTTAGACGATGCATTCTAAAGGGTTTTTCCTGGCGATGAGTAATTTGACCCAAAGCAATATTCACGAATTAATTTAGGAAAAAAACAACGAGATTGTTTGTACCTACAATGCTGTGACATATAGTGACTGACAAAAGTATTCGGACACTAGTATAACTTTGACTTCTACGCTATATATTTAAATATACATTGAAAGGAAAAAATCCTTTACGGTATATTAAAGTAGAGTATATAAATGTCAAAGTACAACAAACTCTCGATTTAGTATAAAAAGTTACCATAATTGAAAAAATATAAAAAACCGAATCTTCGCGCCACATAAATATTCGGATGACTTATAAAGATAAGTTCAAAAGTTATAAGAATAAATATTTTTTAAACTTTCATTAGTAGTTTTATATCTCTATTGATCAACGATATATTTCAAGAAGTTTGAAATTTAAAAAATTATTGTTTACTTAATCTATGTCGTTTTATATCTCTATTTTACACGGTTTTATGATTTGTGCATAGTATGTATTTTTTTGCAAATAAGTAATAATTTAAATAATTTCAAACTGCTTGAAATACATATATTCTTAAACCATAGAAGTATAAAACTAGTAATAAAAATTCAATAATAATCTATTTTTATAACTTTTGAATTTGACTTCCGAAATCGTCCCAATACTTATGTGGCGTGAAAAGTCGACGCTTTTTAATAGTTTTTCAATTATGTAGGTAACATTTTATACTAAATTGAAAGTTTAGAAATACCGAAACCGATAATTACCGAAAACCGAAATAAATACCGGCATCATTTCGGTATTCTGATTTTGGAAATGTAGCAAGTCAGTTTGACGTCTGACGAGTCTTCACGCCTTGCCGTCGAAACGTGGAACACCTATCTTCATTTGTTTATACTCCATATTCGCTTTATCGTCGTTTGCTATTTTATTATCCAAGGTTGATCGAGACATTAAGAGACGTTCCATTGTTATTAGATTCTTCATTTCTTTCTACTCATGATAGTAGTAACTCGATCATCAGATTGGTGAGCTTTGACGCACTCGTTATTGAACTCGAGGATCGAATTTCATTTGTTCATTGTTTCGTTGTTTCATTGTTTGAATTATTCCTTTGTCAGTCGACACAAAAGCAATGCTGCGATCTATGATCGCTTAAATGCTGTTGTGACAATTTCGTCTTTGTGTATATTTTGTATATATTATGATATCGCTATCGGGTCAATGGTTGGTCAACAACGACGGCTATTGCAGCAGTGATGAAATTTAATACGAAAAAGAACGAAAGAAGAACATAGTAATTATTTTGGTTTCGGTGTTACAATGAATTCAGTGCTACAATCGGTTTCTGTATAAGAAACTGGCAACATAGTTACGATAAGAAAATAATACCGGTTTTGATCTCTACTTTTAACAAATCTTGAAAGTTGTAATGAAACAAAAAAACCGGGAAAGTTGCAGATAAATAGATAAATATGCCGGTATTTTCGTACACCGATTTGATGTTATACCAGTATTTCATTATTTCGGTTTTCATAAGGGTTATGTAGGTATAAATAAAAAATAGCCATATAATACTGATATTTTACATTTTGGTATATGTACACACGTGTATACAAGCATAATTAAAAAATGCAGCGTCCTTACTGAAAACCCCTTTATGTTACGGTTATGGATTTTCTAGCATGATATATTCTTTAAAAGAGAAACTGATCAAACTTGTATGGAACAGAAGCTTCTCCCCGAACAAAAATAAGATCTCCAGACCCAAAAGATAAAGAGAAAGAAAGTATTAAGCGGTGATAAAGGGCGACAGTGCGAGAGCTCGGGAAGAGTAATCGCGCGAGAGAACCGGGACGAAAATACAGAGAAAAATGTCCGAAAGCGTAAACGACGAAGACGGTTGCCGCGGCAGTGGCATAGTTGGCAGCGGTACTCGTTTCAGAATTATCTCGCGGTTGAGTTCCATCGGCCGAGTATCGATTAAAAACTGTGTCATCTAGTTTAATTGATGCCGCGGCCGGACGCTCGAAAAACTGTAGAAACTACAAAAGAGAGCGTTCTCGCGCACGCAAAATCGGGGCCATCGGAATTGGATACCGATACACCGGAATTAAAGGCTGTTAGCATTGTTAGCTCGGCGCCTGGCCTGCCATAAGCATATACATACATATTTTCCCATCGTTTTTTTTCGTAATGTTTCGTAACGAACGCGACTATAAATACGCGTGGGAGAGCCGGAGCGTGAAGCTCGCAACAAGGGCGGAGAAAAGAGGTCTCTGCATTGAACAATAGATGCCGACCCAACGACACCAGCCACGTTGCCGCGTAGCTTAACGCTAAAAGTTTAATCATTCGTGATTCGTCGATAAGCTAATGGAAAATCGTTACCTCTCGAGCGTTAACCCGAGGCTCCTGAGCTTCGAGATACTGAGGCGCCGTGGTACCGAGGCTCCGAGGCTCGAGGAATTCGACGGGATACCGGCAAGCTTTAAATAGGAGGCCAAGTCAACAGCCCAGTTGAGCTCTCTGAACATCGCGATTCGATTCGAATCATGTCCCCATTGTTCCCACACTTCGATTGTACCGAATCGAATTCCATGCTTGCAGGCTGAGAAGAACAAGTCCCACAGCGCCTCGCCGGCCAGGGACGAAGCCAGTGAGGATCAAGGTGATGATGGCGAGGGAACCGGTGGCGAAGATGAGGGCGGTGGGACTGACCTCGAACAGGACCCCAATGAAACCATGGAGGACTATGAGGCTGCCCTAGACACGGAAACGTGAGCTGAATTATTGCAAACCTTTTATTTTGTTATCGAAACACGATACTGTTCGATTAGATTTTTCTTAGGGATAGGATCCAATTCAATATGCACTTCTGAAGACTAGACCATCTCAATAACTAGGCTTCATCTCATTGGTTTCGGTTACTGCTCAAGATTAATGAGATTCGCATGAGTGTGATTGCAATGTTATCACTTCGTAGAAATTGATTTCGAATTTTAGAATCTGTACTTGTGCTACGATGTTAAAACCATTTGAACTTTTACAAATAGTTTTTCAATTCTGAGTGCAAATGCTCCCTTGGTTTGAGCCTAAAAAATCATGGAAAATTAAATTATTCGAAACAGCGAATAGAACAGTTTTGTAATAATGAATGTTTACTATAAATTTGAATTACAATAGATTTTTTAATTAAAAAAATTATAATAGATTTTGATAGAAATCTGAATAGAAATTTTAAGTAAAAGTAGATTTTTAATAGAAATTTGGATTGTAGTTAATTTTGTATAAGGGTAAAATTGATTATAGTGGAATTTTGAAAGAATAAGTATTATCGAAGAAAACTGACGACGAAAAGGAAATATGTGGTGAAGCCAAAATTTGTTCACCAAATATTATTTCTGAATTCTTGACAGTTTACTTTTCGTACGAACTCGGAAACAAAAATCGCTCGAAAAATCCATGCACCTTCAAATAATAGTGAAGAGTTTCTTAAATGCATTATCACATAATGATCTATTATATTGAGGCGCCCTGTATGCAATCCTGGGATTAAATCATTTAGAAAAATAAAAGAGAAGATATTATACTAAGACATTGCCCCCACAGTCACTGAATTGTGGTTGAACATTGATGAAATGAGTAGACATACTTTTTGGATAAATTGAGACAGCACAACGCAATGATTTCCGCGGATACAGAAGTTTATTTCGATAACGGCAAAGCCCGACAAGTGCCGGTGTCCCAAGCGGGGTACAAAACTTGTTCATCGAAAGTTTATTTCTGAACCGCAGGTCGGAGAAAAGCGAGGACATGAACACTCACGCGAAAGTGCGGCTGAACATCGAGTCTGACGAGGAGGTCGAGGAAGAGGAGGAGGTCGAGCCGAACGAAATGCAGGGTATTTTTCTTGTCCCCTAAGTCGATTGAAACTTTCCGGTGAAATAGTTCCCCTCCGACCGGTGTCCTGGTTTTTAACAGAAATATTTTCGATGTGCCCGCAGACGATGGCACGGATCAAGGAGTATCCGCAAGGCCGCGCAGGATGTCCGAGTTCAACATGGCCACGAAAATGCAGCCGATACCTCCTGGCTCCGCTTTCTTCATCTTCTCGCAGAACAACAGGTGTTACCGAATTTTAAGTCAGCTTTCTTGGAAAAATTAAATAAGACTGTTCCGTGTTTTTCCATCCATACTGCGGCAGTGTGTTCTACGCGTAAAAATAAGACTAAAATATTGTGCAAGAAAAAGTTTGTAAATACTTTGTTCAGAATTTATGGCAAAAATATGAAATGTGGAGGAGATGCGTAAAACGTGTAGATTAGATAAAATTAATTAGATAAAAATGGGAACTCGTACAGAGATCCTCAATCTACTGATTAGATTATTCAGATAAGGAAGGGAATATTTTATATTTTATATTAACAATTTTATGACGTTGAATATGCTAATCTTTATCGACATTTTCAGGTTCCGAGTGTTCTGTCACTGGCTATGCAATCACAGTTACTTCGGCAACGTGATTCTCGTGTGTATAATGATATCTTCGGCCATGTTAGCTGCCGAGGATCCTTTGAGCGCATCGTCGTATAGGAATCAGGTAGTTATGGTCGTCTTCAACGATATTCGATCAGCCACGCACGTCTCCAAATACTGACGCCAACTAATCCACGATTTTGTTTCTTTCTGCTGCAGATATTACAGAATTTCGACTATTTTTTCACCACAGTGTTTACGATCGAGATCTGGCTGAAGATGATTTCCTACGGTTTTATCATACACGACGGCGCGTTCTGCCGATCGGCGTTTAATCTGCTCGACCTGTTGGTCGTTTGCTCTTCTCTGATTTCAATGTCTTTCAGGTAAGCTTTACTCTAGACTATTTCTCGAATCCCAGAACGTTATGTCACTCCATCTGTAATATAAAATTATTACTTTGATATAAAAAAATTCACAAAATTAAAGGAACACTAAATTATCCAACTTTAGACTCCTCTTTTATCCGAAGTCACAGCAGTAAAAGGATAATAATTTTCCTTTCCTTTTGTGAAGTAGGTTGCTGTAAAAATCGAAATCTGTCTGTTTGTTTTTTTTTTTTTTTGGATTTGGTATCGGATGAAACAGTGATTGTACATTAATTATTCCAGTTCCGGCGCGTTCTCCGTGGTAAAGGTCCTCCGAGTGTTGCGCGTGCTAAGGCCGCTGCGCGCCATCAACCGTGCCAAGGGACTAAAGGTATTTTTCTTAGCGTATTACCCTTTAGAACGATCGGTAAACTTCGCTAAAATCGGTCCCAATGGTACAGCAGAACTTACTCGGTAGTAAACGCGCGAGTAACGCTTCGGACCGACATAAATTCTAGTAGATTCTGGTACAGTATCCAGGGGGTCCATTAACAGCTCGAGCAAAATTTAAGAAGTGATCCTCCAAAACAATATAAAACAAAAATCACGAATTAAAAGAGATCGATCTTAATTCTCGGCAACTTGAGGCCAAAATCGTGATTTTTCTATTTTAGATTTTCGTCTCGTACTGTTCGAGAGGATCATCTCTTAAATTTTCTAGGAGATGTCGATGGACACCCCTTATATAGATTGAGTCTATCGCGAGACCTCACTTGTCTGTAGACTGCTCGCGATCGCTTCTGAGAATCGGGGGCGGTAATCGATCCCGCACTTCGAAACGGAACCTAGTAGTAGTATAATTAATCTGAAGCCTCGCGTCGAGCAGGAAATGTCTCGCGGAGAGATCCCCGGTAATTATCGCTCGATTGTTGATATCATCATAGAAAAGCTTAGAACCTTAGTCTTTCGTCTCCGGGAGATTTGCTGCGCGACGCGGAAATGTAATGCCTTTCGGAATACCGGAATAGACGAAGTTAAATGAGGACCATTCTGCACAGAGTGATTACACTTTGTGCATACGCAATCGCCAATTTTTGTGGAATGTCATGGACCTCGATTAAAAAGCGATTTTTCGTTCCCCATGATTCGTCCAAACTTTCTTTCTCGCGGCGGTTGAAGGCTCAGTGGCAATTTTTTAAAATTCAACGTAAGTGCTATTGTATATATTATACTTTATTCACGTATCAACTGTCCGATAAATGTCCGAAAAGATTTCTCAAAATTGCCGTAATTCATTTATCAAAATCGAGACTGAAAAGCCAACATGTATGGCAATGATTGACTTTCTTTAATCTTTCTATTCTTTTTGCCAATTTATAATAAAATTCTTAAATTCTCGCACTTAAGTTCATTATAGCAATTTTAAAATACCACACCAAATTATTTCATTCGTCTATAATTGGCACAGTAGTCAATCTGCTAAAAATGTATTCTTTACTACCTAAATGCAGTTAAGTTAGTATCGTTGTTCATACTACAATTTTGAAAACGAATTTCTTGCTAAACCTTCCATCCCCAAATCTCAGGAAAGTGATACATCTCAGAATTAAAAGTCGCTTTGTAATCGAGACCTACGCGATTCCATAAAAATCAGTCACTTCGAGTGTACAAAGTATAATTGTGTAACAACGGTGGAATGGTCTATAATCGATCTCGGGAAAAGAAGTGACCGGCGTGCGAAAAAAAAAAAGAAACGATATAAGCAGAGAAACGAGAGGCAGCCAAGTAAATTAAGATCGGCACCCGTAACCCCGTTTCAAATGGAACGGATCTACATTATAATTAATGTTGAACCCAGCACGTAGTACAGTGCGTCATCGTAGCGGTTAAGACTATCGGAAACATAGTCCTCGTCACCAGCCTCCTGCAGTTCGTGTTCGCCGTCATTGGCGTACAACTGTTCAAGGTAGGAACGCCAGGTCCTGCACACTAAAAAAATGAAAACCGACCAAAAAAAGAAAAAAAAAAGAATCAAATAAACGGTCCTGGGAACATTCCTTCCGAACCTCTCGTAGTATACTAGAGTGGCATAATAATTGTACAACCAACTACCCTGACTACCCCGCCCCTCGCCAACCCCACCTACAAAACCAACCACCCCCGCAAATAGTCTTCGGACGACACTCTTCTCAGAACCCTTTCTTACCGATATGCATCGCCATATCTTCGTTCATCCATTTACTTCTCACATACTCTCGACGCAACGCCAAAGTCAATTAATCAATTCACCATCACCAAACGATTCTCTCACCACTACCAAGTTCGTCTGCCGCCTCGGTACGCCTTTGCTGGACTTTTCCCGAACACCTTTCGCCACGATTATCCGCGGAGATCTTTACCGAAACAAAACAGAGACGCTATATCATCGCGGCGCACAGTGCGATGATTTATCAAAGAAAAATTGGCAAACGCAATTTTCTTGTTCGTTCTTATGAGTTTTATATCGTGAAAGCGATAGTAACTTCTGCTTTTAGTGAAGCATATTGTAGGAAGTATATATCTTAGTTCCGATTTTGGACCTTTCTTCACATATTTTAGTTTCTTTGCAGTAGTAATTTGAACCGGGTCTTTTCTTTCACGTGACAGCAAAAGTCTATACTTTCGGCGAGGCCACGCTGTATGACAGCATTATATTTACGTCTATTGTAGTATATACTTTATAATAAATGTTGAGAATGTTGTTCCAACTGAATTGAGAAACTAGAGTTTGAAACAGTAGAAAGGTCAAGAGTATTGGAGGTCAAGATATTGGATAAAGAAAGAAACAACCTTTCACTCAATTCGTGTTCCTGCAATTTATGCAGATTTTTTGTATATACAGGATGTCCTATTTGAAGTAACGCAATCAATTATCTCGGAAACTATAGTTTATTTTAAAAAATATGTCAAATGATACGTACCCTGACTCTGTGGTCGCAAATACTGGATGGACGTGCTTCCGAAATTTTTTATGCAAAAGGATTGTGCATTTCAAGGTCAATTCAATGGCCGATAACATTTTGGACCTTAAAGGTCGGTCGAGATCATTTCCATCTTTTCGTATATAAATATAACGCGAACTCGCACTAAAAAAGGTAAACTTTTAAACGACAATAAATGATCTTGAACAGCCTTCAAAACCTAAAGTATTTCGATCAATGAATTGACCTTCAAATGCACTATCTGCTTACATAAAAATATACAGTTCCATTAAAAAAGCACCAGAGTTCAATTGCAAAATGTTTTACAAAATAGTGTTTTAATTGTTTCAGCGAAACAGCAAATTACGTATTGGCTTTTCCAATAGAACCACGCACATTATTTTAATCAAAATTAATTGTGTGCGTAATTGTAGACTCAAAGTAACTTTTACGTTGTTACTCGCATCTAAACAAAAACGTAACAAATTGTTACATTTATATATTTCTATTTTCTATTATTTCTAATACAGAAATATAAAAACATGATGTTTTGTTAAGTTTTTGTTTATTAAGTTTTAAGCGTCACTAAGAATATGAAAGTTACTTCGAGTCCATAATTGTTCACACCACTGTGGGTTCATCCACTGCACGTCTCGCGAGGTTTGCAAGAGATTTTTCTCTCCTTTTTGCGATTTGCTTCGAGGCACGCCGCGTATAATCGTCGAGAGGTGCAGGCACGAGGCAGACGTTGTTTTTTCCGACCAATGCACCTCTGGGTATCTCTTCCCCTATGAAACGAGCTGTCTAAGTGTGTCACTTGATCGTTGGGTTTCTTGTCTCGACACTCTCTCCCCAAAAACCTCTCACCGAGACACAACCACCTTTGATATTTCTGTTATGTGTCCCCCTTAACCCCCGCCCACCCTCAAGGAATGTACATTTCTCTCCGTTCTTTTGTCTTGATCCACCGACACACGTCTACCAACAAATGACCCGCGTACAACTGCCCCCGCGTACGACACCTTTTCGTGTTCACGCCCCGGCTCCTTCGAATAGAGCTTGGTTGTTACACCTCCAACCGATCAAGTTTTACGTTTTGGATATGATCGTCTAACCGCCACTGGTTCACTTTTAACCGTCTAATCAAACGAGAGCTGGCTTGTCTGATTGATCATCCCTCGTCCGTGTAGCTTAGAGTTTGGCTTCACTTCATTAACCCGGTACAGTTTCCGCGAAACTTCGTTTCGTCCCGGCAACGAGCGACGCGTTGTTATGTTGCAATCACTCGCCACAGACCTTTGTAGAAGCTGATCGTGCGGATGACGCGATTCAATGATTCTCTGTTCGTATGCACGAGTATGTTCGTTTCAACCCTCATTCATCCTTCATTCCCATAAATTAACCTTGAAAGAGCCAGTTCCTGTTGAATTTGCAGATGTAACGGTAAGAGATCAATGTGGTAAAGACGTGCCTAATTAATCGAGGTGTGCGAAAACGGGTCGGGACAGAAACGGGAGTGATTTTCGGGATCGGGGCAAGACCTTGAAACTCTCGGGTTCCCCGAAAATGTTTCGGATTTCTTAAAATGCATTCCAGAAGTATAGTTTCATTTTTAATTCTCGGGTAATAATAACTAATTTCTCTTCGTGTGTTAGTATGTAATAGCTTGGTTCTCTCGATTGCGATAATATTTCCAGTTGCCGAAACAGCTTTTCGCTAGTCGATTGTGTACTAGGTACGACGACGTGTTGTTTTATAGTAATTGAGAGCAAAGAAAATCAAATGTTCACAGAAATCCCGAATATTGTCCTCGTAGGAAATTGTTGCAATTTCTTCAATTTACTTAAATATCTTTTACATTATATTTTGTTATTACATCGTACCTTTTTACATTATAATAAAAATAACGTAAAGAAAATTAAATTTTCTTTTCGTCGATATATCCACCACCGCGTTTTTCCGAGTTTCGGCAATTCCCGGGTTCTCGCACGCCTCTAGTAATTATACTTGCCGAGGTCATTCTGTGAATAAAAACCGGGGGTACGATGAGATATCTGTGAAAACCGCGCTGATTCAGTTTCGATTAGTGCGCATCGTGGCACAGCTATATCTTGTAGCACAAAGAAGAGCTTGAAAAGATCGTTTGTTTTTTGTTGGCTAGCAAATCAATCACGAAACTGTACGAACTTCGCAGATAATCCAGAATCAGTGAAAAGTACGTCGCTTGACACAAGGGATGGATGAGGGTTAACTTGTAACGGGAATTAAGAAAGAATTCACAAAAACTAATTTTCTTATGTCTACACCGATGCCCCAATTAGCAACTTCATATTGGCTTTTTATACTTTTTAAAGATTGCTTCTTCTAGTTTCTTTTAAAATAGGAACTAGGAAAGAAGTTGACTTACACCCCCTCCAATAGTATTAGGTCACCTGCTGATTTAGTATAAATTGCTCAGTACATTTCGTACGATATGTTATCGAAATATGTGGAACATGCTACAAAAAGTAATTAACTCCTTGGCTACGACAGACTTTGAAGAACACCGATCGTAATTTTGGGTAGGGATACATTTTTGTGGAAACATATTTCAATAATCAAGAAACTGAATTTCATTACACTAAAACAATATTATTTATTTCTTTGTATTCTGAATCGAATTGCTACTATAAATATTAGAAATGTAATATTAATATAAAACTTTTCCTCACAATATATCTAATAATCTAATAAAGTGTGATAAAATTCGAAATATCGACAATCACATTTCGAGTGATTTTTGGGACACCCTGTATAGTTTTTAGAGTTCAATACAAGTAAGTTTGAAGTAGATTGAAGAAATTCTAACAATTTCCTATCAGTATCTTATATAGTTTATTTAATTTTCTGTGAGTGTCCTAATACTTTTAGAGGAGAGTGCATGAACACCTTAGCAAGGAAAGCACCCCAAATGTTCCCCGATTGTGTTGTTCCAGTACAAAGAAAATAATACTATAAATTTCTTGAGAACGTCTAGAAATATGTAGCAAGTTCTTTATTGTTCCTTCGGCTCGTTTACATAACAAGGCGGCGTTCGTTGCCAAACGACGCGAAGGCAGATCCATGGGGGCACGCGTTGCGACCGCTTTCGCTCGGTAATCTATCTTTCGTTTAGTATTTTGTTCGTTCGTGATCGTGGTTGGGAATCGTTTGCCTTTGGTTTATTACGCCGCGGTAGACTGTCACGGTAGCGTGTAGGAGAGACGATCAGCAGGCGGTCATTCATTGTCAATCTTTTCGAGAGATCTACGAATATCTTCTGAAGTTACTCTCGCGTGTGGTTCGAGAGCATTTGAGCACTTTGATGCAAAAGCCTGGCAATTCCAAGCTCTGAAAGTTATTCTGCTCCAAAGCCTGGCAAGTCCAAGCTCTGGAAGTTATCCAATTCTTGCTCAAAAGCCCGGCAAGTCCAGGCTATGAAAGTTGTCCAATTCCTATGCAAGAACCAAACGACGTGTAAAGTGTGTACAATTTTACCGAAGAGTGGATTTGCCAACTTTCTGTGCCAAGGTCGTCATTTGCGTTTCGCAGACGAGTACGACCGGGGGGAGATGAGATGAACTAGCTTGAGAAAAAAGCGAGATGGTCGTCTCTTGAACCGTTTCACGAGAGATTCTGCAATGACATTCAACGATCGACTTTCTCGCAATGTTCATCACGCCCTTGGTCTTTCGACTTTGGCTTTCGTATGTCTTCGTTTATTTCTGGACGTCTACGAGTTTCTTTGTCTCTCTTTTACACTTTCTCCCTCTTTCTCTCTTATCTCTTCTTTCTCTCTTTCTCTCAATTCTCTTTCTCTTTCTTTCTCTCACTTCATTCATCGACTCTTACTCTTATCTTCACTCTCTCACTATTTCTTCTTCTCTTTCTCTCTCTCTCTCTCTCTCTCTCTCTCTCTCTCTTCCTTTTTCTTTTTGCCTTCACTTCGCTGCTCGAGACTCTGTATAGCTGAAAAACGATGTTTCGAGAACACACGAGAAAACTTGAAGAGACACGCAAGGATAGATAGCAACGACTCGTTAAACTTTCGTAGAAGAATGGAAAAAATATCCGCGTTGACGGGACATTGACAGCACACGACGCACGAGACGAAACGGTCGGGTAGAACCGTCGAGGTATACACACAAACACACGCAGGCTTCGTGGTTTAAAACTGATGGTAGAGGATTGTTTGACAATTGCATGCTTGTGCCGGCTGAGCGTTGCAGTGGTGTGTCGCTATATTAACACGAGAGAAAGTAAAGGAAAAGAAAGAAAGAAAGAAAGAAAGAAAGAAAGAAAGAAAGAAAGAAAGAAAGAAAGAAAGGGCAGTCCCGTGAATTCTCGTGAATCTCGAGCACCGACGGGATTCAAAAAGAGCGTGAAAGAGAGGGAAGGAAATCGAGTCCCCTGTGCCGGGAAGATTTTTCTTTCACCGAGGGAAACTCGTTTCCATAATAGCTGCCAAATATGTCCGATCTACGTGCAGCACCTTTCGACCGTGATCGAAACTATTTGCTTTGCGGAAAGAAAGTCGACTTTCGTCTTGGCAATTATTGCGTTAGTTATGATCTTCGCTATTTACCTTTGAAGCAGCCGCCGAGACATTTTCTGATATCTTTAATTTGGAAAAGCTCCTCCGCAACTAGTGGATTTTTAGTAGACAGTGGATTTTTATGCGTAGTAAAAATTATCTGCATCAATTACGAGTAATAGAAACTAAACAACAAATCGATTCTTTCCGTAATTATTTTAATAAATCAGAAATAATACATTGATGTTTTAAAATTCTTTCAATCCTTCTGCTACTTCAAGTTTCAACTACTTAATTTTGTCATAAATGCATAAAATCCGCAGTCTGCTAATAACTCCTATATCGACTAAAATAAATTGCGGATGTTTGTGCAGATACAGGCTTTTAACGATTCGTAAAAATTGAAAACGGGGAAAGATTTGTTCCCTTAGTTACTATTACGAGTTCTATTATATTCCAAAGGAGGTAGCAAGCTTGTTACACCTTTCGCGATAGCAAAGATGTTATTTTACGAAGAATAAATTACATGCCAGTTGCGAAAAACAGCTAGTTTTCAATAATACAAATTATAATTTAATATTAGGATGTTATTCGACTGTGAAATTGAAATTTACTGTTGTTCGTGACGAACTTAGTCCATAGCCCAATAGCCCATGTTGGAGATGATTACTCAAAGTTCCTTAGGTGCAAGTGTTCATGTTCAGCAAAATCGATATTACAATTTCCTTGCCCTGTGAATGGCCTGTTTCCACCATGACGTCGCTTAATTTAATTACTCGTTGCTGTAGCGTTCCGTATAGTCAATAATCACTTCTAGACCTCGTGCACCAGTTTCTTCCGCATTGGAAAAGAGGACGAAATGCAATTCCTCAAGTGATGCTTGTATCGAAACTTATCGAGAAAAACTTGGACGTACGTTGTACTAGAATGTTCGTGGTCGATCCAAGTAGTTACCGTGTCCTATTCGTCAGATACTATCAAAATGGAACGGATTGAAACGCGTCTTTAAAGATCTTGAACTCCGGAACCGACTTTCTTTTCGCACACGCAGAATTAGCCGCATAGTCCCGTTTTCGGTGTTTCGTCGAGCGACTGCTTGAACCGTTGCTTTTCGTAGGTTTTTCTATCTCTTGCACCTGTTACCTCTCCCGTTTCCCGAGCCAATAATCAGGATGAAAACGTGAGAAACGCGCGAAAGCAAACGAGCGAACAGAGAGACAAAGCACAGCGAGAAGCAGAGAGTTCGACGCTCGAGAAGAACGTTACAGTGACCGATATAGACGATTCTCGTAGCGTAGTTTAGGTTCCATAGGCAGCAGTTTCGTCGTTGCACTCAATTAGTCACGTAGACCGAACAATTAATCAGTCTAAACATAATGTAGTCGAACGCGTGTAGCTCGCCGCGCGTATCGATCGCTTGTTCGCCACTACACGCTCCCCGACAGTGATCCACGCACACTCATAAACCCACATCAATGCGTAAACAAACAACCTTGCTATAATTTCGAACGCTAGCTGTAACAAGCAGCGAGTGCAATAACTGTGTAAGTGCAATCGCAGACCAATAACTACTATCTGTCTTTCGAAACTACATTACTAAAGTGACAGCTGTCCATCGCAGACCTGTCTCTGGAAACTTGCGACGTACTCTCATTTATATAGGGTGTCCCAAAAATCGCTCGCATTCGGAAAATGAGGGGTTCCTGAGGTCAGTTGAAGTAACTTTTTCTTTTGCGAAAATTCAATCCGTGGCTTTGTTTACGAGTTATTAGCGAGAAACTGTGACCAATGAGAGGCAAGCTCGGCTGGCGCGAGGTGGCGCACCAACGAGTCTATGAAGCTCAGTTCCGCCGATTGGCTCGGCCGTCTAGCGCCAGCAGAGCTCTCCTCTTATTGGTCAGTGTTGTTAATTAATAACTCGTTAACGACGCCTCGGAGAAAACTTTTGTAAAGGAAAATGTTACTTCAACTGACCTCAGGAACCCCACATTTTTTGATTGGGACACCCTGTATTCGGACGAACTTCAAAGGAGAATTTTCTTAAAATGTTAAAAATCTATTTAAAACTTGTTCCAAGGAGTTAGAATAATTGGTTTACCGAGTAGTGTGTGTATGAAATTTTGCTTTTTGCAATTTTCTCGTCGTTCTAACTCTTCGAAAAAACACAAGCTCGCATTTTATAAGAGTTAGCCTCTGTTAAATAGCAATAGGAGTCAGTGGGCAGCTGTTCCTTCGGAAAACAAACTAGCTATCGAGAAGT
Source organism: Augochlorella aurata (assembly GCA_028455555.1). Lineage (NCBI taxonomy): Eukaryota > Metazoa > Arthropoda > Insecta > Hymenoptera > Halictidae > Augochlorella > Augochlorella aurata. Next base: position 9,928,261 of record CM052164.1, read on the forward strand.
CTACGATTTCGAATCGATCTTGCTGGGTTCTCGCAGTAACGCGAACGTGGGTCCCCGATGGGGTTCCTTGACGTTTGAGCGGAATCGTCCGAAAGCCTGAAAAGATTCGCGTGTTAAATCACGTGTTCACAATGCAACTCTAGCCTTCACCGACGTCTCCTATCAGCTGACGATAGTGTCTGGGTTCGACGATCCTGGAAACGATAACTGATGACGAATAATATCGGAAACTGTCGAAACAGAGACTCGGATATTGTCTCGCTGAAACGGACGCGGGTCGTCCCGACGATCGAAGATCGATCGGTCGCGTAAGCGTAATCCAACGAGGCCCATGGGTGCATTGCCGTGAGAAACAATCGAGCACAGGTGGGTTGGATGGATGGCGAGGGCTTAGTTCACGATTCAGTAGACTTCGCCGAATCGAAATCGAGATCTGAAACGGGAACGGAAGGGAGAAACTTGAAGACACGCACGAGCGAATCAACGGAGAACGTTCGGAGGTGGTCGATCATCGCGGAGAGATGATAGAGTATATCGAAGAGCGATCGATCTTAGGATCGATGCGACGATCAGGCAGGAACCGATACGAAATCGAGTTTCGTGGAGGAGGAAAAGCGCATAGAGTTTTTCGTAAACAGGACCACGGTGTAAGAAGGAGCGGTTGACTGTCTACGGTTACCCAGCCCCAATTTCCTGTCACGCCAAATATTTACTTCCATGAGCTTCCGCGAGATATTATATTTATATTTGTATTATGTTCTATTTGCACAAGTGTGGTAGCTACGGTAGCATTAATATAGCGGGTACCACAAGCTCTTACCGATACTACGAAAGCTTCTCTAGGGTACATATGAGGGACTACATCAGAGATAAATAAGAGATCACAGCAGTAGGGATGAAGTCGATCCATCTTTTCCTTCTTACACCGTGGATAGGACGAAACACGTATTTTGAAGATGAACGAACGACGTACGAGAAACGCGAGATCGTTGAAAGGTTACGTTCGCTGATAGCTTCTCGATTGTTCCCCTAGCCCCCTAGCCACCTTAGCCACTAGCCCCCCAGAACTAGGCCTATTAGATGATCCCCCCTAGCCCGCTACAGCCCATTAGCCCACCCCACCCCCTCGCCCAATGAGAAAGAAAAGAAAGATAATGGAAATACACCGCCCATTAAAATACACTCTCGACTCCAGAAGCGAAACTAGCAGACCACCTCACGATTAATGCTACTTTGTATATTTTTTTGTTTTCTCTTACCGTCTGTCTGTCTCACGATCCCGTGTTCCCCGCTGTGCTCGCTCGCCCTGCTCACCTGCCCTCAACCAACTACGTCAAAAGTACGTAGTGAAGTGTGTGATTGTCGCCATTAAAACGATCGGCAACATTATGTTGGTCACCTATCTCCTACAGTTCATGTTCGCTGTTATCGGGGTACAGCTGTTTAAGGTAAAGCCAACCACCAAACCACTTAGAACGTTTAAACTAAGCCGACTCTTCGAGAGAACTCTTCTTCTTCTTCTTCTTCTTCTCCTTCTACTACTTCGTCTTCTTCTAATTCTATACTTCCATACCTGTCTCTTTCTCTCACTTCCTCTCTCTTTCTTCATCTCTCTTCTCTCTCCCTCTTTTTCTACTTTGTTTTCGTCTGTTCTATGTTCATTGATTTATCTGTCTTTTTTCTCCGTTGTTTTTCTTCTCCTTCTCTTCTCACTTTCTTTCCAGTTTTTCTGTTCTTTCGTCGTCGTTGCTCTTCGTCGTCGACGTCAGGCCGACGGTCTCGCGTTACAAACCGGAAGCTTCGTATCTTGCGTCGAACCGCGCAACCCGGAAATCTCGATTTCCCTCGCGGGACACGGGGTGCCGGCGATCGAGAGATCCTTCTTCGTCATGGAAGTCGTTTGCTTTAATCACAGCACAAAGGGGAAAGAGAATCGGCAAACGAATCCGCCACCCCGTGTCGCGCGAATCACTGCACGCTGACACCGATCGCAACTTCCACCACCTCAGCCACCCTCTCACCTTCCGACCTTCCAGCTAGACTCTCTCTCTTCTCGATCCCTTGGCTCCGCGGAGGAGAATATCGACGATTTTAGCAACAAAACTTTCAACGACCAGCGAGGGTTCTGTATTCATCGGCAGTGGTGATCTCGATCGACAACACTGGTCAACGAAACTTAAACATTTATCGCGCACTAAATAAATCGCATCAAACTTCACGCGCAGGTTGCAAATATGCAATCTGATTGTTTAAGTACAATCTATTACTACTACAAATATCTGGATTATTATTAAAGTTGCTTTGAGAATTAGGGATCTGAAGTGAGATATAATTATTCCAGGTGATAGAGCGGACGTTCCGAAAATCATAGACAAAAGTTGGGACTTGGATTTTGTTTTCAATTAACAGAATAAAATAGTTATACGTAGGGTGATCTTAGGTTTCAAACTCACTAGCTTCTGCGCAACTATTTTATTTGATCAATCAACAACAAAACCATCTTTCTAATTTTTCTATTATGATTCCCTAAGATAAAACGTCCTCTTTATAGCCTAACATAATTAGATTTCACTTTAGAAATCCCTAATTCTCAAAGTAAAACCAATATCCCAGAAAATTTTTATACAGTCGATCACGCTGAAAATCGTCCGGCACCATATCTTTTCTAGTTTTGTTTATAGAATATTTTTTATAAACGAATAACTGTTACAACCTGTACAGAAATACTCTACGTACTTTATTTAATGATTTCACGTATAAAGTAATATACAGTTCCCTATAAACACGAATAAAAATTAATGTCTTCAGTGACATCTACGAAACGGAGCTCACACTACAAGTCTTCCATCTGTTTTTATTTGTAAATTAACTTAAAAACTACATATATTTAAAATTTTGTCGGATGTTCTCTACTATTTTCTACAGCTTTTAATCTATTACATATCGATTCAGTATAATGTAAAATATAAAAATATTGAAATTCTTGTCCTGTCTGTCGATTACTTTAGGTTTTGTTTATTGCTAATATGACATTGTCTTATTCTAGTTTTTAATTCGTCCCATATATTTTCTATCACGTTTAAATCGGTTGACCGAGGTGGAGTTTCGATCGTTTTCTGTCAATTGCAGCTTTGTGTTTCGGATTGTTATCCTGATAGTATTAATAGGCATTTAAAATACCTACTTTTTGGGACTTTGTCTCAATTTTCTTTTTAAAATGTCCAAATGTATCTACTTATCCGTAATTTCTTCGATGATATATAAATTACCAACTCCCATGGCAGACATGTATCCCCATACAGTTACGCACCCCCCACCTTTCTTTGCAGAAGGAGTAATATTTTTTATTTTTAATTCAGTATTAAGGCTGTCATCGAATCATTAATTTTTATACGTTTTTATAAGAAACTATATATTACTTTATACATGAAATCATTAAATAAAGTACGTAGAGTATTTCTGTACAGGTTGTAACAGTTACTTGTTTATAAAAAATGTCCTATAAACAAAAATAGAAAAAGTATGGTACTGAATGCTTTTTAGTGTGACCGACTGTACATTGCCGAAGCAAGTGTAGATGTTCATCATAAAGTTCATCATAGACTCGAACTACGCAAAAGTCATCTTCATAGATCTCTGTGGTTAAAGCTAGATAAAGTCTCGAAATCGCAAACTCCCTTGGAAACTGTCCACAAAACAATTGTTGGATTCGGTTCAAACGTTTTTTGCGGCAATATTCGTGTCGACCAGTGTGACGATGATCAAAGGGCCGGTGAAAAGACGTGAAAGGGAGGATGAAAAGTGGAAAGTGTGTGCCTTCGAATATCGTGGAGGATGGGCGATATTTTCCTTCGCGGAAGCCTTTGCGCCGTCGATAACACCCCGGAGCACGGTCACGCGCTGTACAAAGATCGAGAACTGTTCGCCAAGAGAATCAGCCGGTGCTGCAATAACGACTTGTCCGAGAGTAACACCACGTATACACACACATAGACACGAACACACAGGCTTGCCAGATGAGACGCGAGAGCTTTACGTAGACGTCGAACTCTCTCCGGATAGAGAGAACCGCTTCACATAGAGAGGCATGCGAATTGTCGCTGTGTTGTATGTCGGAGAACAAAGCTTTGATCGTAGTGCATGGTCGTTGTGTCGTTAACGCGTATACCGAAACCACGAGTCACCGCTGCTGACATGGCAATTCAACTGACTATTCGATCTATCCCTCTATCCGACTCGGTCTTCCTCTAATTATTTTTGGAATAATCCGAGTCGTTACTTATACCGACTCCAAAATCTATCAAAGCTGTGACTTAACATGTTCTGAAACACAATTATAGTATGTGTTTCCTCTCGTAAGCTTGAAGTAATTGTCGTTTCCGTGAGCATGAGTACACAGTTTTCGAACACAAGTGTTAACCCTTTGCACTCCAAGCTATTTTAACTCCAGAACCAAGACATTTCTTTCGACCTACTGCATTTCAATTTTACATGATTTATTTTATGTTAAGAACGTGACGATGAGCATTTGTATTTTTAACGACGTTTTAAATATAACAGAATTTAGTAGTATACAAATTCTTTTGAAACATGATGTGTAGCTTATTTCCAATGGTGCTACACAGTTACCCCTCGAATGCAAAAAGTTAATATCGGACAGCTAAGAAAATTATGTTGCTTTTTAAACTGTGAAGATGCTTGCAGTTCATAGGGTAATCATTTAACCATTTTCGCTCGACGCTTCAAATCAACAAATTGTGTTTTATTAGCAAAGTTTATTCCAAAGAAATCTATCTTGAGAAGCGAACGAAGGGAAATCAAACATTTTAGATTCTGTAAGAATGGAAAATGAGTAACGTTCAATCTGAATAACGTACAAGGTTTACAATAATTTTACTCGATTACATTTTTTCGAACGAAACGGCGATTTAAAAGTATCATGGTTGGAATATTCGTCGTCATTCGTCGACAAAAGTTCAGAGATGTTCTTCTTTATTATGTTAACGAGAGAAGTGTTAATATTGGACTAGACTGAGGATTTGATGCATTTCTAACAAAAATGAGTGGGTGGGGCCAAAAACGATGAAACCAAGAATTTTGGTGTACCAATTGTAACTTATTAGAGTTGTTAAAAAAAGAAAGAAAATTATACTCGACTCATCTGTCTTGCAATCGATGCAGAACATTTTTATTTTACATAAAGATCCGCAGCCTAATATGACAAATGTCCTGCTACTTGCGAGCAGGGACACTGTCGAGATTAGCTTGGCAATTCGCACCAAAATCATCGCTGCCATGTCGCTCGCCGAGATTCAAGACGCAGAACCACCCGGGACGTAGAACAATTCTGCATAGCGGTAGACGATTAGAGCAGCTTGTTCATAGTTCGCACGGCACAATAGAAAGTATCTCGGTATCTCGTGGTTGCGGTCCACGCGAGCAGCGTGAACAGCCAGCTGCATGACGCCTCGCTTCCTTTCGTTCTATTCGCAAAACCGTACTAACTGTGAACGTTGATCCAGTCATCGAACAACCGAGGGGACAAGCATCCTCCATCGCTGCGAATTCTCCGTCGTTCTATACTAAATTTCAGCTAGGAGATCAATCGCGTCGCATTCGAGTTTAGCATCTTAGGAGGAACCGCTCCAGTGAATTCGTCGAAGAAAATCAATCTTGCGTTTTCCTCGGTCTTGCAAGCATTATAGACGGAACGAAAGTCAGCGGAAATTTTCGGACGATTCTCCTTGCAATGTGTTCTCCGTGGTTGCAACTCGTTCCACGATGGAGCGGACCTAGCGATCTTCGTAGTGATACTAACAAGGAGAGTGCAAGTTCGTCGGGTCATCAATTCAGTTGAAATTTTGCACGTATGTAGACTTAGTCATCCGGTTCAAGAAAATGTAGAATTATAGACGCAACTACTAAATAGTTTTTGAGATATTTATGACTGCCTTAACTACAATTATTTCAAGTCGTTATCGAATACCGTCGCAAGTATACGGCAACTTCCGGAGGTTCCTACCTTAAGGACCGGGGTTTTCGAGTTCTGTTCGTGATTTTTCTCAGTCTATTTTTTATTTTGATATTTTTTATGGAATTTTGAATAACTTGTTTGAATAAAATTTTTGACAAAATAATTTATTTTCTACATTTCTATATATTAGTAGTTGTTAAAAATAATAAGAATACAGAAAGAACAAAAATATAAATTATCATTATATACAGGAAATACAAAATTTTGGCAAACTGAAAGAATTATATTTCATTTAAATAATTCACATTTATTATCATTTGAAAAATCTGGGTCTGCATCGGACTTGCGTTCTTGCTGTCAATGACTTCGTTGAGCTTCTCCAGTTACATTGTTTATATTAGAACATTGTTTAGATACTTTTTGTGAACAATAAAATAAATTTAACTTATTTTACATTTGAAATAATTTTTGCTGAGGTTTGGTCAGTAAATCAGGGTCTAATTAATATTTACACGAGCAATCGATTTTGTATTTCCTGTATATGATAATTTATATTTTTGTAGTAAATAAAATTGCTATAGGAAATTATTCTGTGTATAATATTCTTATTATTTTGTAACAAATATATAGCAGTATAAGAAAGTGTAGAAAATAAATTATTTTATCAAAAAATTTTATGTAAACAATTTATTGAAAATCATACGTTTTCATGGACGAAAAGTTAATACAAAATAAAAAATAGATTGAAAAAAGAAGTATTAATCACGGACAGAACTCGAAAACTCCGTTCCTGAGCGTAGTCATTCGATAATGACTTGAAATAACTCCGTAGTTAAAGCAGTAATGAAGCTCTAATCATAAATATCTCAATAACTATTGAGTAATTGCGCGTATAATGTTATATTTTCTTGAACCGGATGACTAAATCTACAAACGTGGAAAGTTTCGACTAAGCCGGTGAGTCGAAAGACTTGCACTCCCCTTGTAAGGGAATATCAGCTTCACGGACTGAACAGTGCTCGTTCAGAAGCGATTTACGGTTTTCTTCAATGTTCAATGCTCGTTTTGGAATTTCGACAACCGCGGACTAAAATCGGATAGAGATGAATATCTAGACCCATTTCGAGTCAGAGTTCCTATAGCTTCAAAGCCTTAAGATGGTCTATCTAACAACACTGAGCTTGAAGGACATCGGACCGGCATCGACTTACAATTACCAAAAAGAAGAAATAAGGAAGAAGAGAATTGTTACGCAATGATAAGATGCAGACAGATAATGTGCATATGTCGATGCTTGTCTGATGCAGTTTAGTCACAGTGTCAAAATCACTGTTGCCAGACACAAGAAACAAGCAACACGAATTGTGTCAACGACGATTTAACAACGATACAGGGTGTCGCAAAAGTCACTTTGGAAATGAGGGGTTCCTGAGATCATTTGAAGTAACTTTTCCCTTTATAAAAATTTTATCCGAAGAATCGTTAACGAGTTATTAACGAAATACACTGGCCAATAAGAGGAGAGCTCGTGTGACGCTAGCCGTCCGAGCCAACGAGTGGACGATGCCCAGTTCCGCTCATTGGCTCGGCCGCCTCGCGCCAGCTGATCTTGCCTCTCATTGGTCGCAGTTTTTCATTAATAACTCGTAAACAAAGCCACGGATTGAATTTTCACTAAAGAAAAAGTTACTGATTGAGTCGTATCCTTAACCGAGTAATGACAAGGAAAAGATCGATGCACTTGATAAATCAAGGTACGAGAAAGTTCGCCAAACAATTGAGAGATCATTATGTCCGTTCCATCGACGTTGCATTTAGTGAGAGAAATCGGCCGACGAGCGAACCGTAGGTCGGAAGGTAGACCGTTCTTCCTAGACACCAGGCGAGAACGTTTCCCGGACTCTCGATCCCACTCGTGCACGATCCACGTCGCCTCGATCGGCGCAGGCGAAACAAGACAGCCTGCACATGAATTCCTCTGTACATATACATAATGTGTATATATATGTATATACATAATGTTCTGTATTATATTGTGCACGCCGAACGGAATGCTTCTGTCTCTGTCACTTCTCCATATACATACATGTATATACATTTATTTCTTTCATCTTTCCTTTACTTTTGCTCGTCCACCCGCTGCTACTGACATTGCTCCAAAAGCTAGTGAATGGCCAGTTAACCATCGAACGGTCGAGCGACGACGATCATAGTTCCCTCTGCGACCTGTTTCGCATTGTTTCGACGTAGAAAAGAACTTCGAGAGGAACGAAATGGATCAGCTTACGCTCGACCGGTCGCGCTTTTCAAACGTCTCTACGCTCCGCCGGTCTGCTACGCATTAATAGATCTCTTGTATTGTGTAGGGGAAATTTTTCTCTTGTGACGATGCATCGAAAATGACGCAAGACGACTGCCAGTAAGTCATCTTTCCAATACACGCCAAGAAATACGGTGTTCGTGCAGCTAGAACTGTTAGAACTGCTAGAATTGAAATGACGATCACGTTTATTTATCTTTGTTCTACACCTCCGAAATTTAGAAGCTGTATTCTTCGTAGGTTTCTACTATTCTGTGTTTCTCTTATTCAGTTTCGTTTTATAAGCGTGAGATTTGCAGTCTGATGATAATGATAAACGTTCGCATGTACAGAAGTAAGTTGCACGAACTTCGTTTTCCGCGGCGATCATCGATCGGATCGTTCGCGACAGCTTGACTGGGCTGGATCTCGCTTTCAGGGGCACGTACATCCAGTTCGAAAACGGAGACATCAACAAGCCAATGATGAAGGAGAGACACTGGACCCAGAACCGTTTCCATTTCGACGACGTTGCGAAGGCGATGCTGACGTTGTTCACCGTCTCGACGTTCGAGGGCTGGCCGTCGTAAGTAAGCTCGGGATCTCGTCTCGTCTCGTCGCAACAAGCAATTCCCTCTATCTCGATAGTCTTTCACGCGGGAATCCGGCAACCGAAAGTTCGAGAGCGAAATTAGCTTCGCGTCGCGAGTATGCCACGGACATACAAATAGACCGCGTTCCTATTTCGTTTCCTAACAAAGAAAAAACCATCCGGAGCAGTGTCCGGTGCGCATCGCTTAGCGTTTTCTCTCCCAACAGATTGCTAGAAGTGTCGATCGACTCTAACAAGGAGGATCATGGACCAATTCATAATTTTCGGCCAATAGTGGCCGCGTACTACATCATTTACATCATTATCATAGCATTCTTCATGGTGAACATCTTCGTTGGTTTCGTTATTGTCACTTTCCAGAACGAGGGTGAGCAAGAGTACAAAAACTGCGAGCTCGACAAGAATCAGGTAAGCCAGTCCGTTCCGATTAATTAACTACAGTCACGATCGATGGTACCTCTGTATCTGCGATCGCGAAATACACCAGAAACCAACAAACTCGTATTTTCCCTCCGCCGTAAATTCAATCCGACACTCACGGATTTGTCTATGATGCATTCTCTGGTTGAATGTGCAGCGAAATTGCATCGAGTTCGCGTTAAAGGCGAAACCAGTGCGGCGATACATACCAAAGCATCGAATACAGTACAAAGTTTGGTGGTTTGTCACCTCCCAGCCGTTCGAGTATACCATTTTCACTCTCATAATGATCAACACGGTCACGCTCGCGATGAAGTTCTACCGTCAGCCGGAGATCTACACGGAGGCATTGGACGTCCTCAACATGATCTTCACTGCGGTGTTTGCGCTGGAGTTCGTCTTCAAGCTCGCCGCGTTCCGGTTCAAGGTACCAGAGACCTCAAAACTATCCTCTCCACTGGCTAGCAAATCGTCCCATAAGATACACGTATAATTAGGCCACTTATGAACGCATTTATGAAAAAAGTGACTAGGCGCGACTTTTAACACTTTACCGATTGGTAGCCTATAAATCGGCTTTTTACCCTAATCAGTAGCCTGTGAATAGGTTGTCATGGCAACCAATAATTTGTTATCTATTATTGAGATAAAAATGTTAGATTATATGCTGTAAGCTCCAATATTACTATATATAAAATAAAAATAGGAACTAAGATGTAGCATTGAGCTACTGTCCAATATTACTATATAAATTTTTAAATATTAAATACCTTTCGAGATTAATAAAATAAATAAAATAGAAATGAAATAGATAAAATAAATATTGTTTAATGCCAATGTTATGAAAATACAAAAATGTTAGTCGACTTAATTATCCTATAATAACAGAAATGTTTACGACCGAATAACCGGTCGGTAAAATGTTAAGTTATTAAAATTATTAAAGAAAGGTGGAAAATTATTTAAAAAAAGGCTTTATGGAATTAATGCGCAACGTTTTTATTTTGCATAAAGATCCGCGGTCTATTTATAATATTCTTCACAGTGCCTTTAATCCCTGTACGCGTAAACCAATTCTGTCGCCATTTTCTTCCGTTTTGGCTTTGCGCTTTGATTCAACAAACTGTGCTTCACACACACAGCTTTATGTTTCAAGCGAATGCATCTTGCAGCACAATATCAAAGAGTATGAATGAAAATCGATAAACGCAAATTAACGAGTAGATCGGAGTTTCCATGCATTTATAACGAAAATGATTAACTCGAATTTATGAGATCAGAAATAAGGTTTGCCTAAAATAGTGATTCAAACGGCAAAGCAATGAACGAAGCAAACTTATCAAACTTATTGGGACGATTTAAAGAAAGCATGTATCTAAAGCGAAAATCTTGTCGTAGAATTACTTCGGTGACGCGTGGAACGTGTTCGACTTTATCATCGTCCTCGGAAGTTTCATCGACATCGTTTACTCGGAAGTCAATGTAAGTAGTACCCTAGAAAGAAGAAACGACTCCCGAGTCGCAGCGAATCATCGCTGTCGTATCGATTTTTAATTAAACAACACCGGAAATTATAAGAATGAACTGACGTTCCTAGCCCGGTTCAACCATCATTTCCATCAACTTCTTCCGACTGTTCCGAGTGATGCGACTCGTGAAGCTGTTGAGCAGAGGGGAAGGTATCAGGACACTTCTCTGGACCTTCATCAAGTCTTTCCAAGCTCTGCCCTACGTAGCTCTACTCATTATAATGCTATTTTTTATTTACGCTGTAATAGGTATGCAGGTAAGAAGATGACACGCGTACTTAAAATGAGATAACACCAGTTTGAAGTTCATAGAAATCAAGATATGAAACGAGTTTTCATTGCAGGTCTTTGGGAAGATTGAAATGAACGACGAAACGTCGATAACCCGCAACAACAACTTCCAATCGTTCCCGCAAGCCGTGCTGGTCCTGTTCAGATCAGCTACGGGTACGTGGTACACTACAGGGTAACCCAAAAATATCTAACAATCAGGAAATGACCTGAGGTCATTTGAAGTAACTTTTTCCTTATCGAAAATGCAATCCGTGGCTTTGTTTACGAGTTATTGACAAGAAACAGTGACCAATGAAAGACGAGCTCAGCTGGTACGAAGCAACCGAGCCAATGAGCGGAATTGGGCTTCGTCAGTTCGTTGGGTAAATCGCTTAGTGCCAGCCGATTTCGCCTCTCATTGGTCAGTATTTTTCGTTAATAACTCGTAAACAAATCCACGGATTGCATTTTTCAAAAGGAAAAAGTTGCTTCAAATGGTCTCAGAAATCCCTTATCTCTCTATTGCGAATGACTTTTGGGACACCCTGTATACTTCGATTTACTTCATACGCATGTACTGTCCGTTGCTGAAAAATTGGTACAATTCCTGTCGAGAGGCTTGCTCGCTCCGCCTGACCTGCACACTCGCAGCCCCCACTTGTCTATGACCTCCCGAAACCATTGGTAAACAAGAAGATCAATAAACTAATCGTCGCGTCTCTTGTTAAGCGCGTAACTTAGCTAATAATAATCAAAAGTCTGGAATGAAAACAAAATGGAAGAGTTTAGGAGGAGACCACGGGGGAGCGAGACGGTGACGGGAGTCAGGAGGCGTTGCTTTCAATCGGCCAGGCTCGAGTCTCCCGTTTCCTGGAAAGGACTAATAGGAAGGGTTCATTTCTACTAATAAGGGAAACGCGTTTACCCTACTTTTGCGGAGGGGTTAAAATGAATGGGTTGGCGGGAATCGGTTCTACACTTTTCTCTATGTCATTTGTTGAGCAACGAACAGTACACCAAAAGTTTGGGCACAAGCCGTTGTCTTCGAGAACTTTGCAGTGAGTCACTGAGATTAGATGATCGTATTTCATGTTGCTTCGTTACATGGATTTTAAGGGAGACTACTTTTGTAAATTTAAGAGTGTAGAACAGACCACTTCTTCTTACGCTTCTGCGTCTAAACTACAGTGGTGCGAATAATTATAGACTCAAAGTAACTTTTATACTTTTTTTGATATCTAAACAAAAACGTAACTGTACATCATATTTGTGTATTCCTATCTTCTATTACTTCCAATATAGAAATATACAAATATAATCTTTTTCCTGGTTTTTGTTTTAATACCTATAAAAACTGTAAAAGTTACTTTGAGTTTATAATTATTCGCAGCACTGTAGGTGGTTTCTTTTAACTAAGTCATTCTATATATTTAAAACAGAAATCTTAACAAAATACATTTGTATATTTCTGTATTAGAAATAATAGAAAATAGAAATGTACAAATATAATATTGTATTATATTTTCGTTTGGATATCGGTAACAATGCAAACTATAGAATGACTGTAACTGTAGCTATCGAATGGAAGCATGTTTAAGAAATAAGCTTCTACAGCTTCTAAGTGCCTAAGTACCCAGACTTTTGGTCAGCAATGTAAGTATAGTAACGAGTCCTCGGATGGTGTAAGAACTATGTTGATCGATTCATGTGTACAGGCGAATCTTGGCAAGAAATCATGATAGACTGTTCCGCGCAGCCGGGAAAGAACAACTGCGACCCTAACAGCGACGAAAAGGGCAATCCAAATGGCTGTGGATCCGATATCGCGATTCCCTACTTTATATCTTTCTACGTTTTATGCTCGTTCCTAGTAAGTGGACCTAATCGTTAAAACTGGATGATAGAATGCCAGCTGATTACATTGAGGATCGGTACTTTCAGATCATCAATCTCTTCGTCGCTGTGATCATGGACAATTTCGATTACTTGACGAGGGATTGGTCGATCCTGGGTCCCCACCATTTGGACGAGTTCATTCGTCTTTGGTCCGAGTACGATCCCGACGCTAAAGGTCGCATCAAGCATCTGGACGTTGTCACTCTTCTCAGAAAAATATCCCCGCCATTGGGATTCGGTAAACTCTGTCCGCATCGTGTCGCGTGCAAAGTTAGTATCGTTGAATTGTTGTCGATGCTTCTATTAACCAAATATACCTTGTTCGCAAGGAACCTGTAAAGATTTTGTTCATTGCCGTATTCTGTTCTATAAGCAACTAAATAGACAAATTAGACAAATTATTACTCCTCTATCATAACAAGACGAATGTTTCTAATTTTCTTTTCTGTTAACACTTTAAGTCTCTTCTTGATAGTTTGGACAATTTAATATTTGAAAGTTCACTGTATAAGTTTCTAACTTGATAGTTCACTATATGAGTGTCTAATTTGATAGTTCATTCTATGAGTATCTAACCTGATAGTTCATTTCATGAGTTTTTAATTTGACAGCTCACTGCGTCATTTTGAATATATCTCAACAAGTTTCCTCGTCGCGCAACAAGTCATCTTTGAAAACTGTTTCTTCCAACTAATTGGATTCATGTGCACTCTGCAGAGGCTGGTGTCGATGAACATGCCGCTGAACAGCGACGGCACGGTCCTTTTCAACGCGACCTTGTTCGCTGTAGTGAGGACTTCGTTGAGGATTAAGACCGAAGGGAACATCGATGACGCGAATACCGAGCTCAGAGCGGTCATCAAGAAGATCTGGAAGAGGACCAGTCCGAAGCTCCTTGATCAAGTAGTGCCGCCGCCAGGAGGTACGCAAAAACGATTGTTATGATAGCCCGAGGATCGTTATATTCAATGATCGTTATGTTTCAGTGGACGACGAGGTGACCGTTGGCAAGTTCTACGCGACCTTCCTGATCCAGGACTACTTCCGAAGGTTCAAGAAGCGTAAGGAACAGGAGATGAAGGACGGCGACAAAGAATGCCACAACACCGTCACCCTCCAGGCAGGTCTGCGGACTTTACATGAGGCTGGACCGGAGCTGAAGAGAGCCATTTCTGGAAATCTGGAAGAACTTCTTGACGATAATCCTCAGCCTATGCACAGGGTATTGAACCAAGACATTGCCTATAACCTACCTCAACGAGATTTCGTTGTCTGATCAGGTTTGTCTCTTGCAGAGAAATCATAGACTATTTGGTAATGTCTGGCTGAGCATGAAGAAGGGTCACCATAGCTTCAACAGGGCGAGGTCGCTCAAAGTGAACTCCACGAACAAGGTAGTCATGTGAATCTAGCAGTAAGTTTATAATGAGGCAAACTATCGCCTCTTGTTGCTAAATGTTCGTAAACGTTTCCAATGGACAGTAATTTGTGTAAACGATTAGCTTCTTTTCTTCGGATAAGAACAGGAAACAAGTGACAGCCAACAAGAAGTTGCCAGTTGTTGCTTCATCGTGGACACAGTCCAAGCCGAACGATATTAATTTTGCTGGCTTTTCATTCGCAGGCTTCCCCCACGAATTCGATCGAGTTCTTGCCGTACTGGTCCCTGCGCCGAGGAGCCGGGCATGATACATCCAATCAAATCACCGCGAGGTCTCATCAGGTTGTGCCAAACGTAGCAGGGTTAGTTTCATTACAAGTTTCTGCAAGCAAACTCAAACATCCCTCGTACAATATGGAATATATCGAAGTCGTAAAGACGTTGTACTCTTCACAATTTTAGACTCTGTTGATCAGACATCTTCATCTATGCCTATTAGAAAAATCCATGTCCAGAATCAGTTCTGACTTTAAGCTGCGAATCTATGAAGTTTCATACTGACGTATCGATATAATAACATTCTTAGTTGTAATGTAACAAAATCGTCTTGTTCTTAACTTTATGTCCGATTTAGACAAAGAACTCAGACACAGAAAGCACAGAACTGCAAAAGTCCCCCCCCCCCCCAGACTTTAGTGAGCAGATAGCCGAGTTCTAAGTTCTTGTTCAAGACAAAAGTCCAGTCCATTCGATCATCAAACTCCCAGGCTATGACGTGAAGTTTATACAAACTTCTTCATCTATTACAGTTTTCTTAATAGAACAAGACAATTTTTGTTTCTTGTATGTTTTCATTCACCTTTATTCGTAGACTTTAGTAACAGAAGGATCAAATTTTGTTTCGATTTAGAAGAAACGAGTAACATTTATATTTAGTAGATCGTTTTTGGTATCTTCATCACGAAACTCGCTGGTTACAGTGCCAGGGGTTAAATAGTTATTTACCATGTTGTACGAGGGTCAGCTTTGCCTAAACAATAAACAACTGACCCACGATGATGAACATGTTTTGTTCAAGTGGGCTGAGCGACAGTGCGATGAACCAGATGGGAATGGACTCGAAACCGACCGGCATGGAGGAGAGCATTCCTCTGCGACCGTTGGCCACTTTCGGAAATCCCGTCCAACAGCTATCCTACCATCATCCGCCGTACAAAGTGATCGAGTAAGTAGGCGAAAACTGTCTCGTGGAAACGCTTCGCTGGTCCGGTGAAAATCACCATTACTGTCTCGGTTGTTCGGTGCTCCGGCGACGAAACACACACGATCGATGGTAAAATTACGTCGCAATGATCTCGCGCTGCTTGCGTCCGGAAGTCGTGTATTCCGTGAACGAACAGACGCACGTGTTTCTTTTCTATGGGCGATCGGGGATCGTCACGATCAGATTCTATCTCTCTAATCTCTCTATGTCTGTCTCTTTATTACTCTGTCTATCTATGTCTCTGTCTCTCTTATTTGATGTGATATCTGCACGGTCTTCTGTTTACTGTCGTACGTTTCAGTGGTCCAGGTAGCGGTAACTACCTACATCCGAATAGCGAATATGGTAAGAAACGTTGGGGCCTATGGAACTTGAATAGTTTGCTTTTACGTACGGATCGAACTTACTTTCTTAATTTAGCCATTTACTCGCTTGCGCGCTTGCATGCGTAACCAAACTAATTAACAAGATACCGTGCGCCGGAGAGCTCGACGGCGAAGGTCGCGTCTCGCGGAGATCAGGTTTCTCGAGCGAGACGAGATCCTCGGGATCGAACCGCGCGAATAGCTGAGCAGACGATTGAGAACCGATAAGAAGAGGTCCCGACCTTGGCACAATTGCATGTACTTTACGTTTGTCGCGTTTCCGTATCGATCAAGGTCGACGCCGATTCTCACGGTTCTCAGCTCCGCGAGATCGTCGACTGCCTCGAGGATTGCGTACACTGAAGAAAGCCAAGCCGTCCCGTAGAGGGACTATAGGCAGCCGAACCGGTCAATCCTCGAGGTTCTCGAGGACGCGGATCGGCTCAGAGCCGGATCAAAGACTAACCAACCCTTTGTGACTCTAAAAATTACTGAAACTTGCCACATCAGGATTTAGAACGAATTTCATCTCGGTGAAGTACCTGTTCGCAGATTTTCTAAATTCTAAATGCATCAGGAAACATGATCGGCGTACAGCATTGATTTTAATCGATTACTTCGTAATAATGACCAGATCGGATCTATTCAGATTTTGTATAATTTACACTGTACTATGGGCTTAGCCAAGGAAACTTATGAACAAATGTCTAACAAGATAATCTTCATACATTAACCCCTTGCCCTACAATATCGCGCCAGGACTCGTTATGGAAATTTGGAATATGGTCTACTAAATATGGACGTTATTCAATCATGTTAAATCCAAATAAAATTCTACCCTTCTATTACCAATATTTAAACATTGAAGTAAAGCACACAAACGAGTGTTAAGCGATGTAGCTGTGTAAGAAATTATAGTACAAGGGCTTAAAGAACTGCAGAAACAGACATCATAAATGGTTACTTCAAATTGCCCAGATTTGTTGAAAGGTTGCACAATATGTATTGTAACATGTGCTGCACTGAAGAAGTCCGTTATCATCCTCATAAGTTTAAGAACTGTAAGAAGAATCATCGTCATAGTCATTAGATAGTTCGAGTGTCAATAAATTGCCAAAAATTGGTATACGGTACCAGAGAATTAACTCTATCTGAATAATGAACAATGTTCAAATTGTCCTGATGTAACCAGAATGTCTGATTGGAACTAAGCTTCTAGCGCAAAGGGTTGAAGAGCGTATCGACAAAAAGGAAGATTGAGAAGATTGGCGACATTCGCGGTGAAAACGATCAGATCCGGCTCTGGTCGGGTGTTGCACGCGCTCGCTGTGTTTGCCCTAACAAACTAAGAGAGTGGTTTTCTGCCCGTTTTTCCGTGTGCTCGTGTGCTCGCGCGGGTTTCGGCCTATCCGACCCGCTCCGTCTTGGTCGCCGTTGCCGTATGCCGTTGCTCGAAGCAGTCTTCAGGACGGAATCGAGCGGCAGCTGACCCCACCGACGCCACCACCCCGAAGGAACCCACCCCAGTCCATTGCCCCGAGCACCGGCATTCTCCCGCACCCCGAGCAACACTCGTCCAGCAAGTCCGCCAGCGCCACGACGTCGATCGTCACGTGCACGAGCACGAGCACGTCGAGCACGAACACGTCGACCGCCACGAGCAGCTCGAGCCTCGGCTCATCCTCCAACGGGACGCGCTGTTACTATTCCTTCGCGACAAGGGGATGCTGCGACGAATATGCCGTCTGGAGCAATCACGGTACGATCTACACTTTCTCTCTCTCCCTCTCTCTCTCTCTCTCTCTCTCTCTCTCTCTCTCTCTCTCTCTCTCTCTGCCTTCTTTCTCGTTCTATCTATCTCTCTTTCTTCTATTACGAGCCAAAAAGTTATCTCGCCTCCTGATGGGCTTATAACTTCTAGCAGATTTCAAAGTACAAAATCGTATTGGTGAACTGCACAGTGTTTCGAACTATACAGGTTCGCTGAACCTCCTATTTCCTCATTGGTAAAGGATCGTTAAAGTTGTGTTATGATCTCAGTGTCTTTTCTCAAAATTTATGTGTCATAAAATTATACGTCGGTACATAATGTGTTTCATAAGTAGATTGCGGATTATATGCTTTTATGGCAAAGTTGGTTATTTGAAATATAAAATAGTCGATTAAAATGATTTGAAATATCGATGTATCATTTTTAATCTAATCTAATCTTTAAAATCATTAAAGAAAGAATGAATTCGTTATTTAGTTTCTATTTCCATAGGCAATTGATGCAGATCATTTTTATTTTGCATAAAATTCGTACTCCATTCATAAATAACATAAATTAAGGAAGCGTTTGCTTGGGTACATATATCAATGTCTGTCAAATCAGGATCATATTACGTTGGTCCCGATATATAATTTTAGGACACCTTGTACACTGGTATCTTGTTGTTCGAGAAAGTACAGATGATACAAATGCATAAAGATCTGAAAGCAAACTGTTACACCATTGTCCAAAACAATTCTTACATCATCAAAGAATTGCTAACAATTTAGCTATCGTAAAAATAATCAGATTCAATTTCATTGCATAAGATAGTAAGAATTGTGCAGAGTAAAAATATTCTAAGTACTAACGTACAATATTTTCATTCTGCGCGACTATGAAGTGTCTTGATATTTCAGTACAAGTAACTTCGAGCGTAAAGCGTAAAATGTTCATTATGTTAAGATTATTAGTGTTAAATGTTAAACGAAGATAATAATACAGTTTCATCCAGCTAGCTCGAAACACTGTACCCTAGGGTGGACCTTCGCTATACTTATCAGTATCTTCGAGTACATTTTGACGACAATTCTAGGGCCATGACATTATATGAAACAATACTCCGTGTGCAATTTAAAATTCACCAGGCGACTGGAATACATGCTGCATTCAATTGGAAAATTTCATATTTCGGTAGCTCCCTTCAAGCTCGGATGGTGGAGGGTCTTGATGATTGTACACATGAGAATGCTTAGCTCCGCTGAGGTCGTTTCTAAACGTTGAACATACCTTAAGCGGTACTTTATCTATCAGGTCTAGTAATAATTAGTGTCGCTTTTGGATTAGGAAACACTTCAGGCTCTTTTGGTTAGAAATCCTCAACTAACGCAACAAGAGCTTGCGACAGCTTTAAACTGTTCGCAGAAAACTATTTGCAATCAATTGCAGTCACTTGGTAAGGTCCAAAAGTTTGGAAAGAGGGTTCCACATGAATTAATCGAAAACAACCGCAATCAAAGAGTTACAAACTGCAGTTCGTTCCTCTCTCGTCAAAACCGATTGCCGTTTTTAGACCAAATTCTTACCGGAGATGAAAAATGGGTGCTTTGTGTTAATCTGAAGAGACGGCCACAATGGTTGGACAAAAGCAAAGTGCCGCAGCCCACGCCAAAGCCTGTCTTGCATGCGAAAAAAGTGATGTTGCGTGTTTGGTGGAATTTTAAAGGAATTCTTCATTATGAACTCTTACCAACCAACCAAATCATTACAAGTGAAGTGTATAGTGCACAATTAGAAAGGTTAGACCGCGCTCTGAGAGAAAAAGAACCCGCGCTGATTAATCGGAAGGGCGTCATTCTTCATCATGATAACGCACGACTGCATACTGCAAGAATCACGGCGGAAAAACTACACCAGTTGGGATGGGAAGTTCTCCCACAACCTGCATATTCTCCAGATATTGCCCCATCCGATTATTATTTGTTTCGTTCCTTGCAAAATTTTCTTCTTGGAAAACATTTCAATAATGAAGAGTGCCTCAAAAACACCTTGACCGAATTTTTTGAATCAAAATCACAAGAATCTTACAATAGAGGGATTAAGAAACCACATGAGCGTTGGGCACAAGTAGTTGAAAACAACGGCGACTATACCGTTGATTAAATTGTTTTGTTATGTTTAAATAAATTAGTTTTAAAAATTTATTGGAAAACGACATTAATTATTACTAGACCTGATATATGGATTAACCCATTATTCCATCAAACAATTTTGGACTTCAAATTATTTTGTATTTAGAAATACGAAAAAGTCGATTATATGAACTGGAAGGGTATAATAAGTAAAATGAATATCAAAACAGTTTTAATGTAATTTTCTGTCAATACAAACAAAGATCCATACAAACTGACTTTTTTATTGTTGCACAACTATAGCACCACATTATTAAAGACACAATTATATGTGTTAATAAGTTGTACATCCACCTTTTTTTGTTATGCCTTGAAAAATACGATTTGACCTACCAACTATGTTCTAAACGTTTTCCATTCGATTTTGATCAAGAGAACACACTGGCCATTTGATAACATTAATTCCATTTGTTTGAAACCATGCCATCGTTCTGCGACTGGTGTGTGTGGCCGCATTATCCACAGTGTTATTTTCGTTAATAAACGACAATAACTTATTTTGCAATATGCTGACGTATCCTGCACTGTCCTTCCGTTTTGAAGGGAAACTCAGTTTCAACATGTTATTTATACAAAATTCTCTCCAAACCATTACACTATCATCAACGAAATTTTTTTTAAGAGAAACGCAGTTCTTTTTCCAAATCTCGGCAGAATTGTACTCGTCCGGTCCATTCAGATTGAATCTTTTTTCATCCGAAAATATTACTCAATTATCAATAAAAAAAGTTGAAGTTACCTGAATTTAAAACTCAATGCATGTTTGCTCGGGCGTAGTTTACGGCGCGGCAAAATTTTAAGTGTCATTTTCAATTTTTGCCTTACGATGTTACAATTTTCCATTGGAACTCTAGTATAGGTTATTTTAGAACATTCAGTGTAGGCAATCGAGAAACATCAAGATTTAAAACATTTTTAATTTGACTGCAGCTTATTAACGAATTACTGTTAGTTCTCACAATTATTCGTTCGGTGCGGGGACTCAATTTTTTCTTCAGTCCACCTTTTTTTACCATAATTTATTTTTACCATAATTAGCTGGGTTACTTCAGAAATTCAAAATGACTTTATGCCATCGTCCAATTTCTATTTTACGAACGTATATTTCTATAAATATACGATCTTTATAAATGAAATTTAAGCTTTAATATGTGAAGAATACGTCTCATTAGGTTACCCAGATCTTATGTAGTAGCAACTTCATATATATTTACACGAAACTTATTGTTTATCGTACCCTTTCACCTCGTACAATCGACTTTTTTGCATTTCCATCCAGAAGTCCGAAATACTACAAAATGGGGGTGGTGCTACAGTTATGCTCCTCAGTGTAGCTTTGAAATGCTAGGTGATAATGGACTCCAAAAGTGTACGGTTTAAAATCGCCCCTCAGCACCAGTCAACTTCAAACAATTGAGTTCCATAGTACAAGCAAAGAAACACCGTATACCAAGTCGAATTGATCCGCCGTCAAATATAAGATAATCAATATAATAATAATAATTGACATAAAGTGTCAAACATAAGATAATCAATCACCCGAAGCCAGAAGCGTAGCATCGATGCCAAAGTTGAAGCTTTAATGGTAAAAGCCACAAGGTCCATCCCGCGAGAATCGAGGCGAGATAGGTTCGAGAGGTATCGCGAGAATCCGGATTGGCAAAGATGCTAAACAAATGCGGGGGTGGATGCACGGCAGCCGTAGATCGGGATGACGGTGATTCGTCGGCGGGAAGCGAGTTCAGCGCGTCTGGTGGGACCGGTGGGACCGAAAGTTCCGGCGACTCGAACGGTTGGACCAGCTCGAAGAAGCTGAAGCGACCAAGGCGGCGTGGAGGATCCTTGAGGCAGGAGTCGTCGGTGGTGTCTCGTTCCCGTGCTCGTGACAGACGCGATCCTCCTCTGGTTGGGAAATCGGCGCCGCCGAGTATCCGGAGGCGGGCCGGGGACAGGAGCGGCTGTGGCGGCGGTTGCGGCTCCGTTTGCGGCGGTGGTCAGTCGAGCAGCTCGGCCGCGTCGGCCTTGAACACCGACGCCAAGCGAACCGTCGCCAACGGCCTGAAACTCGCCCAGACGCAGGCGATCGCCGTCGCCGGCTTGTTCGCCGACGTCGAGTCGCGGCAATGCCGCGACTGCTCTACCTGCCTGCCTCATCGGGCCTCGTACCACGGCAGAGGTGACTAACAGACCCCGTCCACAGCTTCGCCGCTCCGTTTAGATACCCTTAGCTCCTTCCACAGCCTGTTCTTCGGATCGAAAGATCTACGAGTCGCTGATTGCAATGGATAGAGTAATCCACCACCGTTGCAAAAGCCGTTGTGATTGTCAGACAGTTTCGGAGCTTTTCTTTCGAAGAACAGGAGCTCCTTTTCCTGACGATTCGTGCAGGTTGATTTATACAGAACGTGTTATTACACAAGTATCCTGGTGGTACATTTTGAGAAATAAGTCGAAAAAGGAAGTTGAGAAAAATAAACATGAGAATCGATCAGGCTAATGTGACAGGGGGTTTGCAAGAAGGGCGATAGGTGGGGTATGACCAAATATAGCCCACGATCCTATTTTATATATACAGGGTATGCCAAAAGTCACTCGCAAGTGGGAAGTGAGGGATTCCTGAGGTCATTTGAGGTAACTTTTTCTTTAGCGAAAATTCAATCCGCGGCTTTGTTTACGAGTTATTAACGAAAAACTATGGCCAGTGAGAGACGAACTCAGTTAGCACGACGCGGCCGAGCCAATCGGTCGGTTAGCGTCGGACGAACTCGCCTCTCATTAGTCAGTGTTTTTCCTTAACAACTCGTTAACGATGCTACGGAGAAACTTTTTGTAAAGGGAAAAGTTACTTCAAGTCACCTCAGGAACAACTCTTTTCCCGATTGTGAATGACTTTTGGGACACCCTGTATACTGTGCGTAAAGTAGAATCAATGGATCATGAACAGACGCACCAGTCAATTTATATTTTGCATACGGTAGATGTCCCAATTATCGTGCGTCTGAATTAAAAACGTATAGAGAAAGAAAAGTTTTATACATAATCTTGACACCCCTCTCTGAACCTAACACGTCGATAGGTAAACATAATAAAAAAATATAGATCATCAATTTATATGTATATAACACTTTTCTATACGTTTCTCATTCGGGGACGTGAAAAGTTGAGACAGGCAGGATAATTGGATCGTCTACTCTAGACTTAAAAAATAGAATAAAAACTATCTTTTCTTAATGTTTTCGTTTTTTTCGTAAAACGAAGGTTGAAACCGAAGGATGTTACTTTCTTTCGACATATTTTTACAATTAAATTCACCACCCAGTCTTTTGTACCATAATTTCAAAGACGGTCTGTATTATCCGTATCTGACAATGGTTTGTATCGGCATCATTCCAATATAACCATGTATATTGAAGTTATCCGATGAGTCAGCGAACAAAAAGTAATTCGGAAAGGCACACAGTATCAAGTAGAAATCTTGTTCAAAGTTACTCTCAAACTGGCTTCGAAACTTTCTTCTTAAGAACGCCGATTAGTCTAATCGATGCCGATACGATGGAAAAGTATCGAAAGCTATTCAGCAGACTTGTACAGAACGTACATCTACCAAAGTCCAAATTCCCACAGATTCCTCAAAGCAATACAAAAGGTCCGATCCCTCGACTCACATTTTTGTTCTTTTGCGCACGCACGCACGCACTAACGCACTAAATGCACGCACCGCACCGCATCCGCTTTTTCTTTGCTGCACGAACCGCGATGCAACGGAATGCCGATGCAACGCCACCGCCGACACATGCAGACACGAAGAGAGACGCGGATGGGACGAGACGTGTTTATCGCATGACAACGCTCTCGCTCGAAGCATGCGTTCTGCCGAGTGGCTCGCTTAACACCATTTGACTTGGCTTTAACGAACGCGTGCTGTTTGCACGGAGACCGCTTCGGTATCGGTGTGTCGAGATTCGTTAGTGGCAGAGCGTAGCGCGACGAGCGAAATCCCTTGACGGCCTCTCCTCGTTCGTCAGTTTCCTGGCCCGGAGAGAGTAATGGAAGCATCGGCGCAGAGCGCCTCTCCCACAGCCTTCCCGGAAGCCCCGCGGATCGGAAGCCGAACTTTGAGGTGATCGGAAGCGCGGAGAGTCTCGTTGGTCGGGTAAGTATCAATGAGGGCGATCGTTTCAACTTTCTGAAGCGGATACTCGGCCGGTCGATCTTTCATTATCTTTCCTGTCTAAGCGATTGGGTAGGAGTTTGCCTCGCTTTTGACACATCTACATGGAATCCCGAAAATGTGCATACAATTTTTTTGATTCAGATAATGTCTATAGAATGTTCCCAAAATTAATGAACCAGCCAACAAACAAGAATCGATCTTCGACCGGGTATTCCCTAGAAGTAACTGCGTCGCTAATGTCCAAAATCCCGTTGCTCGTTGCGTTGCAGGTGCTCGTGGAGCAAGGTCTGGGCAAGTACTGCGACCCGGACTTCGTGAGGTACACGTCGAGGGAGATGCAGGAAGCGTTGGACATGACGCCGGAGGAGATGGACCGGGCGGCTCACCAGCTGCTCCTGCAGGAACGACGAGGTCAGCCCTTGACGTACCAGCTGCAGCAGGCGACAGGTGACCCTCAATGGACACCACCTTATCAACCTGTAGGTCAGCAGCCCTCGGGTATCGGGTACCAGCCTTTGCAGGAGCAGCAACCGGCCGGTCCTCGGCAGTACCAGTACTACCGTGGGCAAGCACCCGGTCCGCAACCACCCCCGCAACAGCAACCACCGCCCTCTTAGCGATGCGACGATCCTCCTGCCGGTTCTTTTTCTAGCTCCGATGTGTAGCCAAGAAACGACAGGAGGCGATGGTAAGAGGCTGCCCCAGGTGCCTGGGGTCTATGGTCGCAACGTCCAACGTCCGTTTCCGCTTCCCTCGGGACGCCTGGAAGCGGTGGACGCGAAAAAATCCTTAGACGAATCGTCGACGAAGAAAACTCCGATGCGCTAGCAAGAGAATGGGTTGACGCAAGCAATAAAGCAACGAGAGCAACGACCGGCGTCCATAATCGCGTCTTTCGTACCCGGGGACGGGTCGTTTTTGTACTCCGTGCAGACCCAGAGCGGAAACGCCGGCGGTCGAAGGATACCGATCCCGGTTGCCGATTTTCCCCGCGATTCCGACGAAATCGGACGGGAACGGCGAGTCCGGATCTGGTGTAAAAGCGAAGCGCGTTAGAAGTTCCAAATAGTCCAGTTTCGTGATAGAAACAACGGATTCGACACTCTCGAGACGATAATCGGGATTCGCGCGGGTTTTAACGAATCCTTCCGCGCTCTCTCATTCTTATCGTGAAACCACATACAGATACACACGGAGGACAGACAAACATATGTACACGGACACACAGACACACACATACACACACGATTATTCCTTCGATTTACCATTGTTAGGTGTAAGTCGAGAAACTCGTTAAATTGCTCTCCGTACGATGGATTCTAGATGAGATAACAAGTGCCTAAGTATCTGTAACTTTTTTCGGACCAGAGAAGAGACTTTTATCAACTTAGAACGAAGTACCGTTTACCGCGAATTACAAAAGCGAGTTGCGTGTTGAGTGTGAACGCTACCGATACTTGTAAACGATATTATAGATAATTATTATATATTCGTATGTAATTGTACAATTGCATAAGCCGCGCGCGCGCGCGTGCGTGAGGATGAATGGCCGATAAAACGGACGCCACCGGCGAGATCATTCTCGCTTTTGTATAGCCTAGGTTGTGTCTGCGCGAGATCCAACGGAGGCTGAACGACAACCAATTCCGGAACAGCCTGAAAGAAGCGAACGAGATGGCTCGTGTCTAAGCTTCTTCTAACTTTTCCATTCGCGATCGATCGGAACGGAACTCGCGCTCGAACCAGTCGCTGATCTCGGCCATGAGCGTGTACTATTGGGAACTGGAAAATTGGCGGTGGAGACGGTATGAGGGAACAAGTCCACAACAGCACTTAAATTATTGACGCCATAATGAACGAAGTCATTCGCGCACAGTACTTAAATTTTTGTTTACGAATGTCGGAAGAAATTGTTGCAATGGACTTAGCGCCGACTGCCATCTTCTCAGTTTCTAATGGGGTTCCATAGAATTATCGGATCCAAATTGATCGCCATTTTCACGGACAACCGACGATCTTTTCTACCGAACGCTCCGACAATGACGATTTTACTCTTCCCTTCCTCCACCCCGTTTTAGACTCAATTTTTACAAATTACCTCCCTCCCCACCCCCACCCCCCAACGAAATTTCGACTCGTGCGCACAGAGTGTCCCATACCATATGTCCATTGCCGTCCGTAAGGGTGAAAGATAGTTTCATGGAATATAGACGTAATTGTCAAAATTTGCCGGATTCCTTGTGAAAGGAATGCAATTCTACTAGATTAAAAGCAACGATACTTTATGGAATTTTACATCACAAAAGCAAAAGAACGAGAACAATCAGGAGGCTACAAATGCTGAAGCATGCAAATTTAAGTTGTTCTATTCAACGTTAACGACACATAAAATAAAACCTACTGCAAACGAAATTGTTTTCGCTTTTGTATAATGAATATTCAGTCCGATGCTCGAGCAATTTTTCGTAATGTATTCTTTACTTTCTGCTTTACCCCTGTAATGTCTCCTGAGCTGGTTGATTGTTTTTTTTTCCAGATGAATAAACAGAGTTCTTCACGAAGTTTGATTGAAATGTGAAATTCAAATAGTTCTATTACTTGCAACTTCAAGGATTGGATACTTGGTTTTGAAGTTAAAATAGCGGCATTTATTCGGGAAGAGTTGCTGGCCGTGGATTTGCAGTACGGGCCACTCTGGGCACACACATATATATATATATTCTTGTAGCTGCCAGCGTGTGTGCGTGAAAGCGGAAGAGAGAAAGAGTGCGCGTGTGTTTGCGAGACCGTTCGGAGCGGAATGCGAGATAGCACGCGACTGCCCGCTACCGGAAGTTTCTCCCAAGTATTTCTCGAGTCGATCGGGAGAGTGGCAGCCGTTCCCATCTGCTTAGCATAGCGATCGGAATCGGCATCGCCGTCAAAACGAAACTGAACGAATTTAAACCCAACCGATTATAAACGGGCGTGGTTCTGCCGATGTTTCACCGACGACGATTCGCAAGTAGCTTACTCATCCGAAGGCTGGTCAGCCGAAAACTTAGCGTTGAAAGGCGTTGCCGGTATTCCTTGACCATCTACGTTTTGCAGCGGGGAACACGCGATCGGTTCCTCTCAGCCGCCGCATTCTCATTTGAGGAATCTTGTCCCTCGAGTGTCTCCACTATTCGGGGCCGTTCAACTTCTTCTCCTTCTTCTCGCGTGTACCTTGAAACGACGTTGACAATAATTCTCATCGATGACATCTTCAGAACCACGCGGGCTCCGAAGCACCTCTCGCCGCCTTTTTCAGACGTTAGCGTTCTCCACCTTCGACTCGTCGCAGACATCGTGTCCCCCGTTCGCCTCACCTTACGTTCCCCACCTCGTCCCACGATTTTTCTTCGTATTCAAAACGCGCGCCGATTTTTCTAGGGTGTAAGAACCGTCGCGAGCCCGTCGCCGATTAATAGGGAACCAAGCAAACCTGACAACTGTTCCACGAACTAACGAAGCGATTTGAACGTTTCCGATGCGGTGATTACTTACTCATGCTACGATCTGTTAGACGAGGCGAGTCAGTGAAGATGAACAAGATGTACGCGATCGCCACCCGAATCTGATAGTAGGCTTCGCAGTTTCTTGAAATAGTTGACCTTTCGGGTGACTTTTCAATTGTCGAAAGTAACGAAACTGCTGCTGAAATCAACGAAAACACAATAGTTTGTACTTACGACATCTACCAGAAATGTTTAATCAAATTCATGATGTACGGAAGAATAACTGAGCTTTTATTGGAATCGAAAATGTATAGACTCTATACCATGCAGTGGCAATTTTAAAATAACAATCGGTATCAAACTTTTTCAATTTGTATCTTACAAAAGACCAAACCTATTCATCTTTGTACGAACATCTTCTCTATGTATAACAAGGCTAATCATTACATTTGATTTTATCGCTAATGAAAAAATTTACCAGATCAAATGCAAGAACAGCCCGAATGATAGACATTCGATTCGTTTGATCGAATACTTTTTGCTAAGAGTGTATAACACAATAAAGTGAGAGTACTGAACTTTGATTGAAAGTGATAGTTTATAGGATGCAAAATGTTTAGAGGAGGCACTGTGATCAATTTGAACCTACCAGTTTCGATTTCCTTAACTAAATCGCTCCGATTATTCGAGCCACTTCGGTGTTGTGATTAGGCAGTCGACGAGTTCGAAGATGAACGAAGGAGGCATCGTCTTGTGCACCTGCATCGGCTCGTCTCATCAGACAGAATACAGAGGCGTACGTGGTGTGTGTGTGTGAGGAGCTGAGACACGATCGGAGATCAAGACGGGAAAGTAGAAGCCGAAAATGAAACTTGAAGAGCAACAACCTTAGGATAATCCCGATACATTCACCAATCGTCCCGGGACTATGCTGCTCGTACGTCATATACACATTGTACTCGACCTTTCGTATTCGTTTTTATTCCAGCGTCTTTCTAATGGTTACATGCGTTTGTCTATATAGCGGTCTTTTTATACTGTTGTAAAGTGGCGTTTACACCGAGAATCGTAGGATTATTGCGCGTAGGCGAAAACTTCTATACCTATAAATCGTAATTAACGAGCTGAACGGCGCTTCACAGTCTCGACGCGCTGACGTCTCGAGAGGGAAAGAAACTAACAGAGCTCGAGTGCATTTGCGAAGTTCAAAACTGGCCAACCAATTAGGACACGCCGTCGCAGCAAATGAGACTTTTAATAAATGATCTTTTGCCATCAACTATCGGGTCAGAAGTCTATTTATATGGAGATCGCGGCGAGACTGTGTCGAGCACGAGAGATGGTAATTCCTGCGTCCTGATCTTGAGGTCGCTGATGAAAAGGGATAATGAAGAAGCTTAGGTTCTCACACACACGCTACTGTCTCTCTCTTTCTTTCTCTCTGTTTTTCTCTCTCTCGTTTTTGTTAAGACTTTCTTCTATGTATAGCCGTGATTGAACGATACTCCCGCGAATGCGACTGGCTTTTTCTTCTCTTCATTTGAAAAGACATGATCTATTTTACTGTATATGTTTCGATGATGGCCGCCTTGTGTCTCAGGAACACCGGGTGGCCGGTCTCGTTCTCCCTACGTTTACTTCCGTTTCTTCGCTGATTCATTTACGCCTGAGAAACAGAACTGAGAGCCGAAGGTGAAATTGTCGAGAAATTGCTTCCCTGTGATCGAGATTTTCATTAACATTAGTTTATTGCGATATATGTTAAGAGGAATAATAATAAAATGCGGTTGGCGATCTTGAAAAGAAGTGTACGGCCGTGATTACTTATCAAAAGGTTTATTTAAACGAGGTTCGTTTAACTACTTTGCTGATGAATCCGCGAGGAAGTAGTTTTTCTACAAATTCGCCTATAAGTTAGTGGCCATGAATGTTGCACTGTACGAAAAGGTATGATTTTTGGTTTAAGTATTGAAACTTATTTCTGACGAATTTAATATAAGTCGTGCACAGCATATAGATGTATGAGCGAGTTTTGTATTGTTTAGAAATGATGCAATTTTAATGGCCACTACGAGGATCCACGACACCGCGAACCATGTCGCGATCGATCTAACAATCTAACCGGTGACGATCGTACGCATAGCATCAGGCAAATAATCGATCGATTATTTGGACTATTCTGTTCGAATTCGAATTTCTGTCGCGTTATCTGCAATAGTGTCAGTTTACAGACAGTTCCTATTTCCGAAAAAACAATGTGCATTCATTAACTGCAGAAGCCATTATTGCACTATACAAAAATAGTCAGCATCAATCATAAATTCCTAAATATTTTAGTAAGGTTTTAATCTTTCTACTGTCTCCTATTTCAATTGCTAATTCTTGTCGCAAATTGCATAGAATTCGTGGGTTTCTCATTGTCATTGCTACTGAAAAATTGATTAATCTTCGACTGTTTTTATAGATCCAAGAAAATCGTCGACTGCCAATTGTGTTAATAGAAAATTCAATAAAGAGTTAAGTCGATCGCCATGGTTCGTTGCTTATATTTGAGAAGCGAGACCAAATATTGTTTGACCGTCTCGAATGGCTCGTTTGTAAATATTTTGAATGTTCGGGGATTAAGAATGGTTGCTCGATCGGAGTAGCCGGTGCTTGCTCGTCCCGACGAGAAGGGAGCGAGCACACCTTATCGCATATTCACGATTCTAGTCCGTTAAGGAATTTTACAGTGGTAAGGATCCCGATGCACAAAACAACGGACACGCACACGACATATATACTGCCGGTTTTCTGTTCAATCGTTCCACTTCCTTCTCGTGCCCGAGTCAAAGACCCTCCTGTTTAACGCTTTGTCACCAATGGTCCATCAATTTTTATTTATAATTAAATTTTTCCAGCACGGCAGTGGATAATGAAATCGCATTATCCGTTAAAGATACAGTTCTTTAAGTGTTACAGACAGCGTAGCACTGAATTCTTCTAACGCAAAAATTACAGGGTAGTAAGAAATTCATATTGTTTTTAAAAAACATTTTACATTTCTTCATGTTTTACATACTTTCTATTATAATCTGCGCTTGAATTAATAAATTTGTAAAAGCGTCTATATAATACAAATCTTCGTCAATCATTTTAGTTGATACGGTAGTTCCAGTGTTAATGATTTTGTTCCAAGGAGGCTCAAACAAAAAGCACCGTTGTCTTTAACAAGGTGCAACTTCTGCATCCACTGCTGCAGCATAATTACTGATACAATTTAAAATTAGGGCACACAGCAAAGCATTAACCCGTTATAGCGTGTCGATACGACTATCGACGATTCGTGAGAAAAGCTCGACCCTCGAATAGCGCCAGGTCACCTTTGACACATGCCAGTCTTTCAAATACGAAACATTATTCAACGATGTTTACAATAAAACGAAACAAGGAATTTGATAGATTGAACGGACAAACGTACATGCATCTTTGGTGTGATCAAGGCGTGGGTCACGAGTGACCCAAGCTTGACGAGGGTTCAATAAGAAAATGATCCACTGGTACCCGATACGATTACTTTGAGTTTCGAACCGGTACTCTGGTGTCGCACAATCCCGGAATGTGAATTGAATAGTTCGGAACACGATCTTGCTTGCTGAGACGAAGGTTGTTGGATGGATGAGAGAGATCGATCGATCGCGGAGCACAGGACCTAGAGTCTCTGTGCTTCTCTGTGTTTCTTTAAACGGAATTGAGGAACAAGACAACCGCGCGAGTCGGGATTCCGAAAATGACTCGCAATAGGCTTAATCTACAAGATCGTTATATTTTGAATAATTTGTTTCTTGTCTCGACCTGCTTCAGCACGGTCAATCGGTTCTTTCTTTTCTTCTCTTTCTTTCTCTTTTTCGCGCCGCGACGAACTGATTTAGGAATTCGTTTCAATTAAACCAAAGCCGAGAGTAAAAATAAGGTGAAAAACACTTGATTTTTGGCGAAGCAAAATTGTTTAGCGCGGGAAGAAACATTCGA
Source organism: Augochlorella aurata (assembly GCA_028455555.1). Lineage (NCBI taxonomy): Eukaryota > Metazoa > Arthropoda > Insecta > Hymenoptera > Halictidae > Augochlorella > Augochlorella aurata. The sequence goes on from CM052164.1 coordinate 9,959,881, forward strand.
ACGTTGCGCAAAACACAGATATGTACGTGCATGCGATTCGAAAAAATGAACTGCATGGACCACACGGTATTCGCTGAATAGAGATGAAGAGAAAAATCACGGGAAAACTAACAGAAAAAATTGTTGTTGTTAATGTTGTCAGAAAATGTGTCAAATTAAAATATAAGAATTTCAAACATCCAACGGTGTTTCACTCTGTCATGTTGTATTGAAGATTGAGTAATACCTGAGCCGGCCAGTCTTCGAATCACATCACTCGTCTTTATTTATACAGTACTTGATGCGCGCATCTTGTCGTTCGCGATACCGTATTTTACATTACTTACAAATAGGTGTTTGTTCCGGACAGAGAAAAGGAACAACAGGCGAACAACGAGAACGAACAAAATAGAAACGGAGTTTTATTCTCATGTACGCGTTGGACCCAACGAACAGTGAGTCGAAGCGAAGAGAACGACCTTCTTTTCTTCCATGCGGTTGACGATTGCCATGAAGAATTGTACAGTGTGACTAAGTGCAGCGATTGTTTCGACGCGTGTAATTAGCGGAAATTGGTTCCTAAAGACTGTGACAACGAACTGTGCACGCACGGACTAAAAAGCAAGGCACAGGTATGTACAACGGCTGGGCGCGTCTTTGTTTTGTCGGTAAAAGCTAGAATTCATCTGTTCTTCCAAACACAACGAAAGTTCCTACGCGACATGATTCGCGGGAGTCATCTGAATCAGAGTTTAGAATAAGTTAAAAAATGAATTTCCAGTTTAAACGATAGACTACTATTATTTCATCACTTGCGCCGCTTTTTTCGCTTTGACCAGCTCCACTAGCTCCTGCAAAAGTCATTCGTTACATTACAATTTGAATAAACGTTTCTTTTGTTTCTTCTAAGTGTATATGCTCTTACCTTATATCTCCTGACACACTCCTTTTTCGTTCTAGTCGGTATACACGCGGCGATTTGATCCCACCTATCGGGCACTGTGGTAGGATAGGTTTTCAGAGCCTGTTCCAGAAGCTTCTGTTCAGCCGGGGTCCAAGGTTGGGGTTCCTTCTTAATTTCTTTTTGCTCCACCGAGATCCCATTAGCCATAGGATGATCGAGGCGCTCCGTAACCGCCGGCATCCGTTCCTCCACCGACTCCTTGGCCTTTTTCTCCGCAATGAAATTGTCGAAAGCCTTCTTGTTTGCTTGCTCCTTCAAGCTAGACTTGCTGAAGTCAGTGGACTGCAGGTCTTTGGCTTTCGCGAGGACTTCCTTCGCGTCGCGAGTCACTCCGGCCGTCGAACTGCTGTGTTGGTTAATAAAGTTAGCGACCACCTCCCAGCGCTGATTCGTTCCGGCCGGGAACAGGTTCACCGCCTTGATCAGCAGTTGAAGGTCATTCTCGTTCCACGGAGCCGTGTGAGACTTGGCCTGTTTCTCCGGCGTGTTTCTCGTGTCATTCGTGGTAAAGCCTACTCTACGTTCCGCCTCTATTCTCTTCTCTGCGTCCTTCATGATGTCGATGAACGCCGACCTACCATCAGCCTGCAGCTTCTTCATCGCCTCCTCCAGCTGGACTAGCTTGAACAGCTCACAGATTTTCTCCACGCTTTCCATGTGCCTGATGCTTTCCGCCGCGTTGTTCGCAAAGTAGTTATTCGCTTTACAGAAATCCCTAATCGCCTTCCTCTCTTTGCGAAGCGCCTTCTTCAACGCCTCTCTCTCCTGTTTCAGAGCCTCCATCTTCGCTTTCTCCTCGCTCTCTCGCTTCTCTTTCTCCAATCGCTCCTTCTCCGCAGCGTCTCTCGCTATTCTTTCTTCCTCCTGCTGCCTAGCCTTTGCTGCATCCTGTTTCGCCTTCTTCACCGCAGTTTTCTTGTCCTTGTCGTCCTGCTGGAACTTCTTTATCCTCGGGTCGGTATTGTAAGCCATGTGGACTAGGCCACGTATACGCGCCATTTCCTCCTTCTTCCGCTTCGCGCGTGTCGTTTTGTTTTTCTTCTCGATCCACTTTCGCATATCTCGGCTGAAAAAAGAACATAGAGTAAAACAGAGTGTAGAATAGAATCAATAATTAACAATTTGTACAAGACTTGGAAGATAAAACTTACTCCTGTCCGCTTTCTTTGTCCTCCTCATCTAAGTAGGAGTATTCACGCCATGACTCAAAATCGTACCAGAAAGAGTAAAATTGTTCAACTTTGGCTCTAGGCATATCCGGTCCACCCAACCGCGGTACTGGTTGTTTCACAGACCACCTAGCATTGTCCCTAAACGCTTTACCCATCGCCACGTAGAAGTTGGTTTTACAGTCTTTCTCGTCTGGCAAGTCGTCGTTAAAGTACGGGTCTACGCTGTCGTAGCTCCTCCTCTTGGCAACGTTGCCCAGGGTCTCCCACGCCCTCGTGATGCAGGTGAAATAGTCATCGTCCCGCCGGATCTCCTCTCCCAGCGCCTTTCGTTTGTCCGGATGGTGTTTCAGGATCTTCTGCTTATCTGGAATTCACCAATGGAATACTTCTAAGCCACCTTAATCATAGCACCTGGCAAGACAGCGAACGATATAACACCTACATTCCTTTACAGAGTATACTTTGAACTTTCTTTACGTACAAGCCCTTTTAATAATCTCTTCGGTCGCTTTGTGCCTGAGCTTTTTCAAGCCTAACACGGCGTAATGATCTTGGTCTTTCCACTCCTTTGGGTCCAACGACCTCAAGTACTCTAGGTCATCCTCGAACTGATAATTGGAAAGATCTTCTTCGTCCGACGACTCCGATATCATGTAGGGCTGTGTAATGCTCCGATAAAACTGAGCTTGCCATGCTTGTGCTGTCGAGTAAAGAACCAGTGGACCAGCCGTACTTGTTTCCACTTTCGACGAGTCTGCAATTTATTTTCAATTAATTCTTCTGTCGGGTTCGAACACGATCCGTAAAGTTATTTATTCCCTGTGAGCTTATATCTATGCAGGTGCATACGCAAAAATGAACTATAGCTCAGAACCGCGTGGTATATATAAAAGCAGCGAGATATTCGGAGTTTTAAGGTCACCTCCACAAATTCTGAGCGGTATTTTACGCTTAAAATATCCTCGATTTACCCATATTTCTGATAACTAAACCTTCACGGGACCCAGCTATCGAATGAATCTATTTCGAACAGTATCACGAAAATCCTTTTGTGTGATAAAACCGTTGCGCTTTAAGAGAACCTAACCTCGGACGACCGGTGTCAAAACTTCGAAGCAAACCCAAGCGAGAAACTTTACCAGATATCGTGTTGAAGGCAGTGGTGTCATCGTTGCCTGTGCCGTCTGTCATTGTTCACTATCAACGACTTATAATTCCCACAGAAAAACTGCTAGAAAAGTAGCAGCGAAAACATAAGCGATCGAATACCACCGCGCTGCGAACAGTTCAGAGAGAACGAGCGGGTACTGCGAGCTACACAGATGTATGATATATTAGAATAAATACTGACTGCGCGACCTGAAAACATTGGCCCTGCACGACACACAAATTTTATTTATTTTGTGCATAGTGTTGCAATTCGAATTTACTGAACGTGGTAATTTAGTCTTTAAAGTCCCGATCGATTTAGACGCTTATATTGTTAATAATAGCAATCGTTTTATTCGCGTACATACACACGTGGAGGAGTGCCTCTATCGGTTTGTACGTGTGAAGAATGCGTAATCGAATACGTAATTAGACCTTGTGGATTCTTTGTCTTCTTACAGAAATAAATATGTATTTGCGAAAATATGATGTACAATGACGCGTGGCAACCGATCACCACGCACACGTTTCAAATTCTACAGTTTATTCGTATTAAATAGTAAATTTCTTGGTTCTCATGATATTACTTTGGACGGAGACATCAGGTTTTTGGGATGAACGATACATAGAACGCTTTCTCTCGGGAAGACTAGGGGAGTATTCGCAGCTTTTTTTCCCACATTTCAAAGCGGTTGGCACAAGTGTCGCACCTTTCTTTTGCCCCTTTTTTAAACGCATACAATCTTACAATTAAAATACTTCATTCGAACGATAACAAACAAGAAAAAATTAAATGTTCCGCAGAAGTTTCTAGAATCAGGAAAAAGCAACGACAATGACAATAACGCTATGTGCAACTTTACTTAAGAGTTACGATCCTAATTGTTAGTCGAGAATAAATTAAAACGTGTGGTTTATAAAATAAAAATGGTTGCACGGCAGCAGCAGTCAAACATACGCAAAAGTTAACGATTGAAACGAATCGAACGGGCGCTAGACAATTATCACTAATCACGCCGAGAGATGTAATCAATCTCAACATCAGGAAACATCACTAGATGGAAGAACATTTAATTATCTACTGATGCCCGGGCGATGACAAACGTCTCTGCGATTGATAGGGATTCTGCAGCAAGCGTGGCGAGCATTCAATTACTCGCAATAACAGTGCGTCTATGTAATCTTCCAAATCGTTCAAACGCTTCTTTTTTTGCATCACTTCCGCCTGCAACTGCAGTGTTAACTCTATCAAGTCCTACGACAAAACAGAACAATTAAAGTGGTACAAGTAAAAACATGGACTAGAGAATAGCTCATAATTACCTCTCTTGATTTCCCATCGAATTGAGAAAGAACCTCATGCGGCAAGTGACTTTTTCCAGTGATGGTGTTTCGAATCGCATCCTCACCGCCAATAATGATTCTTTCCGAAGACAAATGATTATTATCGTCATTCAGCTCCTTCAGCTTATTATTCTCTTTCTCCTTTTTCTTGTCTTTCCTCGACTGTTTGTCGTCCTTGGGACTCCAACAACCATATCGGTCCTCTTTTTTCTCCTTTAGTTTTTCTTCTTTCGCGCTCTTATCTTTGTTCGACACGGGTCTCTCCTCTTTATTTTTGTTCTGTAGGACTTCACGTGGTGCTGGTAATGGCGGCTCTGGTGTTTCTTGGAATCTCAAGGTCGTCAACGATGGTGAACGAACTGGTGACACCTCGCAATGATCTTCTTTCGGTTCATCAATTACGATCTTTGGACTTGGCTTGTTCTCCCATCTGAAAGAACAGTCCTGCTTCGTTAGAAACTTGCAATTTGACAGAGACCCGTAGGACATTGAGTTAAAAAAAACCTGTTTTAAGATTTCAAGATCAAAAAGCCGAAAAATGTATAGGTGAAACATAGAATAGTGATGAAATTAAAAGAAACTAATAATGTGGATATGTTAATTTCTACTTATTAAAATTATTTAATGCACACAATTTTTATTTTTCATCAAAATCCACAGACTAGTTATCACTTATGATTTATTTCGTACCGCTTAACATTATTAGAGGTTTGTTTCCCATAAAGTTTGAGACCCCATTCGTCGTCCTTAGTATTATCAACCTTTGATAAAGAAGTGGTAGATGCGCTCATAGAATATCTAGGCGGTTTGCTGGGCGCTGCGTTAGCTGGCGCAGGCGGTGGATGGTTGGCCTCATTAGAATGATTGCCGGAAGAGACGCTCGAAGAAACGGAAACCACGCTGTTACTGTTGCCACCCACGACAGGGGCATTCAAAGACGACGCTGAACTCTTATGTGATAGGTCGTCGAACTGAAAACAATAATGTAACCTTATCAAATTGTTTCATCGCTTTTTATCTATAAAGATTACCGTGAATTCGTCCTCATCCTCGCTAATTACACCAGGATCAGCTTCGCCCGGTTGTTGCTTGGTGGGAGTTCGAAACTTCCTTTCGTCCCTCTCGTCCAAACCATCCTCTTTATCAAGATTATGCTTACTTTTTCCTTTCACGCGATTGCCGATAGATTTCGCCAATTTCTTCAGACCTTTCCGTTTCTCTAGGCTACCTATGCTTAGCAAACTTCCACCAATCGAATGGGCAGCATTGGACAGTTGTCCTAAAGAGCTCTTGTGCCGCTCTTTATGACTCAAATCTGTCAAACTACCTGCCTTGACGATGAAACCGATCTTCACTTCAAGTTCGCCTCGCTCCTTTGTATTCTCCTTGCCTGGTTTACTTCCGAGGGTGTACCTGATAACAAACGGCCATTAAATCGGTGACTAAGCATTTTTAGATGACACAAGCATGGCCCGTCGAGGAATTAAAACATGTCATTAGTCATCTGTAATGCTCCGATGTCTCCTCTGAAAAAGCAATGACATTTTTTTGCCGCCCTTCCATATTCTTTCGCGTTTTTATTTTCTCAAAAAAGTTACCTTGGTCTTGTAGGTTGCTTCAAAACAAGTAGCCACGAGAATTTCCTGAACGATTATTACAACTTTCCAAAATACCATAGGCGGATACCGCTATACGTTCACTCGCGGTACTTTCCTAACTGTACGTACGTGTGTGTGCACATACGTGAACACTGCACTATAGGAAGGTACATGATGCGCGCTATAATTCCGATAACAACTCCACTTTCAACAAGAAGGTGGGGGGTCGGGGCAGGAAAAGGAAAGGTTTTTCTTCGGTTAGGATGAGAAAAAGCCGGTGATTCCCGAAGCACGTACCATCTGTTCCTGGGTCTTTCGTAGACGTCGAAGCTGGATAGAGGTATGCTGATGGTGCCAAGGAACTCGTCGACACCCAGGAAATTACGATGAAGGGCTGTCAGCACGATTTCCGCGGTGTTCCCCTGCTCCGGGATAATTAATTCGCATTCCTCGTGCCATTCCACGTCCCTCGCGGCCTTCTCCTTCACAGACGTCTGGTACTTCTCCTTCCCGAGGGCGATCGTCACGAAACAATCGTTGGTCTCTGCGTGGTTAAGCTCAAGTGAAACCTCGTAGGCGGAGAAGACGGTCAACAACAAGGTCAGAATTAGCTGCCACATGACGGATATTAAATCTCGCGGGAGACGGTGCTGATCCATTGTGTACTTGTTGCTTGATCACTATCGCATTGAAATCACCTTCCCGTGGCCCCTAGACGCACTACACTTTCCTGCGGATCTAGTGATTTTAATACAAGAATCTAGTTTTCCAAATGCCAATTGTTATCACTTTATTTGTGTTGCTAATTAGCGGCTACCTTTTGCTGCATCATGTACAGAGTGCTTCGTAAGTCATGGTAAAGAGATTGGCCGGTTCTACTTAAGGGATGCGTATCTGACGAATTCTGAAACTTTGTTTTCTCGAAATCGAAGCATCCTACGAAAAAATTGTATTCGTTTTCTGACATATTCTTGCATTTATAACATCACGACTTATATAGCACACTGTATGCAGTCGTGGTCATAAGCTGTAGTTGATGCAGCTAAACCACTCCAAATTTAGATCTTCTTTGAATACTTCGGTATGCTGTTATGCCAGATAAGTATGACTCAAGAGATTCCGTAGAAAGTATCGTTATCGTGCCGGAGGTGACTCCAAAGTGCAAACCGTCAAGCAAATTCTATGATTCATGCATACACCGAAATAAAGTACACAAAAGTTATCCACGACAACTGGTGGGCAGTTCTAACAGGACTCTACGAATCCGCTATGTTTTGCGTTAACGACTTATTACGCAAGGATTACGTGGATGAGCGTTTCGCGTGCCTCGCAAAATTCGATACGTTCGCAAAAAAATTACAACGCAATGCAACACGGCGCGCCGCGGCGTCGTAAAAATAAACTTGATGTGTATTGTTTTGAAATGCGATACTCTTCGAATACAGTAATGAAGTTACAAGGACGTTGTTATTAAAACCAGGGCGATACTTACTGTGCTTTCCCTTGGTCAATAAGTTCTTTGCTCTCTGAACTGCGAACAAAGAAAGCCTCCAATTAGTAACCGGTAGGAGAGCGAGAGATTGGGGTTGGGGCTGATAATATACAAGTAGCTTCAATCTCTGTTTAAAACAAAGACCGAAGAAATAAACAATTAAAACATTTGTACTATAGATCCAAGTATAATAGAATATTTGTCTTGTGCCCCGATCATCGAATTAGAGATCCATTGGGATTCGAAAACCAGAAAAACAAACGTAGGCGTCGCCGAAGATAAATCCATGACGTATGCTCGTCACGCGCGATAAAATATTAATGCGACTCGATCGGAGCATGAAGCCTAAAGATCCTGTTTCGGATAACGGATGACTAAATTTCGACAGATTATTAGGATCGTTGGTGAACTCGCACGGCGCTTGTTCCTCCTCGCAAGTTTCTCTTTCCTTTGAGAGCGACGAAAGTCGCTCGGGTACTTTAGGATAATGTTTTCCAGAACAGAGCTGCGTTATGCCCAAGCATAATCACGCGCGCTTATCTATCATGGTAAAAGCGTTAAACTCTATCGGTTCCCGCCCAATTATTCTTCGGATTTCTTACCGCGAAACCACATCGTTCCATCACTATTTGCGTCCATTATGTTTTTCCTAGCCATTGCTATTTTCGTTCCAACATATATTTTCTAGCCATCACTATTATCGTTAATTATATTTCTCGCTATTTTCGTACGCCATTATACATATTTTTTCAGGCTACAAAACAATATTATCTTATTTCTCCAATGTCCTATTTTTCTATTTTTAACGGTATATATTACGTTTCTCAACTTGCCAATTGAAAAAAGAAAATTGTAAATAATACTCAAAAAGTTGGAAATTGTAATTTGTTCATATCGTATGCGAGATCGAGTAACTTCACTTAGAATTACAATATCAGTGTTAAAATTGTTTCCTGTTTAACTACAAAGTCGTGAGCTCTTTAATATATAATTCGTAACTTGGAGTAAAGAGACGTTTCAGCTACATGGATCTGGAAGTTGAGTCTGGTACGTCGGTAAAACAGTTCCGGCAAAGATCCTAAAAATACACGCATTGTCTCGAGCGATCTCACAATCAGCTGGTGAGCAATGGATCGGTTTCTTATTCTATTTCTCGAGGCACAATAACAAGAGTCTAGTTTACTGGCTGGGAAAATCGACTCTCTCGCAGCATTCTTCCGCGACTCGATCGGTTGAGCTGCGAAGCCTCTGCCTCGCTGCATCCAAATACCGTTTCCCCTGAAAGGTGCATTCTTAACGGTTCGGGACTGCAGCTACCATGTTGATTAACTAAGGATACCGTGATGCGTATCGTGCCTGGGAATTTTTCATTTGCACTGTCCTGCTAACCAGGAAACCAGACGAAACTTTCAAATAATTTCAATGCTATAGATTCATCCGAAAGTTGATTTTAATTTTATGTTAATCGGAAGAGAGTACCAATTTTTCAACGAAGAATCACTTTGCATACTATACATATAACAAACCATCGGAAAGAGTTTCTATACCGTCAGAAGAGGCAGAGTGAGAAGTCAAGGGGCCCTATGGGGTACAGTTACGGTCCTGCGCGGAGGACCCAAGCACAGGAACGAAAAGGGGGGCACCATCAGCTGCTTCAACACATGCTTTCACGCTTTACCTATTTTGCATGGAAACGAAAGCCCTGGGAACTTGTCAACCGACAAGTAAACGCGCTCGGGACTCTAATTAACAGCGAGCGTGTAATTAGAGGAAAGCTAAATAATGAAGTAAAAACGTGTCAGGGCTAGTGTTCGCTATCGGTAGTCAGTGCTCGATGACGATCCTTCTTTCTCATGTCAGCCATGATCGCCGATGTTCGCCGGTTCAAATTCTATCGAGCGAAACACGCAGACCAATTTTCATCGGTTGAGTCATCAAGTATCTGGGCCGTGGATGATCGCGCGCGTTTTAAATACGCTCTGTCCCGGTTGGCAGTCCGTCTTGGACAACAGGAAGCCAACATCAACCGCATTACGACATTACCTCCACCCGCAGATAAGTCGAAGTCTGCAAGGAGAACCATCAAATATTGCGGTAGTTTTGCATACTCTAAAAGAATATGAAAGAGTGTAAAATTCCACAGAAAAAGACTACTTCGAAATTTAATGGAAGGATGCCCCCGAGGAAAAGTTTCTTTATGCAACAAAAGAGAAGAAAGATATAAAGGCAATTTTATTTTAGGCTTAAGTCTTAGGGAAGCAAGGGGCTTAAATCCTTTTGTGTTGTTCTAATGCTTCAGATTTCACCTATTCATTCTTAGTTATGATCAGACCGTGGATTTTATGCTTATATTTCTCAATTCGACAGAGTTAGACGCACCGTGAATGTGTCACCGACTTAGTCGTAACCCACTTTAGGGATTGTCTCGTAAACATTACGAAACGTAATCGAGCGTCAAGAGAAAGAGAAAAACGTGCACCCGAGGTGATTTACATGGTACCAGTGTCGCTTTCCTGTCGTGACACCCTTTGTTGACTACGAACTCCTATCTTTATAGTCTTGCTAAGTCGCCAGCTTGTCTATGTATGTGCATCGTTACCCGCATGCATCTACACGCGAGTGCACGGGCTCTCGCATCACGTTCCTGCATGCACGCGATTGAAACGCGCGCACGCAAATGCTAGATCATAATCTTCTCGCCTCTCGATCCGCAACTATGTTCGTGCATTGAAGGCATTCGAGTTTTCACTGCCTCTTCCCAATTTGCTGCTCCGCGAGAGCAAAAGCTTCTTTCCACACGGATACAAGATCTTCTCATAAATCTCAACATGTTACCCATGTGACGACGACTATACTTTTGGAACGAATCTAACGACGTTTCTCAATGAAACCATGCGAACGTCATCGTTTTCCACGAAGCAGTTTTTAGGTTAGATCGATTCGAGTAAATAAACAATATATACAGAGGGCGAGAGATCGCTACATACGGTCCTGACGGCGACGGCCCGCTTTCCCGCTACGAAAGACAATTTTTGGCAGATTTTCCGCGTCGGAGATGCACCGGCGATTGCACCACTCAACAGAATTCTAAGACGTCACTGCATTCTGTTCGCAGCCGACGGTGAATTTTTTACGCTCGATTGAAATCGACCGCTCGGTCCTGCCGTGACAATTGAGGTCGTTCCAACACGGTAGACATCTCGCGGACTCGCGGATGACACGAAAACAAACGTGCATGATCTCGAGTCGCGACTTATCGATAACGACAACAAATCTCCGCTAATCGCCTTTTCGTAGCGTAACGAGATTGCGAGGCTTCGATCACCTACATTCACCGGGGAAGCACACACGTAACCTAGCTTCAGCTGAAGCGAATCGGTAATCGGTTTACGGTACATCTGGCTCGGTTCGAACCACCTGCCGCGCGATCCCACGTACACAACCAACGTGTATGCATTGCAGGCTGTCCCTTAGCGCTTACCTGTCACTTGAACGTGCGTCGGACTCCACATTTTCCTCGATTAAGTCACGCGTACGCGGTCACAAATATTCATCTGTTGTCGCTCTCCAAGCAACGTACCGAACACTACATGAGCACCGTGATCCTGGCCGATACTGGCATCGCGCGTCACTATTTTCATAGATTCACCCGTCACGGGTTACAGCCAAACCACCACGACAAAATGCTCGCCGCAATGTATCAACGAGAACTATACTTCGCAGCCGTGTTCGAACAACCGCTACGTCTGCCTCGCGCACCGCGCACCATTACGGTGACTACTGCGCAGCGAGGCTCGCGCATCCATCACACTCATGTTCCTCAGGAGCGTATCTAGTGCCCATGTCGCCTTGTCACATACTGCGGTTCTGTTATAAATTACTCACTTTAGTGCGGAAACTTTAGTTTCACCCCGCTGAAAACCATAAGAGGGTCATACGATCAAGCCAATTGTAGTCGGCAATAGTTTCACTTTTTTATTAAATCGTAATCAAAATAGTGTATTCAATATACAAGGTGTTTGCAAATTTGTGTTATTTAAAACTATTACAAAAGTGCCCTTCTTAATTGAATTGCCTTAACTAACATTTCAGATCATCCAAAAAATTAAGCTTTAAATTAATAAAATCATTTTTAAATAAGTGAAAACAAATAAATCGCATTATATTTGGAAGTATATAGAATATTCTTGCTTTGCTTAAAAAATAAACGACACGTGATGTTGCATATATTTTTAAATATGCTGAGAAGCGGCAAATTAGTAAATAAAACATTTTAACTAAGGACAGCGATAAAATACACGATCTACACATGTTTATCTACAATAACTCTTCTTAATATGGATAGTATATTTAATAGCTATATACAGATATCGGAGATCATGCAGCATAATTGAAGATGCGTGAGTAGATAAACAGGTTTGCAAAACAGAAATGCGTAGTTTCCAGAAAGCAGTATTCACGTCGCGGTGGTGCGAAGCCTTCGAGAACAATTACACGCGACCTCTCTGTTCGTTTACGTTAAATGAAAATTATTCCGCCCAGGCTGACGAAGAAGATACGCAGCATGAATATTTAGACAAACTATGAAGTTTATGGAAATTGCAAGTGGAGACCGATACATCGCTGCACCTTGTAATCGTTTCGCGATTTGTCATTGGTAAGATACGCGGATACATGAGCGAAAATTCAACGGTAGACTCTTTGTGTACACATGCTATGAAATTGTATGGGCAATACCTGTGTAAACAGCACCTAATGTTGCTTACCTTTTACGTTTGACTTGCCGCCAATATTAGCAATAATTCAATGACGAACTTCTTAGAAGTAAGCAATATTTAATATCTGCACAATAACATCTCGCCGTTAGACGTTTTTCGTCATTGTGTCGAGATAAGTTTCACTTGTTTTTCGTGAAAAAAAAAATTAAAAAGTTCACGACAGCGGCTAACATTTTTGTCGACATTCAGTGTTAAAAGAACCGCATAACTTGGCACACTAATAGTTACGATACCGGCTTTGCTAATTCTCAGGTTGCACAATGATTGCATATTAATGATCAACCGATAAATAAAATTATACGTATACATTGCTAAGCGTTCTAGTTAGCTCTTTTCGTATGTACAGAAAGTTCTGCTAACACTAGCATCGATGTAATGTCCGATTCCCTTACGATTATATCTCATCATAGTGATAGTACTTATCTTTTAGTGGAAATGGTTTTGCAAAACTGAGATATGTACGTCTTGTTCCACAAACAGTATCCGATTAACTTATTTATCATTGACGATGCCGCGTCATTTCACTTTATCTCGAATTTGTCATTGTTTTGTTATCGTGCGATCGTACTTATCTTTATCTTAATAGGTTTCGGTCCATGTGGTATGTAGGTTAACATGGCCATTATTGGTTGATTATATCGCATATTTGTGACAAAAAATCTTTATTCTTCGCAAAAATGTCTTAATTACGACTTTCTGTCGTGTCATACGTCTACGACCACGTTCATTCAACCCTCTATCAAAACATTTGCTCAAATAATAAATCATAACAGTACTACTAATTAAAATACTCCTAAAACATTGTAGCAGAAACTTTATCGCTAATATCATGATAGCTAATCTAGGTCCGAAAATTTACTGCAAAGTTGTTTTTCATGCCTATTAAAGATCGATGTTCAATGAACTAGTTCTGTCCTAAGTATGACCCGTTTATTTTGAAAGTTATCTAAGTAAGCCCATTTATTTTAAAATCCAGGTATTTAAATAAATTTAAATTTAAAGATATTGGTAACAGATAACATGGTAGTATAATGTTTTTATTTTTCTAATGGTTATTGCGTTCTAGGGATTTTGCTGAAATAAAATTATATATAACGTAGAAATGTAAATATTAAAATAGCTAGCTCGATGTTTTTGGAAAATGGACTTGGGACACTTTTCATATATCCTATGTGCCCACATACAAATCAAATACATAATATATGAGGATTTATAACATCTACGTACGAGATTTTAAAATCTGCAACGTGTGAAATATTACTAAAACTTAACTATCGCTTTTGGGTCAAGTTAACACGACACAAGGGTTAATGCTATATTAACCTGTTAAACGAGTTAACTCTGTCATTCATCATCTATTGTATAAGTTCTACTTTCCTTACTTTATCGCGTAAAAAAGTTTACTTATTAAAACTATTCATAATGGTTGTCTTATTCATTGTAAACATCTACCGACAAAGAACAAACAGATTTCTAATCAGCATCACTTCATCCGCTTCAATGTGACTCGCCCACATGCGTATAGCAACAGGTGTACAACATTCTTTTCAGTAAAATAACGATATGGCGTGTAGTACAGCTTTATTTCTACATGGAATTATGCGAATGCACACCACACGTCCAAATACGTAGTAAATTCTTCTTGTTTACAAATTCTTAATAAACACTTAGTTAAATTTCCTTGAATGGGCGACAGGTGGAGCTCGAATGGTCACCATATGGCGAACCATCACGATTTTACCAAGAGAGCGCTGCGGTAAATCTCTGAGTACTTCTTAACAATATTTATCTAGTCACTTTAGATAATAGGATACGCTTCCAATACTGTAAGTCTTCAAATAATCATCTTTACTTCTTCCTCTTTTTTTAGACACTATGCCATACAAATGTAACTATGCCATCCTACTATTTCTGCACATGTTATGCTTTTGAGGTTGAGTGGGCAACTATCGTAACTATCGATACTCAGGTCTTTTCTTTTGAAAGGCAGACTATAATGAAAAATAAAGATCCCTTTAGATATTTTGGTGATAAAATAATCCTATAAAATAATCCTATAAAATATAGCCCTTAATTTCAAAGTCATTGTGCAGATTCCATTAAATCATATTGACAGTACATAGTGGCCCAGAAATCGTGGCTTAAAAATTTTTTGAATGAATTTACAACCATCCAGTTATTCGAAATCTGTGCACTTTTTCTTTTTCAAATGATTTTCTGATCAGATAAGATACTATAAAGGCTAACTCATGAAATATTATGTTTAACTAATTATTTTATAATTACCCATAATAAATCATCAGAATGTGACTTTGTATTATATATATTATTATACAACGTTACACGCATTTTGTAATCTATATACAATCAGTGAAAAGTTTGTAATAATTTAATTTAAAAAGTGATTCATGTCGCACTTCTTTTAAATGAAAGCTTATACATTTTAAAAAATGTAAATTTTAAATAATATATAATAATAGAGTTTTTAAAATAGACTTTTAAATAATTTTGACGTTTTGAAAATTGCGGAGACAATCTTTTATAAAAATAAATAGCAGATATGTTGCTATAAATATATTTGTTGTAATTGAATTCTTCGATGAAACAACAATTTGTCTAAAAAAAAAACTTAATATTCGGGTTCACCCTTGTCGTTTGTTCAGTAATTTAGAATGAACAATCAAATTATACATTAAAAACTGTACTAGAAAAATCTCGGTGTGAAAATATTTTCACACTGAGATCATTTGCTGGATTAAGTATCCAGCACTCGAAGTCATAAACAATAATTGAACTATTTATACCCTCTCAATACCCTAAAATGGTTAAAGCCAAGAAAAAATAATCAAATATTTCTGCTTACATTATACCGTGTTCCATCAGTAATCAAGCTGATCGATCCGAGAACGGATGGCTCTAGAGATCGACTCGCACCTGTAGGTCGGCGGTGTCGCGCGCGGCATTTCAACTGGTCGCACTGGCTCGTCGGCCATTGGTGCACGTGACAACCGTGTCGTGAATTTCCACGTGTGGACCAGCCTTTACATTCCCAATCCCCCGTGGTCGCTCACCGATCCGTGACGATCGCCGACGCTGCGTGCCGCCAGTCGGTTCGAATAATCGCCTCGTGGCAGGTGGAGACGAGAATCGGCGTGTAGGCCAGTCGTCTAGTCAGCTAGAGTCCGTCGCACGAGGCACGGACGAACCGCGTCAGGTCGCGTTTCGTTCGTCGGCAAACACCATCGGTATCTAAACACTGTGCGCGACACGGCGCGACACGACACGACACGACAGAACGCGACACGATACGAATTGCGTGTGTGCGCGAGCTTTCTCGTACGCATTCGCCAGTGTAGAACACCGTATCATTCGTTCCTTCGTTTTTTTCCTGTTTCTCGCGCGCGGGCAGTTGCCGTTGCCTCTCCTGTCTCTGGCAGTCAGTTTCCCTTCGGTTGAGCGCGCGACATATCGCACGAGGGTCGAACCTAAACACCACACAGCATGTCCTCCCTGAAGGGTGACCAGGTTCCGTGTGCACGGCTCTGCCATATCGTGAAATGGGAGGACTTCGACGGGTACGGGTTCAATTTGCACGCGGAGAAAGGGAAGAACGGCCAGTTCATCGGTAAGGTGGACGACGGGTCACCGAGCCAGGCCGCTGGCCTGCGACAGGGCGACCGGATCGTCGAGGTTAATGAGATCAACATCGCGAACGAGACCCACAAACAGGTGGTCGAGCGCATCAAGGCATTCCCCAGCGAGACCAAGCTTCTCGTTGTCGACCAGGAGGTCGACGAATACTTCAGGGCCAACAACATCGTTATCAAGGGAACCATGGCGAACGTCAAGGTGATCAAGACCCCCGAGAAGAATCCGAACAGTGTCGAGCAGGAGGATGAGATCAATGGCAGCAGTGCTTCCACCGAAGAGGTATGTGAAATTAGATAAGCCGAAAATTGAACATTTAGCTGTCAACACGGTGGTTTCGATCGTGATGAGTTCAAGCCTCGATCATTGTTATCGAGAGCGTGGTCCACCTGTTGCGTCGCGCATCGATTCGACAAGACTACTCGCGGAGAGCGATAGCTCACGACTAGGGCTCTTGTTACTATTCAGATCTGTGATCACCTGACTTGAGTACTTGGATATCCATTCTATTTAAATCGAATGTTCCTTATGCATCTAGATATTTAATCAGATGTTTGCTCGACTTAATTAGAGCTACTACATAGTCTCAGATTTCTTCGTTGTAATATTCGAAAATCAATTTCTAAAAAATGGTCGAGCTTACGTAGCTGAAATTTCGCTCGTGTATTTATGAATGCTCGAAGCAACAGCATCAATTTTTACCAAACATTTTATTAAAAATTTTGAAGGCGTTCTTAAAAGTTATTTTAAAGCTTGTAAGCATATAATTTAATCATGTATGTTATAAAAGATGAAGATGTATTTCTCTTTTTCCTCATTATTTTAAGTCTTCGATACGTAATCTAGTTTCCTGACGAAAATATTCTCAGAACTTTTGAAATTTCTTGTCCACGAAAGGCTAGGCTTGATTATGACTATTGTTGGGCCTACAATAATATCAACAAACTTAATAAAATAACGAATACTGAAGGGAGAATTTTATAGAATGATATTCGCAATTCATGAGATTATATATAAGGTTGCTACACCGAGAAGACATGAATTAACCAAGACGAAGTAATCAGGTAGTGCTTTTGATTGATATACATGCCCTCCGGATTAAATATTTACTAAATAGTTGGCTCTGATAACGTCTCCCCCTGTAAACATAGTAACAGTTCGTTGTCCACGTAATACTTGATCCATTCTAATTATTTCTGCTCAAGGTGCTTATTCGAATCGATTTTAACCGGCACTCGTTTTTACTACGTGTAAAATTACTCGATGTATTGAAGAACCTGCGGACGTATTGTTTTCTCTTTCACGGTATCTTTAGATCATGAGTCAGACAGTCGAGAACCGATTACTTCGTCACATTAGGATTTCTTTTTAATTAACCAGTTACTGCCTTGAATTCGCGCACATACTTCAATTTATACAGTGGATCAGAATATATTTGCATACCCACTTTTAATGTAAGCTTTTTAATAATTCATTATTCACCAATACAATATGCTCCAATAGAAACTCCGAGATCGAACAACTAGATATTTGCCTTATATTGAGAATGGTGCGAAAACTTCTTCAAAGAAACTTTAAATACCTGTCATTATTCTGTTTGAAATTTTTAAGTATTAACAAAAGTAGGTACATGTTTGACTAAATAAAAATACTGGATGACGAAAAATAATTAAAAGAGAATGATCGTAAAAATAAATCTTCATAAATTAAGTTTCAAATACCTTTTATATCATTGAAAATAGAGAAGATATTTATTCTCTAGTACGAGCTACATGAAAAGCATTTACCAGTTCCTTTCTATTTGAAATATATTGAAAAATGCACTTCTAGGTGTACAAAGGTAACGAAACAAAGAGTATTGGAGTACTTCCCGTATAGGGTGCACATTGCAACGACCCCGTCGATAAGGTGTGAATAGCATAAAAGCCGGCGCGTGTTACTATATGTATAAGAAAGGCAAACGTTGCCCGACGCGTATTGTGCTCGGAGCGTAACAAGGTGAATTCGGATTGTGTAAATGCATTTCGCGCGTAATCTTTGCGAGCATGATTCGCCGTATCCTTGTAGCGTCATAAACGATTGCCGAGGAAAAGTGACCTCACGCTTTTTACGTATTTAGCGATAAGCGTGCAAAGCGTTCGCAACCGATCCTGCGGTCTTCGAACATCTGTGTTTACCCGGTTTGGCTGACAAGAACGAAACAAGCCCGAGACAAAAAAACGAGGTTGGCACACCATACAGCATGGAAGAAGAATGTGCCCTCGCACACCATTGTCCCCTGTTTTCAATTAACGATGCCAATTTACGGTTTACGAGCGGACTTTATAGTTATTTGGGTCAGACCGTATTTCCATAAAAAGCTGCATTTCGATAGGAACGGAAACAAATGATCTCAATTCTTTGATGACATCGGTAATGACTATATTCAATAACAAATCTGAGGCGCCATTGAAAATTCAAAATAGTTTTTACATTATTGAACTGTTGAACTGGTATGCTGGAAACATGAGTGATCCCAATATTGGGTTTCTATTTTATTTTGTAGTACAAGTTTATCTTTCCATGTTTTCATTATTTTATATGCTAGCTAAGAATCAAATCTAATAGATAGTTTATCTAGAGTTAGATTAACGCATCTTTTTGTATTTTTTATTCGGAGTTTATCATGATTTATTTGGAGTTCACTAGCTTGCCATTTCGATCTGTAATGAAATAGAGTATTTAATCGCATTTTTATTTCATTATTGCGGACAAGAATCTTTTATTTCCTTGGTTCTAACTTTTGTAAAATACTGTATGAAAACAGAAATTTGGAGAAGATCCACAACTGTGGCACTTGTTAAAATTTCTTAAATAGGGTGTAATTTTTGGTGTTCCGAAATCAAAATAATTCCAAGTTTAACACGTTCAGCGCCACATCACCCAAATATGGGTGACACTAGTTTTTAAACAATTTTAAAAATTCATTTTCATTATAATATATCCGAACAAACTAAATTTGACTAGGATGTTTCGGATGCGAAAGAGTTCTAATTCCATCCCCTATGATCAATTTTAACTTTCTAATTTCGCTTCAATTAATTAAATTGCTTCGATTTTGTGAAAATTTTGAAGGTCGATTATTGGCGACGAACGTGTTAAAGAGCCAAAAGATTTCAGAAGTTATTTTTCATCACTTTGGTTTTCCTACAGCTCGTGCGATTTTTGAGCTCTGAGATCGAAATAACTTCAAATGTAAAGAATCAAAGAAAATCCAAAATTCGTTAAGAATTTTGGCTTTTGAATGACTCGTTTGTAGATTCGCCTTGACAAATCAAATCGTTAGAATGCAGGAATAAGGTAGACGGTATAAACATGTAAAGACAAAGACTTTTTCTCGTGTGTTCCGGCAAGGAGGCTCCGTGGAATTGCGTGACACGCGGCATTCGAGTAACGCCGCAAAAACGAGAAAAAAATGTTCGTTAGCCCCCCCCCGAGAAAGCTCATTTGTCGAGCGACGGTTCTTGTTCGATGACTCGCGCGAAACACGAACCGCCGACAGCCGTGAGAATGCTATCTCGAAGCCGGGGAATCCTGTTCGGGTCCTGAAGCCGAGTGAATTCTGTCGGAAACGAAATCGCCGTTCGAAAAAATTACTGAATTTTTTAGGCACCGCTAGCGTTCCACCAGAATACGTAAAAGCCCGTAACGATAATTATATCGCGCGTGTTCGCCTCGTTCCGGCGAGACGATAACTTCCACCTACTGATATCATTATCGCAGCTTCCCTGATTGCTCGGCCTTTCTCGTATTGTTCCTCTGCGAGAACTCTTTGCTTTTCATTCAGGAAATGACCGCTGCTGGGTGAAATAAAATCTGTGGCATTTTTCGAATTAATTATTCAATCCTTTGTACTAGAAGTCGTTTTAACATTGTGATCTCCAAAGTGACTTGTTTCCCATTTTACAATTCTAAAACCTTTAGACTTCGGAGACTCTTTCATGGGAAATACTTGAATAAATTGCGTTATTGAAACAAATTTATAATAAAAACTCCACATAATCCAAATGAATTCGAACTTCTCGCTTTTATACGCACCAGTCACTGTTAGTGCTTGGTAGATTTAGTGATCACCTCGTCTCCTATAATATCGTGATAGACTCCTTATGGAGTGTCAACTGTGCTATCTAAATCAATTCAATGCATTATTTATATAATGTAAATCAGCAAAATAACTGCTACTTTTAAATAAAAATCATCAACATCAACACAGTAGCTCTCGTAATTTTACTGACATGAAAATTATAAAACAGTGTTTCTAAATTATTCAAATGTATTTATTATTTTGTCCATGATTTGCTAATTTTCGACATAAATGCATAACACGGCCTACTCATGGTAGCTCTTTGAGTTTAGTACAATTTCTATAAACAGTAGATTAACAAAGTAGCGCATTGAATAAATCAAGAATGCGAGTTTTTCTGACACCTTTGGAAACTGATATGGATACCATTTGCCATTTAGTAAACATGTGTTTCTAGCAGATTTCGAAATAACATCGAAGAAATCAGCTACGAGAAAATGGTATTTTCGATTGCTAGAATATATCAGTAAACAGGTCCATTAAGTTTCCCTGGAACGTGCGGTACATTTACTCCGCGAAACTGTTACTTTCTTAACTTTTGAATATACACACTCCACTAATTATTGGGCGCGCAAATGTGTAACCCATTAAGGTTTCACTCGACTGTACGGTGCTATTAGTGCTAAATATCTTTTCTATTCCGTTTAGTCGAAACGACAAAATGATAGTCGTATATTGTTAAGATAGTGCGACCGCTTGGGTCGTTTAAACAGAAGGACAGTGAGTTGCGTGTATGCAGGTAAAATATAACAATGATATGTAAAAGATGGCCGAGTTTTAGCGCGGTATTTTCGCTGCATTCTTAGTTCGCACTGCACATCGACGCAGATAGAAATTTGATCTCTTATCGAGCTCCGTTCGCATGTTATACGTTCGATCGCGTCACGGATCAAGGGGAATCACGGTTCCGGCGACCTCGAACGTTGCCATGAGAATTGTCAGGCTTTTGTGCTGTAATATACAGTGGGTCAACAAAATTTTCTTATACTTTTTAGGCGGAATAATTTGTTTATAATTGGTCGGGGCAATCTAAATCTTTGTGAGATATTAGAGGGATTAATTTACTAGAAAAATTTAAAAATTATATTCCTTTAACCTTCTGATTAAAGACTAGAACGAAAATTTAAAAAATGCGTTCAACTTATATGTATACTGAAAATTTCATTGTAATCGGAGAACTTTTTATGAGCTATAAACAATTAAAGATTGCAGTTTTTCAGAACTTTCGAGCGATAACTGCAAGAAATCTTGATCATTCCTTAAATTTTGTTATCATCCCCAATCAATCGCAATTTTTTAAAACAATTTTTTAGCCATTGTATAGTAAACAAATCTCTCCAACGTTCCACAAGTTGTATCATTTGGCCAAATTGTAAAAAATTGATTCTGTTTGAAAAAGTGTACAAAAATTTTTGGACTCCGCTAAAATTTTGTATAAGCAGACCTACCTTTGAAACACTTCAAAACTTAATAGACTTTCGATGTGCAAAATGTTGCATAAAGATTCAGAGGTCGTACTAATTGAAAGATGAATCATGACAGGAAACAGACATCGGTAGAAGCTGACGCGTAACAGATTAATTTATATGAAATAAAAACCATAGCAACAACTTTTGAAGGCAAAGATCGAGCTAACTTTAGGAGTCGCCGAACAATAAGTAATAAAGTATTTTACAGCTCGGTATATTATCAGAATATTTCTCGGATGCTCACGAAGCGTGTGCAGCGGCCTCAAGGTTATTAGAGTAATTAGAAAAGTCAATTTTCCTGTTTCGGTGTTGCTGCAAGATTAGCGTCGCTCGAAGGTGAGCGCTCGCGAGCTTCGGGTGACTCATACGCCGAACGATAAAACGCGCACTTAGATGACGTGATAATTCTTTTTTGGTCTTTTTGCGAAACTCGGTAAGGCTGTCGGCGAACGCAGGGGACCGCGAATCTTCCAGCAGCTTTCATTGCGAAAAAGAAAGCGATAAACGTTTTTAAGGGTGCCATGAATTGAACATGTGTTGCGGCTGTTTAGTGACACGGGCGCAAGGATCGTTTATTCTTCAATAACAACTAGCTATTTATCGCGAGTATGCGAGTTGACTCGTTATCGGATGAAATTTTATATACGTACACTTACACAATTTCGGAAAATTAATTTTTGTAGTTATACATTGAATGATATGAATTTTACAAAAGGGTGGAAATTATTGCCCTGGTAAATTTTATTTTCTGATTTTTGTGTCACAAAACACGCGGTTTCAAATTTTCGTAATCATGTTGTTAAATCCACAATACTATCGACAGTTGGTTGATAGCTTTTTAAAAACCATAATAATTTCTTAAAATTCGTAATAGTTTCTCAATAGCGAATCATCAACCCCATTTTCAGCAACCTAACCTAATCATTTTTCGTGGGATTATCATTGAGAAAAGGACCTTTTAGGCACGTTTGTTGCGCCGATCTCGTGGTGGTTCACGTCGAAGCCTCAGAGACGATGCGATTCGATGAAGCTTCTCTCGATATTCGAGGCAGTTTTTTCGTTGGTTTATCAGGTGAAACTACGTTCTCGTTCGACTATGTATCACCGAGAAGCGTTCTGGGATGTAACAATTACAACGTTAATCACCGGAAGTTCCTCCTTTGTAGAACGGCACGTCACTGGCCTTAATTCGAAGGATAGCGGGGAATTATACGACTAAGTGAAACAATGACTTCGAATAGCTCTTGAACGATGTGCATTTCTTACAGGTGAGAATTCTTGGAGAGTATTGATGCGAGGCGTCATTGCACTATCGTATCTTATCTGTTAGGTTGCTCTAGTTCCTCTAACAAGATCGATTCTTTCTATCACCTTCGCTTTTGCTGTGCTGGGATCTAACAGAAAGTGTAACAATACGAAACAATTTTTTTAAGAAACCGTAAATGCTTGACAAAGTCAGAGCATTTAATAAAGCGAAGGCTGAGAAGTTAACAATCTTAATTATCTATTCGATTCTCTTCCATTTCACCGTAGAACAAAGATCCACTGAATCCATCAGCGTAGAGATTAACTTTGAAGTCTGTGCAAATAATTCCGCCACCTAATTGTGGGTGACACTGCAATCAACAGTACCTCTCGACGCTTCTGCTTTATGTTCCACCTACTCATTCTTTCCACAAATGCATAAAATTCACAATCTACTAATAAGTCTGCAGATTCATATACAAATGCTCGGTATCGTATATCATTTTATTAAAACCGACATAGGAAACAAATTTATTTCATCGATCAGAAAATTCCTTATTGAATTGAATTGAATTGAATTGAATTGAATTTGTACGGGAAGTTGCTCATCAGTTATAAGAATTAAAGAACGCGGAGGTTTAGAATGGATTGGGACAAGGTTAAATAAGAAATAAGGTAAAAGTGTAGTGGATGATTGAAAAAAATTCGATGGATGAGAGTGATCTGAAATGAAATGAAAACTTCTCTAAATTGCTGGAGGATCAAGAAGAGTTCGTTAAGAATTTTATAGGCAAAGATGATATCTCCTTTTTTCATTTTATTCGAATCTTTGTCCGAATACTCCATTATACGACCACGTTTCACATTTTCGCGTTTCCATGGTTTGTTGTACAAATCGGTAAGGATTTAATCTAGCCTTGCAACTAATTGTCCTATTATCTGAGTTCTCACGTTCCTCCCATTACTTCGGATAATCGAGGCTCTACCACAAGTACACAAAAGATTATAATTTCTCTCGCAAATTCTGTGTCACCAAATGCAAATTGAATTAACAAAGACAACAATCAGCTAGTCTTTCAATAGCTGCTCCTAACGATGTCCCAACTCTGTGACAGAAAATTTTCGTCTCGAACTTCGTTCCTATTGGTCACCGTTTCTTCGAGGATCCACGATCGATCGTTTTCCTTTGATAATCGGTTCTCAGGTGGATCCGCTCGATGATCGAACTCGATCGCTGGTTTATCGTCGATTTTATCGGTAAACGCGGCTTGGCAGCCTCCGGCGATTCGATTCGCCGGATTTCCGGCGATTTTTAACCGCGCAAAGTTACGTAAATTTTCGCGTTGTTCCGCGCTACGTGATCGAAGACGCCTGGCTTGTACTCCGCAATCGCGTTACGTGCATGGACGTATCGCAGATTGAGTGTGCATTGGGGTGAAACGCATGGTCTCTGCTATCGTGGAATCGCGTATACGTTTCGAGTCGCGAATAAGCTTCGAATTACGCCACGTTTCTCGTTACGTGCTCGCACTTATCACAATCGGATTTTTCACGGATACGTTTGTTCTTTTCTTTAACTCGTTGCTCCGTATCCACGTTTTTGTGGTTAACCGTTCATTTGCGTTCGTAATTCGCATGCCTTGCGTATCCGGATATTATTCCGCGACTTCTCGTGTTTAGACTTAATGCTCGTTAATTTATTTGGCAAATTTCTCGCGATAACATCGTAAGAATACTTTCGTTGCGTGTTTCGTGGTATTTCGGAGGAATACAGTTTTCTGTGAAACGCGGCAATGGAAATGTTCGTCTTTTATTTCCTTGTGTCGGATCGGTTGTAGAAAACGAAAGCTATATTAACATATATTCCTTCGAATGGTTTTTCATGCATCATTCATTGTAACAGTGACAGTCGGGATCGATTGTAAGAGATTTTTTACGCCGAATTTTCATCTTATAATTTAAATAAGTACCTATATTTATTAGGTTAATTAATAAATTTAAAATTACTACAATTTAATATCTTAATTAAACTTTTAGAATGCCTCGTACAAAAATTAGAAAAACTAATAAAGGAACTATACCAAGATAGTTAGGAACCTTATAGAACAAGTAGATTTAATGAAAAATGGGATCGGGGTTGGTTGTAATATTATTCCTACTTCCTGTATTTTATGAATAAGTTGAATATTCCTTAATTCGCAACAAAACCACTAATAATTAAACTAACTACATAATTTCAGATAACAGGTAACAGGTTCGTACAGTAAATATCGTTGCAAATACAATAGTTTAAGTATAATCGTTTTCTAAAATCAAAGTGTTAAAACCATCATCGGTCTTCCCAAAACGAACGAAGGCTATTTGAAAGAGTGGAATCTATTGAAAAGAAAATCCTGTGTTCATCTACCAGATAAAGTCTCATGAATCTCCGATGATCAAGATCAATAAATCGTCGTAACTGCGCAGCGCAGTATCTTCCAGAAGACTGGCTGTTACTCAGGAATGTATTTCACATTTAAAAAATTACAAGCCATACATTACACGGTTCTTTTACATGAAGTAATCATCTAAAAATAACATTCATCGATCTTCTAAAAAAATACTCTTTAAAACCACTCTACTTTTTATTCTTATATCAATCTCGGAGAAAGGAGCTATTATTCGGTAACTTTCGAACATTATGCATTGGAAAAATTCCTACTTTTACACAGACCAACTGTTCAAACGTAATTCGCTTCTATCTTTCCAGAACATGTGTCTAAATATCACACTTCCCTCCAGGATGTCTTGCATCAGTCTCTACGATCATTCTACACCTCGTCGTGCAGAAACGATCATATTCATTTCCACGGTAAAATTCCCATCACGTCGAGTTCTATCGTACACACTTTGTCATAGCCGTACAATCATCGGTAATGAGTCGCGCTCGGCAAAACGGACGCATCTCGTCGATCGATTGCCCAATCGTTGATTAAGCAAATTGATACGAGAGGCCGACGGTTGGTCGGAAAGAGACGAAAAAATTGTGCATATCCGTGGCGTGCAGTCGATCACGCGCACGGCAAAATAATTAATCGGTTCTCTACAGGATAGTCAATTTCCTGCCACCGTTTTCCATTGCGCAATCTATCAACAGCGCGCGCGCACGTCCAGCGAGAACGAGAAGGAAAACCAGAATGGACAAACGATCCTTCGAGATTTTTCAGGATCGTTCGGAAACGGGCGTTAAGCAATATCGTTTTCCTATAAGTTTAATAGCGGCTCGAGAATGTCGCCGATACCTGCGTCATACGATTTTTATCCTCATACAACTTTTATCCTCGTACGACTTTTATCCTTATTTCCAGCAATCTATTAACGTGTTTCGTCCATTAATCGTTTCTTCGTAATCCACCTTTGTTTTTTAAACATAGACATGGAAGCGAAACTATTTCCTTATTGAACACTGCCATTTCTGAACTGAGAATGTTCGACTGATGAAAGATCTGCAATAGAATTAAACGATTCTGCGTGCCACAGTCATCGATGCTTGTTTATGGTGGAATTCCTATGTTATTACAGTGTTGCAAACTACTTTGTGCATTTGCGGCACGTGCACAACTTTAAGACGCTAGGAAAGTTGAGTACTAGATAATCTTTATAAAAAGATTAACAAGTATTCCGTCATCTCGCGAATTATCATTTGATCTTTATACATTTATGATATAGGTATGTACGGTCGGCTCATAAGCCAATCAGTGTAAGTCCATTACCCTTAAAATTGAGATAAATGAGAATGCAAATTAACTGTAAACAAAATGACAATGCCACTAATAATGGAAAACACAATTTTTATTATAATTAAATTAAAAAATGTAATATTAATATTTGAATATTTTATTTAATTTTTTTTATCTTTACCTTTCTTTACAATTTTTTGTACTTTGTTTAATCATTTGGTCAATATGAGTATTTACAGTCTATTTATGAAAAAAGATGTGACTTACACTGATTGGCTTTTGAACCGTCGCAATTGTGGCGAATAAATAATAAATAATAAGCATTTTCAATGATAATTAAGAAATAACAGTAGAAATTGTGTTTATAAATAAGAAATACATTTTAATATTTTAAATAATTTATTTAGATCTATATAAATAATAAGTAATTATTTTTGAATTTTATTTAAACTTTCAAATAGCAAATAACTTTTTATTTGAATAATCCATTAAAATGAATATTTACTTAAATGATGCCCAACTCTGGTACCACATAACACTTTCGTCTAGTAAATCAAGTAGCTATGGAATTCCAGTTTTTATAAAACAGCTTGGAAAAATGAGAGCTTGCCTGAAGACTCGCAGTTCTGTTAGTATGCCGTACGCGCCGTTGAACTATAAGAGATTGAATAACGTCTGTCAGACTTTCGCTTCTCGTTCCAAACGACGGAAAACGTCTAATGGCAAAGAGGACTTCGTACGTAGCAGTCGACCTGTGTCGCGTTCAACTTATCGGCGAGGTTAAACGATGCCAGACGGTGAATCCGGTAAAATTCCGCACCGGGCAGCCTCGAAAATCCGTTATCCGCTCTTATTCTGATTTCCGTGTCTCGGAGCTGCCGAAGCGATTTTTTCGAAGAAAGCGTGCCAAAAAAGCGAGTCGGCGTCCGCGTCTGAATACGTACGCGGATAACGGGGACTCCGAAAGAATCGACGAGGTGGCCCCGGTGCATCTCGATCCCCCGGAATAATTAACCTATTAACCGACTGATTTTACAAGCGTAAACAATCGAAAAGGCGGAACTCGGGACCTATAAGATTAACGTAATCGGGACTCGTAGCGGGCGCGACGGTATTCATGCTAATACGTCCAGTCTGTGTGACAGATTTCGACAAAGAAATCGGTTGGCAAATTTTTACGACGCGAGCTGCGCCGTCTGAAGTTGTCCAGTGAATTAATCTTACTATTACTTTTACCCGACACTTGCAGGATTCTTGAAAATCGTTGCACAATGGAGCCTACGATATTACCTTTTGTCAAATTGG
Source organism: Augochlorella aurata (assembly GCA_028455555.1). NCBI lineage: Eukaryota > Metazoa > Arthropoda > Insecta > Hymenoptera > Halictidae > Augochlorella > Augochlorella aurata. Next base: position 9,987,866 of record CM052164.1, read on the forward strand.
GTTTTACACTTTGAATCAGCAAATCATATTTTATTCGTAGTTCTGAAGTTCAACCCTTAACTAAGCAACTAAAGTTTTTGCGGTTGTTTGGCAATTAGGCTACCCGGCTACAGAAGTCATTTCATTTTTCAATTTTAACTATACGACAATTTTTTAAATTTTATAGTTTATAAAATGACTCATAATTCACAAAGCTACAATCTGCTTTATATGGGCAGTTGGGTACTCCGAGTTAATTCACTTCTCAAAGCGTATATACAGGGTGTCCGAAAAGTTACTCACAATCGGGAAATAAAGAATTCCTGAGATCATTTGAAGTAACAAAACAACGGAAGTAACTTTTTCTTTTACAAAAATTTTCTCTGTGGCATCATTAATGAGTTATTAACGAAAAACGCTGACCAATGACAGGCGAGCCCAACTGGCGCTACTGGCGATCGAAGTTCAGTTCCGTTCATTGGCTCGGTCTTCTCGCGTCAACTAATTTCGTCTCTCATTGGTCAATGTTTTTTGTGACTTTTGGGACACTCTGTAGACATGAAAGTAGTTAACGAATAGGGATTTGAAATGACTTTACGATATCATATCAAAAAACGTAAAAAAAGTGATAAGCAAACATGGAAGGGGGTACTGAGTACCTGGTTGCCCATATAAAGGTTAGAGGAATACAGTTTACAAAACATCTGCAAAGAATGGGTGTGCGAGTTAAAAGATGTTTCACAAAAGACATTCTGTATAGAAATGATTTGTGCAGATATCGCGTCTATTTCCGGAGTAAACTCGAAATCGCTCGACGCCGCCCAGATCATTCCTTATCAGTAGACGGTGGGTTTTATGCATTTATGGCGAGATTCAAGATGTGAGATATGAAACAGTGGAAAAATTAACAGATCTTAAATGTATCTGTACCATACTAGCTCTAACTGCTGCACTGCTTCGAGCTGCAGTTTGATAAACAATGGAGATGGAGACATAAATTGCTTTGCTATGATTGGCTGACTGTTCACTTTGGACTTGGGCGCGCAGTAAAATGATAAGGATGTAAGTGCTTGCTTTCGGAGGACGAAAACCATGCAGGAGTTGTAGCTAGTTACATCAGTCACGATATATCAAGATTATTCAGAATCTACAAGTTTCTATTTAGCTCCTGTTCCTTGAAATTCATTTACTACTCGTTTTAGTCATAAATGCACAAACTCTGGAGTCTTCTAATCTGCAACTTCTTGGAACACGAATGCTCTCGGTAGTGTTGAAATGTTCATAGAGTATAAATATAGTCAATAGCACATCAATTGTTGGCATATAAATATATTGAATGGTACAGAACTCTAATACCGTGAATGAGCTCATATATCGTGAAAGATATAAAAATCTCCAGAGTTCTTAACAGTTATTAACCGAATGTCGTGAAAGACTACTATTTTCGCTATCTTTAACATGTCACATATGGGTGATTTTTAATTAGATTCTGAAATTCATTTTTATTATAATACATTGATTACTAGAATTTTTAGAATACAGAAAAGATAAACTAATATTTCCTACGGTAAATTTTAATTTTATAGTTTCGATTTGATTAATCAAATGACTTCGATATTGTTGGAATTTAATTGTTTGGAGTTTATGACAACGTTAACCGATTTCGATGAAATTTTCAGCATACATAGTTAGAGAAATTTACACAACGCGCATTATTTTAATTTTTTTATAGGCACAGATAAAAAAGGGAAAATACATTTTTATTTGTCAATCCAATCAAGCGTAATTCTGGCAAAACAAAATTTACTCATTGTTTAGTAAACTAATACAATATTTCAAAAAAATTCAATTCATTCGACGCAATTTGAAAAATGTTGCGTTTCAGAAGTTGTCCGAATATTACTGTTACTCACTGTACACCGAGTAGTATCAATTATTAGCATATAAATGCAAAAATTCTACGCAATACTAATCTCGCGAACCGTATTGATGTAGTTGAGTGACACAAGTACACAAATGCTCAAAATTTACAGTCTAGTTGTTAGCAGAACTTCCCTCATGAGATTAGGATTCTTCGACGTGTGCTCGTCATGGCGAAACGCGTACTGCATGCGACGGTGCTGCAATACTGTGACACAGATTCTGGAAATTTTATAGAGAGACCGTGCATCGTCCCGATGCGTAAACACCGGCTTCTTTGCGTACGACTATCGTTTCTCGCGTCACGTTTGTCGACGATATAGCGTTATTACACGCGAGCCAACATGTTTTAAAATATAATTACATAATACATTTTACAGTGAAACTTACTCGCCGTGCAGAATAAACCGAATAAAAAATCTCTTTGTACATATTCTACATTTGTTCTACATTCTTTAAACATAATCTTTTCGTCTTTTATTCGGATCTGTTTATCTGGCGTAAAAGTCCTTGATTTTTCTCACATTACATCAATATTAGCGTGTAAATGGACCAAAAATGCAATTTAATTTTTAAAATTTCTTTAGATGCATTAACAAATTAAAGTAGCAAATTATACCTACGAGTGTCTTATGCATGACTGTTCAGCTCCATAAAGTGAGTTCGATCATAAAAGTTGCAACAAAGAAAAAATACACACTATAAACAAATTCTATAATCGTGTAAAATAGAGATATAAAACGACATCGACCGTAAGTAAATAATAATTTAAAAAATTTCAAGCTTTTTGAAATATATCGTTAAACAATAGAGATATAAAACTATTAATAAAGATTTATTAAGATTTGATTTTTTATATTTTTTCAATTATGGTAAGGTTTTATACTAAATCGAGAGTTTGTTATACTTTGACATTTATATATTCTACTTTAATGTACCATAAAGGATTTTCTCCTTTCAATGTATATCTATTTAAATATACGGCGTAGAAGTCAAAGTTATACTACTATCCGAATACTTTTGGGAGTAACTGTACCTTCAAATCCTGGTGGATAAGTTATCCCCATTATATTTATTTTTTTCCTACGGCAAGTATAGACTGACGAACAGTTTCGTCGGACGAATCGATTTTCCCAATTCAAGGGGCGATCGCGGTTCGAACTCGCCGAGAAGGACAGCCGACTAACATTATTTTCAAAGAGATTTAAACGGTCTGCGGCACAAAACCGGTTTCCCTCCGTAGCTTGGCTTTATTCGTTGGAATTCTTTTAAGTAGGTACCGTTCGGAATATTGCATCAGGGCCCAAGGTCGTCTATGAGTTTCTTCGACGGATTCGTGTTTAACTATTCATCCGTGAGCTACGCTCGCCTTATTTCTGTGTCGCGGGCATTTAAATTGCGTCTCTCGCCTCACCTGCTAACGCGATATCTCGCCTTTTCCATTTTCTTCCGAGCAAATACTAAACGTTTTTTGCCTTTGGATCGGTCCGATTAATCACCATCAAGGGCTAACGGTATCTAGAATCTTTCCGCGGTAGTTGATTAGTTTCAACGATCAATTCTGTACAAGAAAATACTAAACTTTTTGCTTCTAAAAATCGTTAATCACATATTTTATTATCGAAGTACTTTTCAAATTCATTAATTGTTAGTTATTAGTGTGTAAGTATCTTTTTGGAGAGAATCATACTACTTCGGGCAGGACATTAAAAAATATACGATTTGATTTAATAAAAAAAATGCCTACTCTTAGACAATGACACCTTTGTTTATAATAATCCTGCAGGGATTACACGGGGGATACGCAATCCTGCATGCATGATGCATCGCCGACACGCAAATGCTATACCTGCTGACCGTTAAAACAAATCTAACTCATCACATTAGCGATTTTGGTGTCGCTGCTGAATGGCATTTTTGCAACGGCTCACGGTGAGGGACCATGTGACGGAATTGGAGGAACCGTCAAAAGACTTGCAATTCGCACGAGCTTATAAAGGTCATTAGAAAATCAAATTCTTACACCCTAAGCTTTATTCGAATGGACGAGGACATGCTTTACAAATATTTCTTTCGCTTTTGCAAGTTTGGACGAACAGAAAAATCATACTCCTAGCTTACAAGCTCCCTTTGCATCAAGCATGAACTATCACTGGAGCACTAGAAGCTTCCATAGTTCTGTATCAATATCACAGAAAACAATTTTAGGCAAAACTTGTTTCTCCGTTGAATATGGCACTGTGTTTAACGTAATGTCGTATCTTCGGCCACTTCCTTACTCGTAACCTTTAACCTCAACATTTAAACTACCCCGACCCTTGTCATCCTCCTTCGATGGAAGAAGCCCATCAGCTTCTAATGGTTTCCATTGAGCAATGATAATTTTTCACGGATACTAAACGAATGAACATGTTAGTACTGCCAATGAGATTATTGTAAACGAAGACGTCATTGGCGAAGAATAGGTTGATAAAATTCTTCTGCCGCTATAAATGGCACTATCCTGGTTGCTGTGAGCCTTGCCAATTATGTTTTTAGACTTCATTACAATAATATGGGTTGACAGTGATTCGGTTTGGCGACAGTCATTGCGGAGCGCGCAGTCCGTTTACCTGCAACGAGGCGCACCGCCACCTTTGACGCTTCACTGTGTCTTTAATATGCGTCGTATCGTCCTACAGAACACAGATTTCTATAGAGGAAAGTCCAAAGAATATGATAACATTTCTTTTCGATATCTTAGAAACGTAACTACAAACCGATATTTAAAAAATAAGGATTTGTTTATAATCTTTAATATTGTAAAAACAATTTTTCAATAGATGAAAATTTATTTAGAAAGCCGGATCCATTCCAAGTACAACGAAAAACAGTTCATCTCGATACAGCCAATGGTTTCGGTGGTAATAATTCCTAAATACCATCCATTCCAAAAAATGGGCTAAAATCGTATATTTCAGAGGCCTGTATTTTTAAGCAAATTCGAAACTAGCAGTATGTAAACTAGCAAACGCCGCCTAATATCGCATGGACTATATCATATTTCAGTGTGAATAAAATCCTAGACATTGTGGGAAAAAAGTGATCGATTTCGCGTAAAATAACCCTATAGATAAAGTGCTAAAACTGTAGTTGTCACGTCGTTCATCATTCCTACGTCATTCATTATGCATATCTTGTTGCTCCAAATTATACAGCAGATTTTATGCAATTATGGTTGCACAATTGTATACACTTACCGACAAAAGTTGAGAAACAACGTAATCGTTTGGTAATTTCGGTATATTCTCTCTCTTCTAAGGTACATAGCTTGAAACTGACCCCATTTTCGTGATTTTTTCCATTAATTCTGTTTTATTGATAAAAAAATGACTTTCCAATTGACGTCCAACATAATCCCACAGATGTTTAATTGGGTTTAAAATCGGGGATTGACTTGGCCACTTGATTGCATTAACACTTTGTTCCGCAGGAAACGTCTTAACTAACTTAGAAGAATGTTTGGGGTCGTTATCGTGTTGAAATGGCCACCCTGATAACATTTTTTCATTGGCAAATGGCAGCATATGATTTTGTAAGATGTCGTGATACACAATGTTATCCATTGTTTCTTTCATTTGTATTAATGGACCGAAGCTGTTACGTGAGAAACAACCCCCCAAATTTTATTGTCGATTTTAGGTATTTAACATTAACTCGTTGTCCAGTAGGGCGTCGTACATTATTTTTAGAGTCGTTTTCAAACAGATTGAAGTTACTCTCATCACTCCAAGGAATTTTTGACCACTCGATCGCAGCCCGATTAAGGTGTTCATTAGCGAACTCCAACCAAGCTGCTCTATTTTTCTTGGACGCAAGTAGTTCTTTGCATGGTTTGCGGGAAAAAAGATTATTTTCATCTAAACAACGGCCAAGTGTCCTGCTACTAATGTTTTCCAGACACAGTTGATTTTTAATTTCAGAAGCATCTAGCTTTTCATGTGTTTTTCGCGGTCTGCCAGTTCGTGGTGCCGTTTTAACAGTTACATATTTATCGAATCGTTTGATAATTTTGGGATACTGCAACGATTCACACTAAACACTTTTGCTATGTCAATTTTTTCTTACCTTCCTTAAACATTTCAACTATTTTCAGCTTCTGTTAAATATTGCCTTCTTGTTGTGTTTAACACGTTCAGCGCCACGTCACCCAAGTATGAGTGACACTAGTTTTTAAACAATTTTGAAAATTCATTTTCATTATAATATATCCGAACAAACTGAATTTGACTAGGATGTTTCGGATGCGTAAGAGTTCTAATCCCCCCCCCCCCCCCCCCTATGATCAATTTCAACTTTCTAATTTTGCTTTAATTCATGAAGTTGCTTTGATTTTGTGAAAATTTTGGTGGCCGATTGTTGGCGACGGATGTGTTAATATAAACTATAATATGAACTAGACTCAGCGACATCAGAAAGGAAACTGCGTGTCTCGGAATATGTTTGTTTACATTGTGGACTTATCTTATTACGAGAAGTTTGTGTTTGTATGTTTCTTGACTTTTGTCACGCAGCTTTTGTCTTATTTCTTCGATTCAATTTAATTGTGGTCCTTGTACAAGCATGTTCGGAAAAAGAATCATTGTTTATTAATGTATAGAATGTTATCTCATTATGCTATTTTTAGTTTCAAGCTATGTATCTTAGAAGAGAGAGATTATACCGAAATTATCAAACGATTACGTTGTTTCTTAACTTTTGTCGGTAAGTGTATTCCCTAGAACGTGATAGAACAAATTTGATGCTGTAACACAGAGAACAAAACTTTAATTCTAACTATCTAATCAATGATTTGCCAAATGAGTTACGCAAACACCAAAATATAACCCTCTGCGAAAGTAAACTCGATAATATTGAAAGAATGGGCACATTCAAATATCTCTCCCTCCTACATGAACTCGGAGAAAGTATATTCTCTACCAACCCTGCAGTATATTTAGCATGAATGAAACAAATTATACTATCCCGAGAATTGGACATGCTAAAATGACCCATTGGTATATACTCTTCAAAACAGATAAACCTCTTTGTATCAACTGTGACATTGAGCTTACAGTTAAGCACGTCCTAATAGAATGTCCATCGTACAACAACCTTAGAAAAAAAAGTAAAAATGCCCAATACCATCGAAAAACGTTTGGACAACTATAAACAAACAGCGAAAGTTATGTCTTATTTAGAAGAAACCAAATTGTTTAGCGAAATTATATAGTAACGTAAGGAATCTAGATTAAGAAGATAATGTAATAATTTAAGCAAAAACTACTGTATATATTTTATTTATATGTAACCCTACAACTTTAATCCCACAAGTGGTCGCTAATTGCTATTAAGCAGATGAGACATTAAATAAAAAAATAAAAAAAAAGAACAGAGAACAACTTTTGTCTTCAGTATTTGCGTAAAGATTTTGGAGTTGCTAGATGAGTCTATCGAAATTAGGAATTAGACCAAAAGTAAATAAATAAACCGCGAATAAACAAGTCGATTTGGATCATTAACCATCTGTCGATGCGTTCCTTTTCGATCGCGCTTATCAGCAACGCCACGAGGAGGGAAGGCGACAAACATACCTCGCTTTTACTTTCTACCCGCGCCGGCATTAAAGCGAAATGTTCAGCCTTGCGCAACGAGAAATTTGTTTCGTCGGCGAAATAACGCGAATCGATCGATCAGCATTAACCGCTCAGGGATAACCGTGTCCCTCGATACCGGCTGGCTTCGTTCGTGATAAGCACCGACGCATTTTGCCGAAGGTAACATTGTAGTAACGTTGTCGATGGCGACTCAGTGGATCGCGGTTCTTTTCCTCTGACGCGATTAATCCTCGTTCCGATGCGTATGTTTAGGAAAAAAAGTAGCGCGCCGATCAACCTTGATACGTGACATGAGTTTCTTACAGTCCAGCTCGCGTTCCTTTCTAGAGAGACAGCTGTCTTCCTTTGGCAATTGAGCGAGGTGTTGGCGAAACTGGACTTCTGTGGACAATGTTCCAGTTGTTGGCCGTGTTCGCACCTTGTTTCGAAATGACCTTGCAACGAAAGTTTCGAATATGTGCCATATGTGTTTTTCGAAAGAGGATAGCTAAAGCTTCAATTAGACTACAGGTCCTTATGCAGATATTCATTATTGTAATCTAATTTTTGAAGTCTGAAGTCGGAGAGAAGTTAGTTTCTCCGACTCGGAATAAATATCACTATAGGCGTCATTATCGTGATTGTCATAATTGCATAAAATCCTCAGACTAAATATAATATGCTGTAAGCCTGAAGATGTAGCTGCGGATACAATATGAACTTTATCTATGTCTTTCAGATGGAAAGTGATAATTTGTATTTCCTTAGTAGCGATACTTGGCTATCAGAATAAATTTACAACAAACATACATTTTCTTCTGAGAAATTATCGACGATAAAGAAATTCAGATCATTGTAAAAGTGAAAAACACAGTGCGAATATTCTTATTTGTTTCTTGGATTATAAAGAAAACTCATGTACATACATATATTCGATATCGCGACACAAATCTCGCGGATCAAGAGTATCCGCCGGCGTCTTTGAAGTAATCCATCTTCTCACAATTAGCTAGCTATCTTTATAACGTTTAGTGTCCCTTATCCTACATCACTTTAGTCAAATTTGATCAAATCGTGATAGAGAGTGATTCATATATAGATCCAGATATAGAACGTTTTCCTGTTTACAAAAAAGACACAACAATGCTGAAACAGTAAAGGACAGTGGTAATAAAACAGACAAAATTTTGTCGATGTATAGTAAGGAGAAAAAGTGACCACACACCTTATAAAACGGTATAACTTGTTTAAAACTCATCCAAATGACTTGATCCTTTTGTAAATGTTAGAGGATCTTAGTTCACTGTACAATGACTAAAATACTTTTTTTCTAATTTTGCTATTACTTGGATTAAAAAAAGTATTAAACAACTCTCATTTTTTCATTTTTTTTATCTGAGCCTATAATAAAAATTTCAAAAATGCGTTTGATACTTCTCGGTAATTTATATACATGTTGAAAATTTCATTGGAATCATGTACAAATTACGTGTTTCTGGTTGAAATTCGTGAAATACTGCAATTTTCGCGACCTTTAATTATTCACAGCTTCTGTCATGATCAACTGATTTCAATGAAATTTTCAGGATGCATATAAGTTATTGAGAAGTGCCAAATACATCTCTAAATTTTCATTATAGGCTCAGATAAAAAAAGTAAAAAAACGAGTATTTTTCACATTTTTTAATCCAAATAATAGCAAAATCAGAAAACAAGTATTTTAGTCAATGCACAGTGAACTAGTTCCTCTAATATTTACAAAAAACGTCAAATCATATAGACCAGTTTTTAAAATGTTTAAAACATTTAAAAAACGGAGTGTGGGATCTTTTGCTCCTCACTGTACATCAGAAGAGTGTGAACCATGTAAAGAAATTCCAAGATCTATTAAGAAATTGCAAGTCTTTCAGAAACGTTACAGAACTTATCAAAAAGATCATAATAATTGTAATAAAATTTTACAATCTGTGTAAAAATTGCATTTCCTCTTTTTTCCTTGATCTGTTACCATACGTGATAGTATGATCGAATACTGATATTAATAATTAGTTATTTGTTTTACAGAACCTACAGAAGTCGAACGACACGTCGCAGCTCAGCGAAAGTAGCACGGTGTCCGAAGGCGCGACGAGAACGTCGACGAGGAGCGATAATGATAGCGAACCATCCAGTCGGGAAAATGGGAACGGCATCAGGAACGATTCGACGACGATGGGTCACATGCACGGGACCGGGAACGGTAGCGTCGGTGGCAACGAGCCACGACAGGGTCTCAATCTCAAGATGAGCGCCAAGGAGCTCAGAGCTCAGCTGGCCGCACGCAAGAAGTACGACCCGAAGAAGGAGTCGATCGGTTTTAAGGACAAGTTCGACATTGTCCAGAAATTATAACCGATTGCGCGTTACCTTACTCGACAATCCTGTCGGCTATGATCTGTCCTGCGGTGCTCTGTCCGGTCTCTCGATATTGGTAGCAGAAAGCCCTTGTCCTTGAAGCAACGACAAGGACCAATAACCTTTCTCGAGAAACTTCCAGTTCTTTTTATTGAAACTTTTACAATTTTGCTCCCAAAATCCTATACTGAAGGATCTAAGAAGGCTCTAGGTAGACCTGGTAGGCCTAGCGACTTTTTCGTAGTTCTGAAAATGCTAGGTTCTAGACTTTGATTCTCTTTACAAAACTTTTAACGGTACTGAAGCCCTAAGTCCTAGATCTCAACCTCAAAGTCATAAATCTAAGTATCTTTATGAAGAAAGAACTCCTAGATCCATCCTATCAGACTCTGTCCTAGGTGTTCTTCTCAGTTGCTTGGTCTTGAAACTTCAGACTTTTCTAAAATTCTAGATTCTGAGTCTTCCTACGAAACTTACTGATATCAGACATCTTAAATCCTACCAGTCCAGTAATTATCCAGCTCCTAACTACTAGCTTCTAACTCCTTAGACTTTAGTTTATAAGTCTAAGCATCCAAGACTTAAATCTCAGTTTCCAAGTCTTAGACTCCAGCATCTCTTTGCAAGACTTCTAGCACTCTAGAAATTCCAAATTTTCAATCCTACAGCCTCAGGTCCTAGATCCTAAGTCTTGGATCTAGCATTCGGGTCTCTTTGCGAAATTACCAGCATTCCTGAAAATCTAGGTCCTGTGTCCCAGCCCACCAGGTCTCCAGATCCATGCGGATCGCAGAGGACTGGCGCGCGAATTCTTTTGCTGGAACTATGCACGACAGGCTGCAAGTTCTCGAACACGTTTCACAGTTGATCGAACGCTGGAAGTTTCTCGTTCCAGCGAACCACGGTTGGTTGTCCCGCTGCTGCCTACGAGAACGGTGGTTTGCGAGACCCAAGGACGATCGCGACGAGCGACGCGGGAGAAAGTGTAACGTTGCCGCGATACGACGCGAAAATAGCGTCATCGCTAATTTCTGTTATCTCTTATCGAATTCAGGACGCGCGCCGTAACGGCGTGGCGCGCCCGTGCGTTAATGTCCGATTGTAGTCGCTCCGAAATTGCGAATTGCCCAATTGGCGAAATGTGTTTCCTCGCTGAAATACGTTGGTGAGCGAGGATAAGTAGTATTGGGAGTTGAGAAGATGATGGTTCCTAATAAACAGAAGATCATAATCCTGTAAGACAATCGTCGTTGGCAGAAACGGTGAATTTAAGTGCAATTAACCCTCGTGTAATGATGCAACAGTGTGCAAAAATTTGCGTGCACATTTTTATCACAAATATAAGAAATCTAGTTATAATATTCTATTAGATGCAACGTATCCACTTTCAGGAAAAGAATATCATTTTAATTTTAAATCGGTTTAAATATTCTTACACTTTAAACAGCTATACAGGATCAGTTTGATTTACTTTTACGAAAGACAAGAGGCCTCATAAATTCTAATGGAGAACGTGTCTATAAATTTTAGCAATCCTCACATAACAGCGAATGTTTGCATCATACTAGTTTTACGTCTCTTTTATGAAGAGCTAATAAAACAACATCGGAAGGTTAATTCAACACAGGTCTGGTGATCAGTTTAGTATTACATTATATAATGTACTTAATACAAGGCTAGCAGAAGAAATGAAAAATAGTATTGAAATGTGGAACAATTAACATAAAAGGAATCAGGGGGGTTATAGGAGGGTTGACTATTTAATTCACATCCCTCTGTAACCACTTGTAAAGGATCAAAGACGAAGACAGGTGAAGCGAACTTGTCTTTCCCCTAATAACGTCTCAGCTGCCTACTTCTCTGCTCCCAATAATACATCGGAGAGGGAAATCATGGTAGATCGGTGGCTGGCACTGTGCGAGTTTGCCAAGATCCCAACGGCTTATGTAATTAAAGGAATGTAAGAGACAATACTGGGAAGAGCCGCGCGAGGTTTCCACGTTAAGTCTCCTAGCCGAAGTCGCAGGACTCGTAGAAAATGTTCGGGTACTGTCTCAACGCTGCCGCGGCATTGCTAAATATTACGACAACCTGTTGTGCAACAGTCAATTATCGTCGTCGTGATCCTTTTGCGTCGTGTTTCATGGCGTGCGCGAATACTTGATCTCTGATCGCGTTACGTTTTCTGCCATTTTTCCCTTTCCCAAACGAAAAAGCCACGCGCTTTCCATCCCAAACGTGCCTTCCTTAGATATGGTTGTCTGAGAGTAAGCGAGCAAACTTAGGTCATCAAACGAAAAATCGTTCAGTTGATACCGAAACAAGTCATTTTTTGCATTTGTGACAAGAATTGGTAGAACAAAAAGAACATAATAGATTACAAATTATTGGATTTTTATGGAAAAGAAAAATGTCCACGACATAAACTTGCTTGCTAATTTTATTCACAAAAATCGATGTAACTCGAAAGTTTTGGTTATAAATTAACAACGAATTTTTAAATTAATTTCCTCGGTTACGAAGGGGGAGGCGACACAACAAGTTCAACGATTGTCCAAGACTAAACTAAAAACTATTGGTACACCAGTAAAGTCAAAGTCACGCGACCTTACAGCGGGCTGATGAGTCTTTGACGCATCGTTGCACTTTGAGACGGTGCACGAGTTCTGAATTTGCAGGAGCAAATAATTAGCGAATAATTACTTTAGAAGATACGATCAACATCGGGAATGCGTCAAAGCCTCGTCACAAATCAACAACGCTCTTGAGTCTGTAAAAGCGTATCGAACACGCGGAAACGCAACGCCACGTTGTTACTTCGTTATTACCGTCATAACACGTTTGACGACGAGTGACTCGTCGATCTTCCCGTCGGTATTTCGAAAGATTAGTATTACGTCACTGATCTCCGATGTTCACGAATGCATTCCGGTCACGCGTTCAGTGTACTAGTCGCGGGCACCCGATACATATTTGATTTAAAGGGCGCGACTCGCGCACCCCTAGAAATAATATAATCGTTAGATATTTTTTTGGGAAGATCGTCCGTCATATTTTTCTGAAACTGTTGAAGTATATTACTAGACGTCTTAGAAAGCAGAGACCATCTATCTCTTTTCGAAAAATGTAGTATTTAGTTGTGCAGGTATTTTAGCACAGCGCATTCGTGTGATGCACGCCTGTGAAATTGATTGTTACTTTGTTAATACTTAAAATTTTGTATCGAAACTGTAAGTACGACCTCTCAATACGATCGACAAGTGGCATTTCTCATGAAACGAGTACGTAACACGAATATTGATACGCGATTCCTGGAAACTTCGGCACAGTTACGTACTCGAAGCCATCCCACGGTTAAAACGCGATTTCTTCGTATCGCCGGAGTTGCGTTTTATATAGAGACTCGTCTATTGTCCGGGATAATTAGGATCGATACGATCGTCAGCCTCTTTCGTAACTCGAACACACACTGTTTTCCATTTCAAACAACGACAAAGATGGTTGTTTTGCTCAAAGCCGCACGGTTCTGCCGACTATTCCGCCCGAATTCTGACGTAACCGAAATTTTATACACCTACGGAATGATTCTTCACGGGGCCGTAAATCATCAGAAAATCAGCCTGGCATGACAACGTTATCTGCGGCGACGAACATGTAAACAGCCGCCCCAGAGATAAAGATTGTTCTCTTTTCGTTTGCGAATTGAACGCTATCGTATTTTTAGAGAAGGAGAGCTACCAGTATCGAGCGCCGATTTCAACGGATTGCCAAATGAAAACGAACTTCGTTTTTAGATTCCTGAAAATCAAACAAGCCGACCAATCGAGCACGAACGGAACTCTGCTCCAAATCAATCTGTAAATTCTTTGATATTCTTTTCCTTTCTTTTTTTGTTTTGGTCGATACAGTTGTTGCGAGGAGGTTTGCTGCATAAAACAGTACCCGCTTCTGTAAATATTAGATCCTCGTGCAGTCAAGGTCGGTGCAGAGATGAAGGCCAGCATCGACGTTTCTTCGGAATCTGTCTAATGTGAATTACTGTTTATAAAATGCTCGAAACATTCGTTCCTTTACTTTGTTCAATGTTTGAAATTCAACAGATGTCTATATAGTTTTGCTGTTTCGAATTCAAACGGCGCGCGTGCGCACTGTTTCGATTATTCCCGCGGTATAATCTAGGAAATTTCTCGAGAATTCGATAGAGAAAGTCTCATGCAAAAAGTTGGGCACCGGTTCCTTGAAATGTATATAAATATCTTGCGCGTGAGAAATCCAAGTTACACACGTTGTTATGATTATCGCACACATGATCGAATGTTATCTTTTAAGCGTTTAACTTTAAGCATTATGTTTGACGGCGATGCGTCACAACCGCGCCGCGTTTGTTCATCAAATTACGTTTAACCGCGTACATCTGTGTATAAATATCGTTGTACGTAAACACGTCTTTTTGTCCTCAGTTCTTATTGGTTTTTCCCCTCATCCATAATAGTCGATCTTACAAACTTTCAATTGATAAACACGAACTACTCCGTCGTTCAGGTTTTTGCGAGTAACAGTTATTTCCATTATACATATTAATCGGCATCGATTTTGTTGCAGAATAATATTGTTATTTCTATCCGTAGTTAAAAAGGTAGGGTATTAAAAGTGGGCAAGGAAAGAAATGGGCAAAGGATAGATAGATCAATTGACATGCTTATAAGATACGAATGGTGTATTATATAGAAGTCCGTAGCTGTTGCATATCAAAATTTACGACTGTGGCGCCACTCGTGGTGATATTAGGAAGCTTTTTCTGGTCACCATACAGCGCCAATTTGATATAGTGGCAAAACGCCCAATCTGCTAGACAAATTACCAACAATTGATTTTGGCTAACAGTTTGAGCATTCTGCCGCTAGGCTAATTGGCGCTGTAAAGATTCTGAAATGAGATTCAAGATTTCACCATAAATTATGCCACTAACGCTGGTGTAATTTAACTCTGCTACTTATGGGCTTTATTGGTCTAAAGCACGTTTGATAAAAAAAAATGTTAACTCTGTTGGTATCATTTGGCTAACAGTTTGTGCGTTTTGCCACTTACTAATTGGCACTGTATGCAGGTTTTAAAAAGCTTGCTGATTTCATCACAAGCAGCGCCATTGTCGAACAATTGCGTCATAAATTTATGTCGTAAATTAACGTTCCCTTACGTCTTTGATACAGCCTGACCGCAATGGTGCCAGGCTATCGGCTGCACTGTAACGTTACCGACGTACGGATTACTTCGGGCTAGTTCGGCTTTCAAGATCTATTCTTGCGCCTCTGACAGTGGAGGCTTCGTTTATACCAGCGTAGGCATGCAATTTAAATACACACGACGACGCATGCGCAAGGCGTCTACCGGGTGAACTTTGTAATTCTGAACAACGATGGCACGCAACGCAAAGCTGAAGATAGTTTTAAAATGTTCGTCCGGTAGACGCCCGTGCGTGGTTAAATTATATGCCTACACATACAGCTGAAGACAGCATCTACTACTGCTACGTATGAAACCACTTTGTAGAAATAGATTCAAATTTAATACAGTCTGTGACCTCTGGTCGCAGGGCTCTCAGTATCCTGACCATTTTACGATTTTCTTCCAGGAAAGTAGAATTGTTAGTAGGGAGAATTACCCATCACAAATGGGATTGGATGATACCAATGGATTTTCATTGGCAATCTACTAGAACCATCCAATCCCATTTATGAGGTCTTCTTTCTGTCACTTGGAGCAGATTCCGAATAGAATCCCTGACACCATTGGTCATACTAAGCCATCAATAAACACACTGGCCTTGAGTGGAACTTCCATGAACAGTCAGAATGCTGAGAGCTCTGTCCGGTCATTAAACTTTTACAGGGTCCTGAAACTTCTATGTTCAATCCTCGATTAGAGTGCGACAGGTTGTACCGAATTTGAATCTATTTCTTTCTGCGAAGTAGTTCCATACGTAGCAGTAGTAGATGATGTCTCCAAGTATATATGCTCTAAGGCATCAGATATCAGGATCTTACCAGTCACACTGGTAGCAATGCAGCGCGCTGCCAGTTGAAAAGGCCTGTAATAAAAGACTTAGAAGGTACATTTTATAATAAAATAAACTCTTGTAAATACATTGACAAAATTTGATTGATCAAAATTGAAATTGCTAAAGTATGCAAATTTTTCTTGCGAGAAAATAAAATTATTAAAATTAAATACTAAGTACTTATATAAATTATAAACTAAGTACTTGTACAGTGTTATGTATTGTATCGTATATCATATAATGTACTTTTGTAAATTTCCTTGAAATAAATTATCACAGTAAAACAACAAACATTCATTGCCTTTTGAATATCAAAAATATATTGACTCAAGTGTATCTATTGTATATGTATATTATAATTCATTGTGTTCTTCATCTGAGCTATCTTCATCACCTTCATCAGCTTCATGAGCAAAGTCTGCTGGGCTACACAACTTGGCAACATTTGTGCACATCTGATATTTGATATTATCTGCTTTACGAACAAACAATGAGATTATGGAATCTTCGAATTCCTCCACTATACCTTCACACTGTTAATAAGAAAATAACAAAAAAATTGTGTTATAGTTACAAAAATAGTAAATATTATACTAAGATAAGAAACTTACATAATACTTTAAACTTCTATTTATATCATCATCTTGAATAATATCAACCTTTGTCATTTCAGGGTTCATACCACCAGATGGGCCCATAAGATTCAAAATTGTCAATTCACCATTGGATTTATAAGTTGCTCTTACATAGTCGGACATTTTCTCACAAATATTGTCCAACACATCAGATATATGTACTTCAGACTGAGCAAGAGGTACCTTAAAAAAATATTAAAATATATTGAAAGCTATATTTTAAAAGAAGAAAATCAAAGAAATTCATTGGTACCTTTTTATGAACAACATTTCCCTCTGCATCTAATCTGTAATTGCCTATCTCAATTTCTCTAGAAGGATCTATTTTTCCTAATTCCCCTTCAATTTCTTTTATGGTGGATCTACAAACTGCACATTATTAATATTAATTTATTACATCCATAACATATGTATAAATTATATTGTCTATTTAAAACTTCACATTTGCACAAAGTTTACCTAAGCATTTTAAATAATTAGTGTCGATTTCTATGCTGGCAACGGTAGTAAACACGAATATAATGGGGCACAGCACAATTAAACTGTTCATCTGTAATGAAAGTATGACAGAACATAAAAGAATATAATAATTTACAAAAATAAAATATAAAAATGAGTATGCATACTTACATTGTATCCTGTCGAGAAGGATAAGGAATAGTTGATTTACAAAGTAACGGTGTACGAATGAAACGACCGAATTTCCTTGTACGTGAACACTTGTACGTGAACACGTGTACGATGAGCATATATACACGTCACTATGATGTGAAATATAAATAATTTCCTTATCACATATAAACACGAGACTACCAACATACAGATTATGAAAGCGGATATGTATGTATACACTGATGATCAGAAAACGTACATCAGACACCGATCAACTGACAATTATCAGTTTAAATAGGTGCTCTCTTCAAACGCCATTATGCACGAAAGAACTCCCTAATGTGAGAATGGCACATAAATGGCACATTATGAAGAACAAAAAAATCACACGAATTTTAATCAACATTTATCTCTAACGACACGTATCAGATTGTTTATAGAATTCCTCTGAATCAATATTTTGCTACAATTATTGTTTCCGGAATTTTGAATTAACATTTATTTTTATGGCGAATATATCCATGATCCCCGAATGTGGTTTTTGAATTAAGAGATTACTGCATAGGTACTAACTAGACACGGCGCGTGTATAGTGTGTGTACATAAAAGCCAAAAGTTCAGTGATGCAAAGATGACTCACGAAAGATAGTTCACTGTGACGTAAAAATGATTATTCAAAATGGCTAACATGGCGTCAGTTTAAACCTTAGATGCTATTGGATGTTATTTACTTATATTCACTATCGGTCACCCTGTTGTGTGAAATTAATTTGGAACACTTTTTAAAACAGTGGTGCGTAGGTATTGTTTCAAAAGCTGCAAAGAGAATAAAAATAGTGGTAGGTACGTAACTTTCCACCAGTAAGTATTTCATTATTCTTAATCTGGGTGTTAGCTAAAAATATTTAATATTTAATTAATTGAATTTGCTTTCTACAAATTAAACATTTCCGCATACTCGTTAATGTTGAATATTAAAACAGTTCAACACGTTTGAAATAGCGGTGTGTCACTCTTTCGAAATTGCAGACATATCATACTAGCATAGCTTATACATCAAATTCACTGTGACGTCATATAGATGATTTGTCTTGGCTTCTGGCAAATTATCTGAAACCATGTGATTACGTATATGGTCTAAAAATGCATAGTTCTGAGCGATTCCGAGTCAAAGCGAATACATTCAACTGAAGTGCATATAGTCCCTCTTTACGGCGAATCTTATTCCTCTCTTTTTCCAAAGTCTTGGTCAGTGCAGTCATGAAAATCAACTACGCAAGGCGATGCAGACGCAGAGTCCCGCACAGCGACGTAGAACGTTTATCGAATGACCATTACAATCCTACATGTACGATCAAGCAGAGGCTCGGAGCATGCGTTGCCTTGCGTAGTTTATTTTCATAACTGCACTGGTCAGGATATATCAGAACTCTCAGACGCCTGACCGTTCTTGGAATTTCCACTCAAGACTAGTGTGTCCATTAGTGTCTAGTGTGTTTGTTCGGAATCTGTTCCAAATGGCAGAGAGGAAGCCTCACGAATAGGATTGGATGTTTCCAATAGATTTCCATTGGCAATCCATTGGCACCATCCAATCCCATTTGTGATGGATAATTCTCCCACTCCTACTTGCTTGGAAGGAAGTCGTAAAGTGGTCAGACATCTGAGAGCTTCGGGGTATACGTACGCTATATAGGCTACAGATGCTTGGAAGGCATTGGAAGGGGAAGTCAGTGTCAGCTAGAGTGGTCAGTGCATGAGGAATCTAGTTTGTCACTTGTGAACATGCTTGAATTTTGAAATTCAATACGTCGGTGGGCGAATCGTATCGTAATCGCAAGTGTGACTAACATGAAGTGGATCTTCAAACTTGATTATCTCGAAAACGAAGTCGAAATCGAAAAAATTTTATTCTTTCTATTTTTCTTACTTTTTCATAAGGAATCATCTCTAGCCCGCTTTTACATGTTATTCAGGGAACACCCTGTATTTGACGACCATATACTTGACCCATTTGCATCCGTAAGCGGAATATTCCGCGCATGTCGTTCAACTTCTATCATCGAACGCGAAATATTCTGCGAGCTGAAACTTTCTTTTATCACCACTCGCCGAATATTCCGCGTATGACACAATTCACGTTTTATTGTCAATCTATATGCATTTGAGCTATTTTCATCGCATTCTTAACAAATTTTACTTTCGTTAATTGCTGTGTAGATCTTTCTAACTGTCGTTAACCCATTTGTATTCAAGCGCGGAATATTCCGCGAGCCGCGACTGTCTGCTATCACCAAGCACGCATTATTCCGCGAGCCGCTACTGTCTACTATCACCGAGCACGGATTATTCCGCGAGCCCGCGATTGCTTTTCATTTCCAGTCACTGCATATTCTTCAGATGCCACAGATCACGTCTGATCTCTTTTATAAGATCACCGACCACGCTCAGTGATACGGACCAGTTGTGAACGTCGCTGATACCTGAACACAGCACATTAAGTAGGGTCATGATACAAATGGGTTAAGAGTAAGTAGTGTCAGTCTATATCCAATTTAAAAAAATAATCTAATTTTATAATTTAAAATAAAGTTTAGTTGCCTCAATGGATTCTGACTATTTTGACGATTCGGATTCAAATATAGAAATAGGATATACTCGAAGACGTATTCATCACATTTCATCAAGTAATGACAACGAAGTTGATCAACGCGGTAGTTCTGTAAATGAAGATTACGTATGGAAACCCCAAAATCGTACACCGATTGTACATGAATTTTCAGGCAAGAGTGGTGTAACCGTAAATACACAAAATATGTCGAGAAGGGAACTCTTTGAATTATTTTTTAACGGAGAACTGGTTAAACAAATAATTTCAGAAACAAATAAATACGGAGCAACTAACGCAAATTTTGTACCAGTTACAGACGATGAACTGAAAGTATTTATTGCTGTAAACATTTTAATGAGTTTAGTTCCTAAGCCCACTATTCAGAGTTATTGGACCAAAGATAAAAGCATAGAAACACCATATTTTAAAAATGTTATATCCCGTAACCGATTTATCTCTATCTTTACAAATTTACATTTTTCCAGTAATGATATTTCCAACGACCCATTAAAAAAAATTCGAGAAGTTTCTGAAATAATAAGAAAGAATTTCATCCGCATGTATGTACCAAATAAAAATATATCGATTGATGAATCACTAATGCAATGTAGAAGCCGTTTACATTATATACAATTTATCAAAACTAAACAAGCGAAATTTGGTATTAAGTTTTATAAACTGTGCGATTCTAAAACGAGATACATACACAATTTTAAAGTATATGTGGGAAAAGATAAAACTAATACTGGATCTGCTAGTAAAAATGTTGTGATAAATTTGTTGAAAGAGAGTAGACTATTGTATAAAGGATATTGTTTGTTCATTGATAATTGGTACAGTTCACCGGCATTATATCGGGAATTATATAATATGCAAACAAACGTATGTGGAACAGCCAGAGTGAATAGAAAAGGAATGCCCCGAGAACTAAAATTACTTCAATTAGAAAAGGGAGAGGCTGTTGTATTTTCTACAACAGATATGGCGGCCATCAGATGGAAAGATAAAAAAGATGTTGTTTTATTAACAACTATGCATAACTTAGATTTTGCCGAAACGAAGAAAACAAACAGATATACTGGACAAAATAATTTTACACCAACAGTAGTAATAGATTACAATAAGAATATGGGTGGAGTTGATACTGGCGATTCAATGTTAAGCATGCGAAGATGTAAAAAAACCTGTAAAAAGATATTTTTTTACTTCATAGACATGATGTTACTAAACAGTTACATAATTTTCAAAAACAATAAAAAAGATCGAGCTTTTCATGTTTACAAACAAAGATTAGTCGAAGAAATTATTGAAAAATATTTACCAAATGTAAGAGTAAGAGAGGCATCGTCTATCAATAATTCGTTAACGCGATATACTGGTCGGCATTTTCCTATACGGATACCTCCAACACTAGCAAGGGGGAACAAAACATCAAAGCGATGCGTTGTATGCTTATCTATGTTACTTCGAAAAGAAACAGTTTTTAAATGTGATGTTTGCAATGTAGCATTATGTATCGATCATTTTAAAAAATACCATGTTAAATAAAATGACTGTATTGTGTAAGTTATCGAAAATAATAAAACTGCTGATATACGGCCGCGACTGGTGACACGAGTTCAACCATCAGTTGAATGCTGCTGATGCAAATGGGTTAAGACCACTTGAAAATGATATAACCTTTTTAAAATTAAGCTAAAGGACTTGAACTTTTTTTAGATGACTGAAGAACTAGCCTATTAGACAATGACTATAATCCTTTTCTTTTTAATTTTGCTATTACTTAAAATGACAAAAAAAAAATAAAACACATCTTAATCCAGTTTTAAAAAAGTTATACCGTTTTTCACACTGTATACTAGAACAGTCTATATACGGAAGAAGTGTATAAGTATCTATTACTTATACTAAATTGATTAAAACCAGTATAAAGAAATATGCATATTCTTGTGTATTATTAAAAAATGTTTAAATTTTATTTTTGTTTAATTTTTGTAATGATATTAACAAAGTATCAAATAAATTGTAATAGAGTATAATTTCGTATGTAATTTGTTTTTACTGAAAAAAGTTTACTTAACAGGCATAAGAAATCAGTAACATATTTTGCAAAAAAAAAGTTAAAATTCTACAAACGTATAAGTAATTTTAACGAATAATTAACAATATACAAGATTTCTTTTAATGTCAGTTTTACTGATAAGCGTAGCAGAATCATCGAACAAATATTACACGACGATTATTCGACGAAAGAACATACTCCATTTTTGATCATGTTTCATAATCGTAACAAGCGAGATCGCGACTTAGTTGACTAAAATTGTAACTATACTAAAATGACAGTTATAATAATCCCATTCAATCCATTCAACATTTCAACACATTTTACTCACAATTTATAATATAATTATTTAAAATTAAAAACGAATTAAACAAAATAAAAAAAGATTTTTAACATTTACTTGAGTATGTAGCGATCTTTCATCTCCCAGCTGAAATAATACGAATTTAACATAATTATATAATTACAATATACATTTATATAATAATGCTATGTCAAAGATATGAGTACATCACATTCAATTTATGATACTGTTCTCAGTTCAACGACCGAAATATTTAAAGCAAAATTATTGCAATCTATGATACGTACTATTAGACTATACAATAGTATGTAACAAAATTAAAATCTGTTTTAATCTATCAGTCACTTGCACATTTTAAATTAGAGATATAATCAAGCTATTGTAAGCATGCTTGAACTTTTTCGATCCATTCTTGCGCAGTTGCTGCGTCACCAGCACAAAAGTTATATGTCCGCCTGTTTGTACGAAGCTGCAAATAAAATAATAGATTGTATTTAATGTTTAATAACTAGTAAACAATATAAAAATTAGTTATATTTACATCGAAGAATGATTTATCGTCAGTTTTCTTTGGTGGTCCTGGCATCGGCGCAGCTGGGGTTACAGACACTACTTCAGCTAAATCTGTATAAAAATAAATATAAGATATTTTCAGCTATCAATTACTCCTCATCTTTTATTTATCTTCTGTTATTTCCTATATTTTTTACGTACCTATGTATCCTTTACAATGAGAATCTTCCATTGCATCGTAATATCTTAACTGGTGCTTTATTGAATCTAATACGAACCATCTTTGTTTCCAACCTTTAAGCAAAGCACCTCGCTTATAAAGATATCCTTCATGTGTTCTATTTTCTGCAACATTGCTAGAGAACTGTTCGTAATATTGTTGCGACGAAGTTTGTATCGTTGCTACACCTATAAATTATTTATTTATGAATAAATTATTTCACAAATCTTAAAATGTGAAAAGACTAAACCCTAAATAGAGTAATATAAAATTTATACTCGAGTTAACGCTTCCGTTATCTCCACCGCTTCTTGTAAGTGTATGTGTTTGTAAATTGTCAGTGACTGTTTTATATTTCGTGCAATTTTTTGGTACTGCATCAGCACATTTGTCATGACACACATGTCCACAATCTACGCATCGCAAGCCGGCTTTCACAGGACCCCACAAAACACCAGAGCAAGCATCACAATGAGTTGGCGTAGCTGAATCTAATCTCTCAAATCTATGGACATATAATATTGTAATGATTTTGTATATTCTGTTGATAATCAAAACGCCTCTTAATAATTACCTATGAGGGTGTGCGTAAACAGAACCTTCATTTCCAGAATTATTTCCACCAGCGAGTTTGCCTCGGAGAAGTAATTCCAATGTAGAACGCTTATGAATCAATCGACCATGATATCTGACCAGTGTAGTACTAAACGATGCGTGACGCTATATTCAAAAAACGAATATTTTATTTTAAATACGTGTTATTTGAATAATACAGTATAAAATACTAACCGCAAGAGAATCTGTGTTTGGCAGTTCAAGCTTATCCCAAAGAACTTTCCATTTTTGTGGTAAATGACCTAACTCTGTTTCTAGTTTATGAATTTCTTCTAAGAGATAGGAAAATTGATCGGGAATCATAGTGCTTGTACTATCGTAACTGAAATAAATCCATTAATATTAATATAGTAACAAAACAAGTTAAATACAATTCAACTTACCCTTGTGTAACCACTTTACGATTACTTTTAACAACGCCATCAGCAGCCTCTGCTTCTTCTTCTTGCTGAGAATCTTGTTGTAATACTTCTAAGTCATATGCAGGTCCGTGAGCTAATTCTTCTTCTATATAGTACTGCCAAATATCAAGACTCGGCAAATGTGACACAGGTCTTAATACCGTATGCTCCGTATTAGGCGTATACATAAAATTATAAAATAAGGGACATCTTGCATGTTGTTTGTCAATGTAATCAAATATGCTTTGACCAAGATTACATCCTGTATTCGTCCCTGCCAATCTACCGCCTGGATAAATAGTTTCATCATCGCTTCCGGTATCCACTCCCTTATGATGACTTGTTAGCGACCCTCTTTTATCTTCCACGGCAGTGATACCACATTCTACTCTATCAAATTCACAATCCAACAAAAATGTTCGATAACGACAAGAAACTGAGTGATATGCCAAAAACTTCAAATAGAATTCATTGAACTCAAATGCTAACGGAAATTGTTTTTGAATTTGATGCACTATGTCAAGAAACTGCAAGAAAGTAGGTGTAAAATTGGTAGTTTGAGAATTTGCTGCAAGGTTACTTCTGTGCCCGAATCTGTGACCAAATCCGAGCCATTCTTTTTCAATCAAAGTTCGAAATCCCTCGATGGTTCTATAATGTGGATCAAGACACACTTGTGCAACAGAACAAACTGTTGTTGTGGTATCCCAACCCTGTTCCAAACAAACGGCCACAGATGAGCCTTGTACGTCCATCAAGTCAATAACGGCTCCAGACAACTGCATTAAATTTTGAAGTTGTTGTAACCATTCTGAACTTTCAATTAATCTGAAATCAAGAATTTATGTAAAAGATGATATAAAGAAGAAATGGAACGTTTATTTGGCTCCTGATTCTTCCAATTGACACAGAAATATTCTATTTTACAGAAAGATAGACGGTCTAATTATTATACATTATTTTTTAAAATATACATACTTATAAAAACTTTGGTCAGGTTCTATATTTGGAGAGCTAGGAATACAAGCCCGCATAAGTTTTTTAAAGGCGGCTTTAGTATGTCTTGCGTCATAGTATTCAACTGGAATAAAGTCGGTTTTCGGCGCTGATTCTGCTTTAACACCCTTGTACATTAAGAGAACTTAATTTATTAAAGAAAAAGAGATAGAGTCATTTAAAATTATTTTGAAGTGGAAAATCTTACTTTCATATGCGCTTTTTCACCAAGAATGTATAACACAGCCCGTTGAAATGTATGAACACATTCTGTACCACTATCCGAGTCTGCAGAATGTCTAACAGTTCCACGCTGATGAACTGATGTTAAAGAAGCCTGAGAATTATGTCTCTTATCTTTCAACGAACCCCAACGTCCAAAATTTTTGGGACCTTTGCCACCTGATGAACTACAGTAGGTATAAAACAGTTATTATTTAATTCTATCTTTTTCTCACATTATATGTATGTACTGGCATAAAGTTAAACATATACCTTAATGTTCCAATGGCTTTATTAAATGGATTTCGCCGTGATTGTTCAGGTGTAGCATTGCGATCTTCTGCAGCTAGCAATAAAGAATCAATACTGAGTGAACTATCAGACATTCCCCAAGCAGAACCTTGTCTCAAGGCAGATAATGGAGTCGCAGCTACAAGTGCCATTATGTACTTTTCCTGTTCCAGGGATGATGTTGTTTCTGAAGATGTTGCTATCAACATAAATGAACACCTAAATATCATGACGAAATAATAAATTTATAAAGATTTCTGTCAGTAAATTTATACCTTTCAAATTAGCAGCAGATGCTGGATGAGCTTTCAACATGCCTATGACACCTTTCCCATGGTAACCTGCGCCTCTGATAAGAAGCGCTTTTGTTCTTGGATGTCTCCAGGTGACAACTGGTATTCTATTATGTCTATAAAGTCGACAAAATCTCCGGATACTTTCATCGGATACTGATGAAGGAACTATAAGGAGTGCGGGGTAGCTCCTACAAATCATATAGGCACAATTCACCGAAGACAACCGAAACGGTTCGTTCCTACGATTGCTGTGCGGGCCATTTGAATATAATCCCAAACGATACCAATCTCTTACGTAACTACGTTCAGATAATCGCTCTAAGGTTTTTGCATCAGTTGGTGGTTGGGGTTGAGTTACAATGCCCGGAATTTCAAAGTCATCTACTGCAAACATTTAAAGTATCAATACTTTTTTGAAATATAATAAAGAATCTATTAATATAATTAATAGAACTCACCACTGAGATCATCGTCATGACTAAAATCATTATTATCTGTTACTGGCAAACTCATTCGACCAGGTGATGTCATAAATTTGTTGTTAGTGATCATATTCATATTTGGCAAGACATACTTTTGTCTTTTCGACGACTGTTTTGGTTTAAAACCGGCCTTACGCGCAGTTTTCAAAAGGGTTTTCTTAGCAAATCCTCTGAAAAGAGACATAATAATCATATTGTAATAAGTAAATAGTGAAAATGTACTACGATAACAGCCGACATACTTGAGGGTGGCATTCTTTTCTTTTCCTTTATGATGTGCCGTGGGAGTCACCAATACTTGTCCATTAAAAGCAAAGTGATGAAAAATATGTGGTGGATATCGAGCTTTATGAACTAACTTTCTTAAAGTTTCAATATTCTCAGGTGTAACTTCTTCGTCAAATGCTAACTTTATTAACTGGAAAGTACAAGATCGTAATTGAAGGCCTTCTTGCAAACACTGATCTAAGTGCGCTAAGTGTTGTACGGCGACCCGTTTTTCCTTTGTCAAGGATGTAACAGGGAAGGCGCGAACTACTAACTGTTCACAGGCAAACGGATCACAAGGTATTCCTTTAAATACAATTCTGTAATTAGTGAGGAATATTGCTCCTTCTGCTGGCAAGAGTGGTGGTATCTTTGGTAACCCTGCTGGACTTTCTTCTCTCCCATCTGGTAAAAGGTAAACACGTAAACCATCCATAATAACTTCTTCACCAGGCAACATATTAGGTGTCAAGATTTTAGGCTTCTGTATCGGAGGCAATCTTTTGCTTTCTCTATGTACAGCTTCAAGAGTCTCAATGTGCATATGGACAACACCAGGAACCATTTGATGCAGACATCTTACATGTTCAGCACTTACACCTCCTTCTGTACAAACACGGTCTACAAATCGGGAAACCATTCGAATAACAGCGCAACCAGTTTCTCCAGGATCAGTTTCTTCAAACCCGGACTCTGCATCGCCGCTGTCACTTGCTACACTATTTGTGATGCTATTACTTGCTCTTTCGTCGTCGTAAATGTTATCTTGGCGATGAGTCTTTGCTGCTATGTCTAATGGAACCAGTAAATACACCATTCTATTTGCATAATGGATTGCTTGACTGTACATAGTACTTTCTTCGCTTGCAATAAGTTCCTTTTGTTTCTCTGGATCAATCGTTGACCAAATCCTCATTTGTTCAGCAGCTATTTCAAGGGCTGATGGTTCTTGAATTTGATAAATTGAGTAGCGGTCACGAAAGGGAAACTCTTTACCATCCCGCGGACTTATTGGACTTAAAATACCGTCATTCATAAGTCGTGGGGGAGAATTCTCTCCTGGGAGATATAATCGTTTTATATCTTTTTGAACATCCAAATAAAAAGCGTCCTCCCAAAATTGTTGGTTCTGCCATACAGGATGTTCTTGAATGCACGTGTAAGCGAATTGGATCACTCCTGTGCATAGTTTCCTACAAAAAGCTGTGGCAAGAGGCAGAAGCGCGGCAGCAACTCCGTGTTCGTCCATTGAAGAATCATCTTGTAAAGCACAATTCATTAAACGGACTACAAGATCAAATTGTTGGTGCTCTAACATCGCTTTATTCCCAACGACGTGTTGTGATAGTTCCATGCAAAGCGCTAAACGAGCAGCTTTACTCTTTAGCGTTCTTAGTACAGCTGGAAAAGTTTTCCGAGCATCCGATATTTTATTTTCAAATATACAATTTATACAGTTGCGGAGAACTTCAAGTCTACGTGCAGAATTACTGACCAAATGTCTAGTGTCATGAACAAATGAGATATGTGGACCCATAGGTACAATACGAGGTTGGGACGGCCTCAATGATGATAATCTATTCAGAAACAGAATTAAAATGATATACGAAGTATTTCAAAGTAAAACGATATGTAGCAACAACGTGTAACACAAACCTAACTTTGAGATTATTCTTGGCAAGACCTTCATCTATAATTGCTTGAACTTGCTCTGGATTGATGCGTGGCAAAAGTGGCTGATGTATTCTAGCAAATGCTCCTTCAGGTGGTTTCAAAATCTTTTGTACGTATGGTTGAGGATTTGGATTTTCATTTGTGTACAATTGTTGTGCTAATTCTTGAATATGCGTTAAGACAAGTCCTAGCAACAACATAATTTAAAAGAATCGTATATTCACTTATATAATATTAGACATACACAATAAGATCATGATATCTAACATAGACATAATTTTAATTAATTATTATATTATGTTATTATTACTTACTATGGTCTTGTGCTTCTTGTTTCAATTGGTCACTCAAATTACTATACAGTTCATCCCATACATCGCAAGCTCTCCATGGTGGTCCCCTTTCTGCAATAAAGGAAGTAAAAAACATACAATCCAAAACTCTAGTCGTGAAATCACAATCTGTCAAGCCTCGCTCCCCTAAGAAAGCTGCCTAGAAATATGAAAAATACAATTTTAGTTAAAAGTTACTCTTTATATACAATTGAGGAAAGGAAGAAATAGTAATAAAAACCTTGTGAAATGTAATAACAGGTTTGGGATGAATTCTTATTAGTGTTAGGCAGCTCCTATAGCCTTGTAATAATTGAGCAAATGTTCTCATAAAAACTGCTCTTATTTCTTTGTCTAACATAGGAGAATGAGGAGCTCTTGTTGCAAGTGGTGGGAAGGCATAGTCTGCACAAAGTAATTCTGGCTGCAATACTAAGGATAATGCATCCTGTGTCTGTGAAAGAAGTGGTTCTGGGAGCAATGGAAGTGAGACACCATCTGGAACCATGATAGAACCTCCATCTAAGTCAGCAACTATTACATCCATCTATAAAAGATAATAAATATATAGATAAGATAATTAAGTAATCTACGAAGGTAACATATGGAATCATATCTTACAAGTTCTGCAACTTCATATTTTAATGAGCTGTGCACGCCCATAATGAAAGGTGTAGGTGTGCTCAGTACTTCAACCAAAGCTGCTGGCAAAAGAGGAATGTAGACATGTGTGTATCTAAATGGATACATTAGTGCAGTAAGAGCACGACATCCTTCAGTCAATCGGGAATAACTTGCAGAATGGAAAAGTATCTTATGTTCTGTCATAACAGCACAAAATAATACTAACACATTGCGAATACCTATACAATAAAAAAGCACACAGATAAATATAAAATCACTACAGCAATATTGATGTATCAATGATATCTAATTCTTACCTAATTGTTGAAATAAAAGATTTACACTAGTATGAGTTAATGGAAGAGAAGGACTAATTGGAGGTTGAAGTGCTTGGCGGTCACCTGCACCAATGCTGAATCGTACTTGTGGCCCACCAGCAGGTGGTACTTGTATGCAACCTAATATATTTCCTACCAAAGTTTCTAATGGTATACCATGATTTTCTACATATACAGTATATATTATACCAAGGCAATTCTGAAATAAATATTTCAAAATATGTATGTTGCACATAAAAGTATATAAACATATAATATATATAAAAGTCAACATACTCTAAAAGTTTCAATGTAATCGAGTCTGGAAACCAGCACCAGACATTTGGGTGCATACATAATGCTGTGATGTGCAATTGTAGGTATTGTTCTAACCAATGAACGACTATCACCATCTACAGGATCTTCTTCTTCATCTACAGGTTTACTTGGCACAATCGACACTGTCTCATTAAAACACATACATGCACAGTAATGACGATTTGCATCAATATCAGTTAAAATAGACACAAAAAAACGTGGTTCTTGTCTTTCCGTAGATAAAGCCCATCCTTGTGGTTGACAGAACTATAAAGAAATAGAAAACTAAACATAAACAGTATTAATTTAAGGATGCAATGATATCTTACCCATTCTATTCCTTCAATGAATGGTGTATCTGGCCAATCCTTCTCTGGAAATCTTTGCAGAATAATTCCATTACTTATACCTCCTCCTAAGATAAGACAAATGAATGCATCAAATTTATATTATTGTTCATAATGTACAGTAAATTCTTCCTAATTATCCTTTAGCTTATAAACAGAAATGGACAGTTTAGGAAGATGAGATACGATTATCCAAGCCTCGTGGCTTGTTTGTATAGTTGTCAATAACCGATAACTATAAAAAGAAGCAGCAAGACTTGAATAATCGTATCTCATTTCCTAAACTGTCCATTTCTGTTTATAAGCTGAAAGACAATTAGGGAGAATTTACTGTATATATTTTATCTAATACATTAATGATTTTTACACTAAACAATAAGCAAACAAAATGAATTACAAATATTAATGTGTAAGATTAATGAATCAAGTATTAGTACTTTTTTTTTAAAGGATCACATAGTTATTATTCATTTAAATAAGAGGTAATACAGTTTATTGTATCAGTGTACAATTACTGTCACATATTAAGTATTTATTAACAACGTACGTCAAGAACACTGATGTAATTTCGGGATAAACTACTTTGACAAACAGAGAACTTACTCTCTTTTTCGTGGTCGTAGCCGACCACAACAAAGTAGTCGGCTAACCGGGACATTTCGGTGTACTCGTGGGACTGCGTGGGGGTGATAGCGCCCAACATCCCACGTAGATTTTAATACACGTGATTTCATGGACCGTATCCTATCAAGCAACGATCAACTACCTTGTGTCAACGTTTCACGTAAACACTCATCAATATGCAAATAAATCGGCATGTATCATGTGCATTTTGAAATTTCTGTTCTTTCAATAAGCTGTGAACAAATTTCGGAACAAGGCGCCACAAATGTAATGCCGTTGTAAATACATTTAAAAAATGTTCTATCCTCTAAAGAGCAATTTTTCAGATGGTGGTTGAAATTCCAAAGACACCTCACAAGCTGTTTAATGGTAATTCTTTGCATTAGTCACGTCGAGAAAACAAAGTCGCCCTACATTACAAACGCGCGATATTCCATTTATTTTATAAATCACAATATGATGCCACACCCCGAAACTTTAATCCATAACCTTCCAAACTCAAGCGCCACATTGGGTGTTT
Organism: Augochlorella aurata; assembly: GCA_028455555.1. NCBI lineage: Eukaryota > Metazoa > Arthropoda > Insecta > Hymenoptera > Halictidae > Augochlorella > Augochlorella aurata. The sequence goes on from CM052164.1 coordinate 10,019,115, forward strand.
GTTGAACCGTGTATGAACGAAAACGCGCCACGGATATACAAACGAGGAGACGAACACGTTATAATTCGCATTTAATTTTACTTTTTTTGTCTTCTGCTTGAGTCACTGAGATTACATACCCTAAATCTGAAAACATACGCATTATTATAGATGTTGCTCCTATGCAGTTTTATAGCCTGTTCATAGTGAATCTATGTGCGCGTACATATATGTATTGTACAACAGGTGCATGTGCAACGATTCACATGTGCCAACGTATAAATAAAATACACACATATATATGTGAGTACTATTGCCTGACCTGTTCAATTTCAGATTAATATGTAACACCGTGATATCGAATACTTAAATCGTTTGGTCATGTAGCGATTCTTTTACTGAAGTACATTATGTACTGTATTAATTGTTACTGTATTTATTATTACATACTTTACCTTCAGAGTACTTTAAGTAAATTTTTATTTTTATAGATGAAACTTACAAATGAGATCCATAACTAAAAGCGTATGTGTTGTACGTACATACATATTTGAGGATTTAAGATTACAGTTATGCTAGATTATAGGAATGTTATATTACATACTTAAAGAACAATAGTTTTTATGCGTCTTGCTCCAATCTATGGTAACTATTTAAATTTTCCTTCTAATATCTCAAAAAAATATGAATCATTTGATCCAATTTTAAAAAAGTTATGTATGTCATATATACAAATACATATATACATATTCCGTTTTAAATGGTATGTCAATACTCCTTCCTGTACATACGTTTTGTACATTATATGTATAAATGTTCATGCATAATTTGTGTGTGAATGAACTCTATGAAACACTACATGTATGTGTTATATTGACATTCATATGTGCACATATGTATTACACATTACACTACGTACATATGTATATGCAATACATATACATATATAACTAGACATTTGGGATACGGTATAGTGTAATATCTAACCATGTTGATAATCAGCACGTGATATAAACTGAATTTATTTCTGTTAAGAAGAAAATTATTACAGAATAAAGGATAATCAATTTTTTACAAGTATTCTAATGTAAGTAATGATTTCTGTTTTCTTTTCTTCTATAAATGAAATTTTATAATTATGAATAAAAATATTTAAATTTTGCAGAAATAAAATGAGTTCCGACGATATTCGTCTAAAATTATCTGATATTTTTTTAACTGCCATGGATGCAACAGTAGGATTTACTGTTACAACAATAATAGGCTACTTTTTATATAGAATGATGACTAGATTAAGCAGAAAAAGATTAAAGGAGTCTGAAGAAACAGACGAATCTTCAAGCAATGTGGTAAAGAATATTAGAATAAGATCCAAAGATTAGTTGAGAAATATATATGTTATTCTTTCTTTTGTACAGGTGTTCACTGATGAGTATGATAATTATAAACTCATCTTAGTAATTAGAACAGACTTAAAAATGGGGAAGGGAAAAATTGCAGCACAATGTGCGCATGCTGCTGTTTCTGCATATAAAGCAGCTACAAAATGTCCCAAAATTTTGCAAGCTTGGGAAGAATGTGGGCAAGCAAAAATTACTGTAAAGGTACATATATTACTTAATTGTTAATGTATTTTGCATTGAACTTGTATTAAAGAAGTAAACTTAAAGGTTGACAGTGAAGCTGCTTTAAAAGAAATAGCAAAACAAGCAAGATCTATAGGACTCTTGGCAAATGTAGTACAAGATGCTGGCCACACACAAGTTGCACCTGGAAGTAGAACTGTATGTGCAGTTGGTCCAGGTCCAGCTCCGTTGATAGATAAAGTGACTGGACACTTAAAGTTGTTTTAAAAAATTTCCAAATAAAGGTGTATTACTTCGTATTTGGGTTTTATATTTTTATAAAGACTTTCCAAATCGGTTATTTAAATCTTATTCCATTTACTACCATTAAAACTTTCATCATGTTCTAAATAAGATGTTCTAAATAACGTAAACATAATATTAACAATACTATCATTACAGCATACAAAGTCTTTGATACTAATAGATTTATGACAAGGATGACTGAATGTGGTATTTTTAAGATTTTTCGGATTAGCCTTATTAAAATATCATCGAAGTAATCAGGGCCTACAAATTACTTCACAATAATATTCTGGCAAATACATAGTGTCCAAAAGTTCTAATTTCGAACTCAATGTTAATGACCTGTCATAAATCTCTCCATACAGTAATTGTGCCTCTCTTACTTCGAGTCTGATTTACGCTCATATAAAATGATACCTTGCCACCCTCTACAGTCTTGTAATGATGAGCAGTAACGGCTACGATCTACAAAAGGTGTTACGTATTTTATTTACACCCAATCAACTTACACAAAATTAGATCAGCATGTGCGTGGTACGCTTCGTTCACTATACGCTGCCGGACAGCAACTACGTATAATTATGATATGTTTATAAGTATGGAGAAAGTACAATTTACTGAAATATACTTAAAAATTTTTAATTAATTTTCAGTCTGCAATGCATACCTTTTATTTAGTAGTCACGTTTCCCACATGGGAATATGTGTTTGCATTATTAAATTTCAATACAACATTATTGTACAATTCATCTTAATAATAATATAATACATTTTTGTATTAACAAATATAGGTATAGCATTGGGTGTCGTAGCATTCAGTATTCTCTTAACATTAAATTTTATTAATCATCAATATAAGTAGCTTTAGATGATAACATGTTGATCAATTTTATTCTATAAAAGCGTGCAACAATATTGTATGGGTAGAACAATTTTGTTATAAAGCGAAAAATTAGCATGAATTATGTCCAATCCTGATTTTAATATAATGAAAATTTGTTTCCAATAAAATATCTTTCATTCTTTGGTACCCAGTACTATTATTATCCACATAACATATCATTTGATACTTATAAATATTATATAAATAATCTATACCGGAGGAGGAGGTGCTTTGCGGTGGATTTTGTTAGAGCTAGTAGCACTACATTGTGATTCAGCAATAGACCTACCATCAGCCTCATCCCTTCGACACAATTCTGACTCAGTTTGTATCCAATTTTGACTCTGGTTGTGACTTGTTCGCGTTGATTGAGGTTCTTCGTTTTCAGGAACAGAAGCCACTTCTTCTAGTAATTTTGATAAAGATGGTGCTAATCCTAATCCTAAATTTCGTTCGTGATACACTTCCGAAATTGTAGGTGTTAATTCACGTGTAAGACTTGTAAGAGACGTAGCTACATTCCTTAAATTTTGATTATGCGTTTCTGCAGATGGCGTAGAATCAGATTGTGAGCAAATATCTTCAGTAGCTGTGGGATGACGCGGTTTTCTTGGAGAGTTGGACCCAATTTCAGTTCTAACGCTTAATCTCTCTAAGATAGTTGCTGGTAAAGGTGGTAATGGTTGTTTCCTTAACACAGTCGCATGACCACTATCCCAATCTGTTACTGAACTGCTTGAACTAGATCCAGGTCTTATGCTTTGATCGGGATAAAGATTTCTAATATGCGCTTGATGATTTAAATTGAGTGCCACTGGAGGACTTGGAGTAAAAGCGACATCCGATTCACCTATAAAATAGATCAATTTTTTGTTTTATGCTCACTATGTGTACATGTATTTGAAAAAAATTCGTTTTTACCTCCACCATTTTGACAAGGTTGACGAGATGTAGGAATTTGAACATTCGGTGGTTCCATAGTTTTTCCATCTGGTTCTCCTCGATGTCGAACATAATTTGCAAATGCGCCCCCCAGTCGAGGTCGTTCTATAACATTTTTCTCAGTATGAGCAACAGAAGCTAGGCTCTCCATTGAACTACTGGAATCTAAACTCAAACTTTTAGGTGCTTCTTGGGTATCTAAGAATACGTTTATGAATTAGAATATATTGTTTTAAAGGCACTTATATCATCATATTTAATATAGATTTACCAAATAAAGCAAGAAGAGCTTGGAGAGCAAATTGAACAGCCCTTCGTGATGCTTGCTTTCCTGTTCTTAATATTACTTCTGATTGACCAACTTCCATAAGATCAAAACCTAAACTCGCAAACAATTCATGGGATCCTGAAACTCTCCATACTTGCACTGGTAATGTAACTTCTTGACCTTCTGTTGCACAACTAGCTCTCCGCATTGCTGCAATGACATCTTCTGCAGCCTCAGGTGCCTATAAAATGGAATTTTTCACCATAAGATATAATCATCATTACTTATTACAATATACGTAATATGTATACTGAAAAAGACTTTTATTTCTTACTTGTAACAACCTAGCCAGCGCATGTAAAGATGACGGTCCCAATCCTAATAACGCTTGCAAGCTAGCACTACATCTTGTTAATCTCTCTTCAGGATCACTTTGTGGGAAAAATACAGACGACGGTATTCCGTTCCCAGCAGGCTCAAATCTGAATCCCACTGACATTAAAAGTTCTCGCCATCCTGAGGCTGAACCTACTTTATTTTCGATGCTGCGTTGTGTCGTATACATAGCATTTTTCTGTCCCCGATGTATTCGCTGCAATGATTTTTCTACTAAATGAAGAGTTACACGTAAAGCATCACGGCTTTGTTCAGGACCACCACGCAATAATTCAGCAAGCGCCTGTCCCATTAGAGCGACCTAAACAAATAATTTATTGATAATCATGCGGACTATTCTTAATATTATTCGAAATATTACAGTAGAATGTAATATTTCAATTACATTCAAATAAATTTTATACTTTGTTTGATAATCTCGCATCTCCACCAACAAGTAGCCAACCAGCCCAATTTGCAGGGTGAGCGAAATGCCTTGTATGTTGGACTGTTTGCATTGCTTCTGCTAATGCTCTTGATGCTCTAGCACCTTGCAACATGGCACTATAAAATGCTCGTAACAAAATACTGCCAGCTGTGGGTGGAACAGCCCACATACCAATAAGTATACATTGTGCCCCTGCATTTAATAAAGCTTTAGCTAAATTGTGTACACCATCTGCTGTAGCAGTTGTATTCTCTATGTTATTCCAGCAATGACCACTAGATATTACAACTAATCGTGCAGCTATTCTCAATCTTGCAATATCTGTATAACTTAATAAATATTCTGGTGTTTCAGAAGCCTCTTCGCATTGATCGGCAGTTAATACCAAACTACTGGAATTCCAAAAGACTGGTACTGTCAAGTGTACACATTCTGCATCTGGTAGTGATCTTAAAACAGCCGATCTAGTTGCTTCTGCCCCTATTAATATAAATAAAAAACTGTAAATTCGTTTTGTTATACCCGAATTTAGAAAAGCGAGTGTTTCACATCAAATCTTTCTTTCTAAGCACTTCAATTGAATAAATATATGTAGTACAATATTTAACTTCCTTGAAAATGAATGTTTACTTATTAGCAAGTAATTCATCTCCTATGATATGGTAATATTTACCAGTTAATGCACGGGCTTCTAATAGCTCGGCAACTATTTCAGATTCCGTTTCGGTAGAGGATACACTTTCAGTCCACCCATATTCTTCTCTAAGTTCTTCAGAAAGTATCGGGTTACCTGCAACTAATGCAGCAACCGTGGCGCCTCCCTCTGGCATAGGAGTTTTTGATCGTTTCCTTAAAGCTGCAAGAGATGGTACGACTAATAAGGAAAATCTTTCACACAAGTAATCTTCTCCGGGATTTGATTGTAATGCTGGAAGTGGAGCTAAATATAGCGACTTCTCCACTACCATTATCAGTTCCTTTCTTGCAGGTGGTAAAAGGTCCTCGAACGGAGCCAAAAGTAAATGGTAAAGTACTTGAATTGGCACTGGCGGTTGCCACGTAGGTCCTTTTGATCCCCGTCCCCAGCGAGCACTTCCTGCTCGAGAGCTGACTGAGCCCACACTAAACAGACTACTTAAACTATAAGAGCTAGCATTAAGATGATGTCCTCGTGATGGTATTTTCGCTTCTTCGACAAGTTCACTCGTTTCATCTAGGAGAGCTTCTCGTGCTTGCAAAACTCGTTTTTCTAATCCTACACCATCGTCCAAAGTAGATGAATGAAACCGCAGCAAACCTCGACCAGGAGCTAAGCACCAAGCGTGTAATTCGCATCCTACTTCACTGAAATATTATATTGTGTTTACTGATAGTTCTTAAAAAAAATTATCATTACTGTAGAACGAATATTGCTAAAAACAAATCTACCTATAATACAATATTACTCCACGTTGTCTATCAATAATTTCTGAATAATGCGCAGCGTCGTCCAAACAATTACTTTTAGAACGTCTTGATCTTTCTGCCCAATTTAGAGCTTCTTCGGCTCTGTTTAAATTGATTAACACTTTTTGTAACATTCTATACGTTTCCGATAATAACTCGCACTTATTTGGTTGTCCACAAGTTAGGACAGAAGAAGTTCCGTCTAACGATTCTAACAAATTTGCAGCTTTTTCTAAATGTTCTACAGCAATTGTTGCTTCACCAGCTTCCCAGTGAACAAGACCAAGTCTGTGTCTTAATCTAGCTGCTTCCTCTCTTCTTCCTAAACCTTCAGATAATGACAAGCCAGATTGTAAGTAGCTCAAGGATCGTGATAAGTCACCACACAAATGATGAAGTCGCCCTAAGCTGGAAAAAGCAGCTGCTCTCGCTGGTTGATCTCCAGCTGCTGCTGCAAGACTCAACGACTGTTCTTGTAATCTTATAGCTTCTTCAAATTGTCCTAATGCTTCTTGAGTCACACCTAAATTCGCACAAGCTCTAGCTTGTAATCCAGCTGCATCTAAACTTTCAGCAATCGATAATTCTAACTGGTGATGTCGCAAAGCAGAATTTGGATCATTCATTAATAAATGAACCGCTCCTAACCCACTAGCGGCTTCAGCTTCAGCAGCTTTATCTCCAAGTCCTCTAGCAAGAGCAAGTTGATGTGATAGACAACTTACAGCTTGTTCATGATTACCTAATGCAGCATGTACTCTACCTATAACATTAATTATGATAAATTTGTGGTATGTATAAATGTATTTAAAAAATAGCAGATTATATAGTTCACCTAAATCTCCATAAGCAGCACCTCTTGATTCTGGACTGTCAACTTCATGCGCGGCCACCAATCTTTTTTCAAAGCAAACCAATGCTTCTTGCAAATTTCCAGTCGCTTCTCGAGCTCTACCCAATCCTCGATATGCTCTTTCTTGTTCTCTTATGCTTTTTAACTTTGTAGCAGCTGCCAATTGTTGTTCGTGACACTTAATGGCTTCTTCTGGGTCTCCTAATGCTTCATAACAATCACCTAAATTGCCAAGAGCTCTGGCTTTGTCTAACAAAGCTGTACCCGTAGTCAAAGGTTCTAAAGTTGCTAGTTGTTGTTCAAAATAACCAATTGCATCTTCATAATGTGCCATATTCAGTCTAGCTATCCCTAAATTTCCTATTTAAAGAAGATAGTAATACACTTAAATTGTATAAACTGCTAAATAAAATTGTATAAACTGCTTATGAATAAGCTTGATAACCGTATATAAACTTTACCTAATGCTTGGGCCTCAACCCCTGAATCAGCTAATTCTTTCGATCTTTCTAGCTGTTCTTGATAACACTTAACTGCATGAGTATATTGACCCAATGCCATATGTACTGCACCCAAGTTTCCGTGAGCTCTACACTCACCACGCAAATCCCCAGCTTCTTGTCTTAAAGTCAATTCTTGAGTATGAAATCCTAGAGCTTTATCCAAATTTTTTATCGTCCGATGAGCTATACCTAACGCTCCATAAGCAGCAGCTTCTAGACTCCGATCACCAGCTTGACGGGCTAAATTTAATTGTCGTTGGTGCATTTTTATCGCTTCTTCAGCTTCACCAAGACGCAAGAGACAATCACCAATATTTCCCAACGCTCGGAATTTTCCAGCTAAATGCTTAGTCATATGTGCAATAGCTACATACAAATATATAATATATATTCTGAAATTTTATTGTTTTTATTCGAATAGTACAGTATCTTACCCAAATAATATTTTTGACATTCTAGTGCAGTATCTAAATTTTCAAGAGCTAAATGTGCTAATCCTAAATTACAGTATGCTCTTCCCATTCCAGATTTATCCTGTAAATCCTTAGCTAATGCCAAGTCTTGATCATAATATCTGACAGCTTCACGATGATTGCCTAAACAGTAATGAGCGTAACCAAGAAAGTGACACGCTTTTGCTTCTCCTTCAACATCATGCAACTCTTGGGATAACATAAGGTAATTTTCATAGTATGGAACTGCTTCTTCAAATCTGCCACGAGATGATAAACAGTTAGCAAGATTAAGTAAAGCACATGCTTCACCCGCGGTGTCTTTCAACTCTCGTGCAATAGCTAAATGAGCTCTATAATGCCTTAACGCTGCCTCATGACCTTGTACAGCTTGATATGCTACTGCTAAATTCCCATGTGTACTAGCTTCTGAACTACGATCATTGACCTACATTAAATCGTAAAAAAGATTTTTTATACAAGTTAGATATACAAATATTATTTTTTATTAAATACGTTATATAATTGACCTCTTTACTTATTGTTAATTCCTGTTTATGATATTTAATAGCCTGTTCGTAATATCCTAATGCATTATAAGCGTTTCCGATGTTTCCATATGCTCTGCCCATGCCAGCTTTATCTCCCAACGATCTAGCAATTCCTAAATGAGCTTGATGCAATTTAAGTGCAGCTTCATGTTCACCAAGTAATTGATACACTATGCCTAAATTGCTGCATGCTCGTCCTTCAGCTACTTTGTCTTTTGTAGCTAATGCAACGTCAAGTTGTCTCTGGTGCCACAGCTTGGCTTGTGCCAGATCGCCTAAATAAGGATATATTTGAAAGAAATTTTACAATAAGATTCATTTCTTCGCCGGTTTCCTCATTAGTTTTCGTTCCGAATAAGTTTTTCACCTGCACATCTTGCAGCATGACCCAATCCAGCATATGCTCTCATTTCTATTGCTCTATCGCCGAGTTCTTGAGCTATTCTTAGAACATTTTCGTGATAAGCCATTGCTTGACCAAAATTTCTTCTATAGTGATGAGATGATCCCAAGTTACTAAAAGCTCTTGCTTCCTCTACGCGATCTCCTAGTCGTCTTGCTATTCTCAAATGCTGGGTGTGACAATCAACAGCACTTTCAAATTCTCCCATCGCTAAATAAACTGCTCCCACGTTACCTATTTCCCGTGCTTCCTGAAGTCGATCTCCCATTTGTTTAACCAATTGTACACATTGCTTATGGGAAGCAAGCGCATTCGGTAAATCACCAATAGCTGTATAAACGTGACCTAAGCTCGTTAAAGCAGAAGCTGCAGCTTGAGTGTCTTTGCACTTCATAGCTAAAACCAATTGATACCTATGCGCTGTTAAAGCTTCTTTGAAACTACCTTTACTAAAATATGCAGAGCCCAAATTTCCATGAGCTCGACATTCACCCTGCGTATCACCTAAAGATCGTGCCACTCCTAAAAGTATTTACACTCACAAGTTAAGAAAAAAAATTCTATTATATATTCAGATCTGCTATTATATTAAGTGCTTACCTAAGTCTTGTTGCATATAATTTATCGCTTTATCCAAAGAATTTAATGCCCAGTATGCACTGGATAAAGCCGAAAATACAGAACCCCTTAATTTTAAACTACACGAACCAATGGTCAGTGCAGCTTCCAATACACCAGCTGCAGCTTTATACTGTCCTGCCCCAAGAAGTTCTTGACCAACAACAGAAATAACAACAAAAGGAGATTCATCAAGTTTCATTGCACGCAGTTGTTGAAAAGTTGGTTCCAATGTTGCACGCAGTGGAGATTTTAAAGATGCCTCTACCAAACCAGACAATAATTGACAACTAGAAGGATCATGTGCCAGACCTGTACTGAAAGCCACGAGGGCCTCTCCATGCCTTCCTAAACATTGTAAAGCTACTCCTTGACGATAATATGCCTAAATGAAAGAAACGATTTAATCTATTGTTTACAAACAGTGAAAAAAATTTTAAAATATACCTTCGGCCACTGAGGACTAAGTTCGGTAGCTCTAACTGCATCCTGAAGAGCAAGTGCAAATAAACCCATTTTGAGTCGTGCTGCTGATCTATTTGAATACAGCACATGACTAAGAGGATCCAAAGCAAGAGCTTCTGTGTATAAGCTTGCAGCAAGTGCATAATCACCATTTTGACAAGCTGCATTGCTACGACAGACTGTCTCTAAAAATAGAGACCGCGATCCAGCTGCCAAAGCCGACGTACCTTCGGGCTCCACCTTAAACATTCGTAATAGTTTTAGATTTATAGTAGAGAAACATATAACAATGTCTTGTAATATTATGTCAGACTGTTATAAATAAGTGATAGTAATTAACATAAGAATATTACTAGAAAATTTTAAAAATAATCACTGTATATGTAGCATAGGATGAAGATGTAACTTGTATGCCTCAAATAATTTTTACATTATGCATTTTAGGAAATATTGTTAAATATAAAAGTTGATATGCCATCACTTGACTTCTTTAAAACCATGTAAAACTATGTAAAAGATGTAATGTATAAGTTATTTGAGACGTGTAAGTAACATGACTCACCCTGCATAAAATATAATTCGAATATTTTTTTAATAAATAAGAAGATAGATGTACTAAAACTCATACAATTTTTTTTTGTTAAATAATATAACAACAGTAGTACCTGTTGCGACATATATGTAGTATAAAGAATCGTATTGTTACCTCAGAGATATCCCTATGAGACATTGTTTAAGACGAGCAGGTAGCATCCTTCTGCATGAGCATTATCTGCGGCGAGGGAGCTCAATTAGATAAGGCCACACATTTTAGAATATAAGGCTTTTTCTAGGACTTCCAACACTACTTCCTTTTCCTCACTCACATTTATTTTTCACGCACTACTAGTTTCAAATTTTGACGACATTAATCGACTAAACATTGACATTAATTATTTTGTCCTAATAATCGGAGTATTTGCTACGATGAGTGAATTGGTTCGATTAATAAAAAGGGAGGGAGGAAGGCGTCTTAGGGGGGCACCCACTGCATTCCTCAGGCACAGCCATCTTGGAATGTGACCTCAGGTCCCCCCTTAGGCCCAGAGTGGGGCCGGCACTGTCTACTTCTCTACTCTTCGCATATTGGGCCTTACGTGGATATACTATAAAGATATACATATATACTTCATATGCTACCACAAGTAGTACATATACCCGTATAGAAATGAGGAATTTGCCTATTTAATATAAACATACGGAAATTTAAAACATATGTAATTTTCTTATACAATTGTATATAATACATTTTTAAATAATGTATGATGCACAATGCACAGGTACTGGACGGTTATGAAATGATAATATGATACGCATATGTATATGTTTACACTGAGATAAAACTAGACATAATAGTGTATTAATTTGAATCTTAGAGTATAACAAAGTAAAACTAATGAGTATATTCTTTATATATGTTAGAAACATATTTTATTGAACAATTTACAAAAATAACATTTGTAAAAGATAACAAAGTCGTTTTTTAATCACCTTTATATACAGAAGTGTAAACGGATTTTCATATACAGTTATTTATATTCTAGATTTGTACTTTGAAAATCAATTTTTTGACACACAAATTATGTAAAATACTATGAGTTACTGACGTGTTAATTATGGACATAATAAAATAGACGTTCTGTATATTCTATAATACTATGAGGTCTCTATTTTTAAGGAACTTCTATAAATTCATCTATTTCAATACCATAGCTGCTACAGCAAAATTTCAATATTCATCAAATTCTTTAATAAATACAAGAATCTGAGCGAAGATCACCATATTTAAAAAACTATATACCTTTCTTACTTTATACACATATGTTTAAACTGCATCATATTACATCTCATTATTAAAAACTGATTTATAAAAATTTTCACTAAGCTTGTATATTTTTTCACATCTATTGCAGTTTTATTTAAACTCTATTATTGTTTACATAATAGTCGTTGAAAAAAATAATAAAAAATCAATCTATTTCTTTTCGCTCAGCCATTAAACATCACTTTATTTTGTACTAATCTGTACACCGCTATATCTTGGAATAGATGATATACATAACTTATGTATACCATGTACAAATCGTTATCAAAATATGAACATTTATTCGAACATTCGAATATGTAGGAATGTTTTATGTTTAATAATATATTAAATCAGATTATAAAACTGATGCAACACCAGCAAACAAATTTGTAACTAAAATTGTATTATCTGTGAATCAAATCCATATAGAATTTTCTCTATTAGCTATATAAATTATATATTAAATAAAAATTTGTCTTAGAAAAATATATATTATATAACGGAATTTCTATGTAACTGTAGCTTTCAATATTTTGATCAATTGATATTGAAATGCCCTCAATATAATCCATTATTTTATTAAAATTTTTGTCGACTAAAATATCTAATGTGATAGTATGTTAATATATCAAAGTTTAAATAAATATAGTTTTAGAATATACCTTTATATATATATTATACAAATATAAAATGTATGTATATATGAAAGCTATATTTGCACGAATGCCTCTAATTATATACTTAGAAACATATAGTAACTCTCATGGCCAAACTTTGCTGAAAAGTTCCATAAAGGAATCATATATCATAAATGTAATGCCAACATCTAAACATACTCTACTTAATCTAGGAAGAGTTCCTTTGTAAAATGCAGTTGGTCCTTCATTCTTCCATATTTGAATTATACAATCGACAGTGCTTTTATATTTTGCAGCATCCAAACCCTATAAAATTAATGATATTGAATAATCATTTTTAATGAAACAATGTCATTATTTCATAATAACTACAAAAATCAAAATCCATACCTGCATTCTAGTCTTAACAACATCAAGAGGAGTATTTCCAAAGACTGACGCTGCACCAGCACATGCACCAAATCCACCAATAACCAATTTTGGTATAGATGCATCTTTATTGTCACCCTTATACCATTCCTTTAAACTGTTCATAACACAAAACCTGATAGCTTGATTCGATCCTTGCTTTAAGATTGTGGGTGTTACACCTTGATATATACCTCTGAATCCTAAATAACAATATTATATATGATATTTAAGTTACATAACATTTTTTACACAAGACTTTTAAGTTACATAATTTTTAAACTTATAATTTAGAACTTTATATCTCGTGCTTGTATTTCCCATTATCACATAGACATTATGTAATAAGATACTGCTGAATATATAGCAGTTACTGTACTCAGTAAGCATGCTATGTTACCACATGAGTGCAATAAGAACTGTGCGTAATATAACTTGACCTCTTTCTAAGGGCAATTAAGATGACTATGCATGCAATTCAAGACAAATGTATTCCTTTTGTCCTCAGACAAAAAAGAAATAATTAAGATTTTAGTTTTTATTTCCTTGTATTAAATTATAATCTATATCAAATCATTGATATAATGTTTATTATATTTAAATTCAAATATTCTTACTATATGTCATAGCACTCACCATATTCTTTAATAATCATTCTTACTCCATGGAGAAATCCCTTGTATTTTGGATTAGGAGATCGTTGATCATTAATAAATTTAACTTTAATTGTCTCCATTGGAGTAACTGCAAGGACAGCTTCAGATGCACCAGCACATAATCCTGCTAAAAAGCTGGTTTGAGTAGTAAGTCTGCCATTTTCATCCACTAACAATCCCTTCATTGTTTCAAAAGAACCAAAACGTACTGCCGATTTAGGTATTGAACCATAAACTAAGATGGCAAGACCTCTATAAAGGCCAAAAATTCCATGAGTTTTTACAGTTTTTGTTACACAATCCCATATTCCTGAATATTGTTTGCCTGCCCCAGCTTTTCCATCAAGTTGCAATTGGGTTTTCACATATTCTGTTGGATACGTAATACATATTTCTATACCTCCAGTAATTCCACCTAGAAAAAATCCGAAATTATAGTATAATTTTATCAATACTTCGTTTGATTTTCCTTAACAATTCTTTTACACACTTTATTGTGGAGGAGAGTCCCCTAATAATCATTATTCAATATAAGTATGTGAAATACATATAACATGTATAAAACTATAAGAATGTCGAAATGTGCATCATGTAATAAAAAATACGTTTACTGTGCCTTTTCAAGGTTAAACATTTCTCAACCTTTGAAACTATCACGCGTTAAACACGCTGACTCAAAGTTCATTTATCTCTCTCCCTCTATTAGCATTACGCATTTGTACATCTCTTTCAACCTCAGTTAAGGTGTTTACACTTTACCGTTCTATTTTGACAAGTGGTAAAGGATAGCGAGTACGCGACATTAACAGGTTGTCTAATTTAAGTGTTGTTAAAATAAAAAATGAAATAATATACCAGCTATTATTCCCTTTAAGCTGTCACCGGCAGGTGCTCCAAATCCAGAATCTTTAAGCCAAGGCCTACTGGGGAAAGGATTATTAAATCTTGAATTTCTGTTTGATTCTTGTAACGATCGGCGTATTGTAGAATGGAAATCCATTTTCCAGATTTTGATCTGTGTGTCCGTTGCCTCGTTCCGTTAGCCGTCGATTCTGAACTGAGTCGATTAATATTCGTCTGCTTCGATACGCGTACCAATGTTCCCCTTCCTCAAAAAATTTCTTTTACTCGGGAGATATTCGCCAAACATAGTAAATAAAATATAAGTAACATTGCAGTAATAAAAATATTCGAAGGGTCCATAATAGACGAAACGAAATAGCATTCGTAGTTTTCTAATTTATGTAAATATTGTTCGCGTCTCTTATTTGTATAATAAAAGTATTTATTTTTTATTATTTAATTAATTTAATTATAAAAATAATTTTCTCTTTTCAGTTTTTGAACAACAGTTGTTTTTATTATTGGATTCTTTTTTAATTATTATTAAAGTCATACTTCTTCTGCAACTGAATTTCTTTGTGTAAACAAATGAAAGTATTTTATATTTAAATGCGGATATAATTGAATATTTGAGAAAAAATAAAATTTATATAAAATTGCGGCTCCCTTTAATAAAATTTGTTTAAATTTTATTTAATTTTGGTAAATCACTTTAACATTGACAGATTGATAGAAATTATCAAATCTCTTATCATCATTCTATCTCATTGTACTATCAGAGCGTGGCTTATATTTCGTAAGCAGTTGGAGTATAGTACACTATTAGGAATGTTCCTACTTCCCATATTACGTAACAGTAACAACGATTATAGCTATGTAAATAAATATTAACAAAATAAAGAATCATTTAGAGACATGAAAATGTTGTAATGGAAAATCATAGACATACTGTAGTAACGATGTAATCCCTGGGGAACATGATTTGAAAAGTATTAGTCAATTGTATTTTTATTTTAGTAAATATATAAATATTTATTAGAATGAGCTTTATTTGCTTTCTAATTGTTAACATAATTATAGTATATATACAATTTTATAAAAGTCTTAAAATTGGCAAAAAGAAAAAAGTCTTGAGTAAAACTACTTGTAATTTACATGTTTTACCATCCAGGTGTTGTATTTGCTAAACGTCTCATACGTCTGAAATTAAAACAAACATTAGAATTAAGTGTTATTTTTCACATGCAAATATAGCATTATATTGCTTACCTCGTATTTCGATCTTGGTCGCGTATTTTTTTCTCCATTTCCGCATCTGTTAATGTTTCTAAAAATGGAGCCCATTGATCAGCTTCTGAAGGAGGTCTGAAAGGTACTTCCACAGTAGGTAAAGGGGCTTCAGAAAATGCGTATGTCCTTTGGTGCCACGACAATTGTCCTCGAACACTGAGGAAAAAATTGATTTCTATTTAGTTGAACAACACTAGTTTCTTTAAAAATGTATAAATATGTATTATGAATACAAACCTATATGCAATGGCAGTAACAAATTCTCCACCAAGTCCTAATTCTGCGCAAAGTTTCATTGCAAATTTTTCAGGATTGTTTTCTTTTTCGGACATATCCCATTCTACTTGATCTACTAAAGATGTATTGCCTACGTGTATATTTAACTTAATTATTACTCGTTGATCACATTGATCTTCAAGGATTGTTTCCTGCGGGAAAGCTTCTATTTGCTGTCTTATAGCCTGTGCAATAGCTGGTACAAAAGTGAGAGGATTTAAATCTAAATCATCGCATAATACTTCTGCAAATTGTTCTGGTGTTATAAGACTCTCTAGAAAAAAATATAACCTTTTAACATGTGCATTCGAAAAATTACTATAGATATTTTGATAATGTAAATAAATTGTAATTTACTAGATTAAATATAATTTTCTAGATAATGTAAATAAATATACCATTTTTATTCCATGTAAATGTGTCCCTCAATTTTTGACCTTCAATTTCCATATCTAAACGAATTGGAACTAACATTTCTTGTTGTGCTGCATTTTCTAGGTTTGCTGATGGATCTGTATCATCAAAACTGAAAAAAATAATTCGTAATTATGAAGACAACATATTATTTAAAGTGTTATAATATAAAACATTAATTACGAAATATGCAGATCTACAAGACTTACCATAAGGGAAATGTTCTAACTTTCTTATTGTGTACTCTATTTCGATTAATTGGTGTCGCTTGAGGCACAGCATCTAGGTGTGAACTGTTTGGTAAACTAGGCACCCATGGCATTGATTTCTTTGATTTCCCTTCTCTAGGAGCTGGCGGTTCTGTTGAATGTACTGATACTGCTTTATACTTATCATCATTGCCTTCAATAATGTCTTCAACTTCACTGGCTCTTAAGAGAGACACACTGGATGCAAGTACATGCTGACTTAGACCAAGTTCGACTAGTTTTTTTCGTTCGTCATTTGTGATGGATCTTCTGAACATTCCTGGGTATCGTTTATACAATGACCCACGAAACAGACGCAGATAATTGCCAACTTCTGATCCAATACAGTAATATTCTCCATTTTCTTCAACTTGAAAACTTATAGGTTTATCACCGTATGTACGTAAAGCCATATTTTTATGTCCTATGAAAGCATGCAATGTTAATTTAAATATATTAAACAGAATATGAAAACTAATTTATGTATAAAATGGCATATCTTAACAAAAATAAAATGCTACATTATGAAAAAAAGATACAAAAACAATTTATTCGATTAATTAGAATGTTTGAACAGTTTTAGCCTTTTGGGCAGATACAGAGTTCAAATGGACCTGTGTTTATAAACAGCCAAATATTGACAGTCCTTTGGAGCTATTGGACCGACTATAGCTAGATAATATATTTGCATCGATAATGATAAACAATGCGATAAAAGTGTAATAAATGTCTAAAACACGTTTGTAATATACACAAAATAAATGAAACAAGTATTTTATGCGTTAATTGTAACAAAAACAAAGAAATATTTTGTATATCCTATAAATACTTTAATTTATTTTTAATTATTAAATAATAATACTATGCTTTCAATTAAATATTCTATAAAAGTCTCATTTTCAATCATAAAAATATTAACTTTTTCGGGTTCGAATGAATCCTGTATTCGCCGCTTGGTAAAATTCATTGTGAAAGGATTAATATTGGCATAAACGCAGTATAAAATATTTTATGTACACTTCAAAGCATACACTTATTTTTCCGTTCCAACAAAGAATATTATTTATAAATCTATGTACACTCCTACTGGATATTTATATAAGACAAACTTACCTCTAAATCGAAATAATCAATTGTTTGAATATTTTGTTGACTATTGTTTAGTCGGTGTTCATTAAATAAAGTACATACGAAAGACTTTATATGTAGGGAGTCTCGACTTTTTGACTGCCACCTATGCTAGTTGCAAATTTGGACGAACTAAAATTCAAAATGGCGATTCAGAAGCGGTAATTTAAATTCTGGATTCTAGAGCCAGAATGTATTAAGCATGTATTGAATACACCTTTTTCGAAAATAGTTATATACACTATCATACAAATTAAAGAAAGCAAAATAATGGTGTACATAACCTAATTTCGAAAAATATTTACTTAATACACTAGAATACTGGAGAAAGGAAGATAATCAAAATTAAAAATTAATATGGGAGAAAAATTTTTTATTTTATATTTTATAGTGGTATACAGTAAACAATGCATTCCTTATGAAGTATATACATACACATGCTTATTAAATTGATTTTTCTACTCCGATGTCTTTGCTGCCCCTGATTCCGACGTTGTAGCTGTTCCTGGCTTCGATGTCCTCGCTGCTTAGATTGTCGATAATAGGATGGATCAATCTAAAAGAAACTAAAACAAAAATAGATGTACTGTAAATATTATTATAAAGATATAAGAGACTATGGGAAATAAAAATAGGTGTGGCTTACTGCTTATGTCCAGTACATATGTATATCTGCTTGTGGTTTCCCTTGGCTTCACTCAGAATAGTGGCATTATGTCGGCACATGGTCTACCCCAATCCATCAAATGCGCATACGGATGGGCAGCCATATTGAATTTTAGTTCGTACAGTTTGTAACTACAGTATATACGTATTCGTTTTTATAGGAAACTGTACATTATTTTGTACATAAAATCATTACATAAAGTACGTAGAATATTTCTGTATAGGTTATAACAATTAGTTATTTATAAAAAACATCCTATAAACAAAACTAGAAAAAATTAAAAACTCGGGCCCATGTTGGAGAGACATTCGGAGGGGAGATGCCTCGATTCACGGACATTCGGAGGGAAGTGTTTCGATTTGACAGCATTCGCTGTAACGAGCCTACGCGTTTGACGGACAATGTGAAGGAACACTTTACTGTATTTTTTCATCAACCCTGGAATTTGAAGAGATTTTGGAAATAGAGAAAAACAATAACCGTAGGCCACGATACTAGACAATTCCAAGGGTGATATGGAACAAAACAATTTAATGTAGAATATAATTTTGAACTTATCTAATTAACATACGCCTAATTATGCATAATATCAATGCAGCTTTTTAATGCACAGTTACTATTAATATGTATAACAACGTATTTTGTCTTTTATAGTCATAGCAATAATGGAATAAAATTACTTACGCATTAAGTATTAAATAAATAAATGTAATTGAAATTATATCGTGCTTGATTTTATTTTAATCAGAAATATTTGTCTGAACTATATTATGTTTGTTCTCATTTTAATCAGAAAACTATCAGCAATATGTGTACCAAAAATTCAGTTTTAAAATGTCAAAATTAAAGAACTTATGTCATTGTATTATGAGTTGTCTTCCAAGAATTGGAGTCAAAGGAGCCGCGTTGCGAGTCGCAAAGTACGCTCAACTGACTCCGATGAACCTTAGCATCAGCGTAGCAACAAAATCAATAAACCACATAAGCGTAGAACTGTCGCAGGGAAACCCACAACAGAGCAAAACTTGAACGTGGGGAAGTTTAACTGTACATTGTACTTTCAAGTCGAATATTGCGCCGCGTATTTCAGATGGAGCGCCATGTGTACGGATGCTCGAAAATAATAAGACTGCAAGTACATTAAAGTGAGACGGCTAGGTTTCCCGTCTATGTGAATTATTTCACATGTGGTTATGCTAATGTCGTGCTCTCTTCTTGAATTGAGAGATTACATGTTAAACCATAATATGATCTAACAATATTATAGTTTAACATGTAATGAGAGGTCACCACCTCTCGTCCGTCCATATATTCTTAGGTCCATGGTAAAGTGCAAATGCAACTTAAGAAAAAGTTATTTGGACTTAAATCATATAATGAATACCATATGTTTTTTTAGAACATACTGCATACACGTATGTATGTACACATATGGCAGTATATAAACTACATAATTATTGAGTTCTGAAACTAGGTAATTTGTATTTTGTTGCTTAGAGTAAAATTGTACTTTCACCCTAGGTATCTCTATTAGGAATTCCCTATCTATCCGGACAAACGCATTGGATTGGATGCAGGCCCATGATTGGATGTAAGAAAACGCGACATCATACATACACCCATATATAGATTTAACATGAGCTGGATCGGCGGATGTGTATGTATAGATCCATTGGAGTGTTTCAGAGTATTTCAAGAGTGTTTAGTCTTTAGTCTTTAGTCCATGGTTGAGGGGCGTTTTGCTTCAGGAGCTGTCAATGTTCTGTCAACCAATAATTTTTTACAATTGTCCATTCTTTCACACTATCGACATACTTGCAATTGAGGTACTTGTAAATTATGCTACTGTTTTGTCTTTTCAACTCCAGTAAATTTTAGAAAGTGAAACTTAATTCTACAGTCAGTGTGTAAAAAGTGTGTACATATTGGCTTCTTTGACTATACATCTGTATTATATTATATTCTAATCATCTCTATTCTTATTACACATAAGATCTTCAAAGATATTTTTATTTGTTATTACAATACAGTAATTTATCTTATTTCACAATCCGGTTAGAGTTAGTAGAATGATACTATATATGTTGAACATTGATCCAATCATGGTTTGCTATATTGAAACCTTATTTAATTTTGCTACACTCTTGCAGTCACAATATGTACTTCTACCTTTTTCAGATTGTATACTTGATCTCTTGCATTACAAATTTGTAAAATAATTCAAAATGACAGATTCAAAGTATTTTACCACTACAAAAAAGGGTGAAATATTTGAACTTAAGTCAGAATTAAATAATGAGAAGAAGGAGAAAAAGAAGGAAGCTGTGAAAAAGGTATCTTAATTTTTATTAATAAAGTGTTTGAAGTAGTATATGTTAAGCATGAAATAACAGTCTAATAATTTATAATTGGTTCCATTGTATTCACTCTTATACAAGTACTTCATTAATATTTAATAAACAGTCTCGTGCAGCTAAAAGGTAATATACTTTTCTAAATGAGGTAAGCCATAGAAACAATATTATAAGTTTCTCCCTAATACCTTTTCAATTAATATGTCTGATCTCTAATATAGCTACTTTAATTGCAATATTATCATTATCACTATAAATTTAAAAAGATGAAATCTACAAATTTATTTCATACAATGTAAATGAAAAAATGATTAGAAATCATTAATTAAAATTGATAATTCAAGATATTTATGTTTGTTTACTATATATGTTTTGTAAATTTTTTATGTAACTCATTTTATTGATATTAATTATATTATGCAAATTACTATTACTATTTTTTCAATTATTATACCATCATTATTTTTGTCATTATTTTCATATTTAGTAGTTATCGTTCTTGTTATCGTTATTACTACTACTATAATTATGATCTTTGTGTCTGACAAAGTAAATTCATCAATTATTAATAAATTTGGGGTAATATTAATTATGTTTAGGTGATTGCTTCCATGACTGTGGGTAAAGATGTATCAGCACTCTTCCCAGATGTAGTCAACTGTATGCAGACAGACAATTTGGAACTCAAAAAGCTGGTGTATTTGTACCTGATGAATTATGCCAAAAGTCAACCAGACATGGCAATCATGGCTGTCAACACATTTGTTAAGGTAATGTAACATAGAAGCTCAATAAATGCTTATCATGTTTTATTAATGCACTTTTACCCTCTATATATTTTAATAACACTTGGATGATGTTGAGAATCTCTGTCTGCAAGGAGGCAAGCTGGAAAAAAGTTTTTGTAGAAACTTCCTTAAGTTACATGTTTTTTTTTTTTAAATAAATTTCATATTAATTTTACAGCCTGCCTCACATCATGTACAGACCGTGCTTTGCAAATTAAATCAGTTTGCACAGAGCTGTCTGCGTTCTGAGACGGAATGTACCTTTTGTTCTCTCTAAATGAACTGCTTATTTTTCAAAGGGCACGAGACTGGAATTTGGCTAAATAAAGTATAATTCATGTTATCCCATATTTAATATTGTAAAGTAATTTATTAATAGTTTTCGTTAGTCTGTCATCATTGTGTTGTGTTACTGCCACCAAATTCCAGTATCTCTTTTTAGTTTAATTCAGCATCAGAAATAGGAATGGAATTATGACAGCTGTAACATTTAGCAGAATAATTAAGGAAGCGTGTAAAGAACTCAATAATATATGTGTTAGTACCTTAATATTAATGCACTAGTATATTTTGGGCTATTTCTCAAAATGGAGCATGAAACTTTTTCTACAAGTTATAGAAATGTTACATACCTACAATTAAAAAGCTTGTAGAAATATGTACAATAATGATGCAGATATCTATGCTGAAAATAAAGGTATAATTGGTTCTCAACAAAATATGTTTGAAAGAGCCTCAGCAGTAGAAAAGATTTATTCCTTAATCATAGTGTCTAATGTGTAAACAGCATGAACAAACCAATTCCTTAAATGTTCATTTCATATATGTATGACTGCATTATACAATAAATTGCTGCTTGTATGCAGTGCAT
Organism: Augochlorella aurata; assembly: GCA_028455555.1. Classification (NCBI taxonomy): domain Eukaryota; kingdom Metazoa; phylum Arthropoda; class Insecta; order Hymenoptera; family Halictidae; genus Augochlorella; species Augochlorella aurata. Next base: position 10,041,599 of record CM052164.1, read on the forward strand.
ATTTACACTATTTGCACGCAAAGTGTTTTATTTTTCTCAGAACTTTAGTGTTAATTAAGTGTAATCAATGTTCAAATTAATATTTCTCAATGCAATTATCATAAACATATAGATGTACATTTTTTAATGTTTAAATAGATAACATGTAACATATTTTTATGTGCATGATACTAAATTTAATGTGAAACTTGCAACTTAATTTTCATTTGTAAATTATCATGAAGAACAAAACAAGCATAAATTGAGAAATTAAAAGGAAAATCTCGTGCTCTTTAAAAAATAATCAGTTCTGCATCACATAACATTAAATGGTTGATAAGTATAATATTTAATCATTAATCAAAATGGTGACGGTGACCAATTTGACCTTTTTCGTTCTGACACGCAAAAGGAGCAAGCGACATCTCCGATGACAAAGGTACCATACCACTTTCTACTTCGTTAAAATTCATGGGTTGAGATACATAGCCACTGCTGTGACTAGACTTGAATCCCTGGCTTGCCCGATTTTTGCGCAGGATTGCGAGGACCCAAATCCACTGATTCGCGCGTTAGCAGTTCGCACAATGGGATGTATACGCGTGGACAAGATTACAGAGTACCTCTGTGAGCCACTGCGAAAATGTCTGAAGGATGAGGATCCATATGTTCGTAAGACCGCAGCTGTATGTGTGGCCAAGCTTTATGATATTAATGCAGCTTTAGTCGAGGATCAAGGGTTTTTGGATCAGTTGAAAGATCTCCTCTCAGACAGCAATCCCATGGTAAATATAAATATCTTAAATTTTTATGTTAGCTACATGTTTATGTGAAATATTATTCTTATCCTTTTTTTTAATTGCATCAGGTTGTTGCAAACGCAGTAGCTGCTCTTTCTGAAATCAATGAAGCAAGTCCAAGTGGCCAACCTTTAGTTGAAATGAATGCACAGACCATTAACAAATTATTGACAGCTCTTAATGAATGTACAGAATGGGGACAGGTTTTCATTTTGGATTCACTAGCAAATTATTCACCGAAAGATGAGCGAGAAGCGCAGAGCATCTGCGAACGAATTACTCCACGTTTAGCTCATGCTAATGCTGCAGTTGTTCTATCTGCTGTTAAGGTTGTGTATCAAATATAACTTCGTTTTTAACGTAATCTTGTATAACTTTGGCCACACATTTAAAAATTAAATCTTTTCATATTTAGGTATTAATGAAATTAATGGAAATGCTACAATCAGAATCTGACTTTGTTGGCACCTTAACTAAGAAATTAGCGCCACCACTTGTAACTTTACTTAGCTCTGAACCGGAAGTTCAATACGTAGCATTAAGAAATATAAATCTTATTGTACAAAAACGCCCAGACATTTTGAAGCACGAAATGAAGGTTTTCTTTGTGAAATACAACGACCCAATTTATGTGAAACTTGAAAAGTTGGATATCATGATTCGCTTAGCATCTCAAGCTAATATAGCGCAAGTTTTATCTGAATTGAAAGAGTATGCTACAGAAGTTGATGTAGACTTTGTACGTAAAGCTGTGAGAGCTATCGGTCGTTGCGCGATCAAAGTTGAACCTTCTGCTGAACGATGCGTTGCAACGCTACTCGATTTAATTCAGACGAAAGTAAATTATGTCGTCCAAGAAGCAATTGTTGTTATAAAAGACATTTTTCGAAAATACCCAAATAAATATGAAAGTATTATATCAACTCTTTGTGAAAATTTGGACACATTAGATGAACCAGAGGCACGTGCTTCTATGATATGGATCATTGGAGAATACGCAGATCGAATTGACAATGCAGATGAACTTCTTGATAGCTTCTTAGAAGGATTTCACGACGAAAATACACAAGTACAGTTGCAGTTACTTACAGCAATTGTTAAACTGTTCCTTAAGAAACCTACGGGTACCCAAGAATTGGTTCAACAAGTTCTTAGTTTAGCAACACAAGATTCTGATAATCCAGATTTAAGAGACCGAGGATTTATCTATTGGCGATTACTTAGTACTGATCCAGCAGCTGCCAAGGAAGTTGTGCTTGCTGAGAAACCACTAATTTCGGAAGAAACAGATCTGTTAGAACCAACATTATTAGACGAGTTAATATGCCATATTTCAAGCTTGGCATCAGTGTATCATAAACCACCTACTGCTTTCGTTGAGGGTAGATCAGCTGGTGCTAGAAAATCATTACCAGCTAGAAGTAATTCGAACGAAGATTCCGGACAACATGCAGCACAGCTTCATGCTCAAGTTATTCCTGCTCAGGATTCTTTAATAGGTGATCTGCTTAGTATGGATATTGGTAAGTTTTTCTTAATTATTGCGTCGATATTTTTATTGATTATATAAACTATACCTTATATTATCTTTTATAGGTGGACCATCCATGGTTAGCTCAACACCAACTCCTCAAGCAGGTATGGACTTCATGGGAGGCGCTATAGATGTTCTATTGTGTGGTACTGAAACGACAAATAATGCCCCGGTAGTGTCTCAAAGTACTACCGGGCTTCTTGGTGACATATTTGGTTTTAATCAAGGACCTACTTCCTACATATTACCTAAAGTTTATTGGTTACCTGCAGAAAAGGGCAAAGGACTTGACATATGGGGAACATTCTCAAGAAAGTAAGTAGACTCAAACTGGTTTTTGTCTCCAGATTCGAATTTAAACCTCATTATAAACTACATAAATTAAGATATCTTCAAAATAATATATTCTTCCAAACAGGAATGGACAGATTAGTATGGATATGACATTTACAAATAAAGCAATGCAACCAATGGGAGGTTTTGCAATACAATTGAATAAAAATAGTTTCGGTTTAACACCTGCTGCACCACTTCAAGTACCGAGTCCTTTAAATCCTGGAGCTAGCGTAGAAACTAACATAATTTTATCTACAGCTGGTGCAGTGCAACGTATGGAACCATTGAATAATCTTCAAGTTGCAATAAAGAATAATATCGATATATTTTATTTTGCTTGTATTGTACCTATGAATGCATATTTCACGGAAGATGGACAATTAGATAAAAGAGTATTCCTTAGTACATGGAAAGATATACCAGCCCAAAATGAGGTATTTATTGCTTTCTTAAAATTACAATTAAATTTATTATCGAGCGTCGTATAAAATAATTTATAAAATTCATATAGGTTCAGTATACATTAAAAGGAGTAATGTTGACAGCAGATCAAGTTGTCCAGAAAATGCAACAGAATAATGTATTTACAATAGCCAAGAGAAATGTAGAAGGTCAAGATATGTTGTACCAATCGCTTAAATTGACAAACAATGTTTGGGTATTAAATGAATTGAAAATTCAGCCGGGAAATCCTGATGTTACCGTAAGCTTGAATTTAAATTCAATGTTTATTATTATTTTTCAATGTTTTTAATTATTTTTCTTCATTGCAGTTATCTCTGAAATCACGTTCTGTGGAAGTTGCAGCAGGCGTATTCCAAGCATATAATGCAATTTTGCATGCATAAGTAGCAAATTAAGTCGTTTAAAATTAAATTTATTCAAATTATCACATTTCGCAATCATAATGTCTGATAATTTGTTTAACGTAAAATTATGTATTGTGCATATTATTTATCTCATTGAAAGTTACTCAAACCATTTGTTTATATATTATCATAAACAAACAAATTTAAAATATTGTTAAATTTATCATAGAAAACTTGAATGTAAAATTGAAATAAAGACAAAATACGTTAATGTTATTTGTACATTCATTAAGTACTTAGAAGTATAAAAATTTACTTTTTAATTTAGTAATGTAGAAATCAAAATTTTTTCCTTACATAAGATTATGCAAGAACTATAAAGATAGGATACAATATACTAGAAAACAATAAATATTCAGTAGTTGTGTTTATTCCTTGAATATAAAGAGAAATGTATACATTATGTTGTCTTAACCATTGTTACATTAGCACTGGACCTTTCTTCTGAAGGAACATCCTTCAGTTAATCGTGCTTTTCCACCTGTAGATCTGCACAGTATCGTACGGCAACCGTCACATTCTACTGATATTTGTGCATGTGAGAATATGGTTTTGATGGCATAACATCCAGGACATTTAACATCCATAAAATAGCTGTTTGGTTTTTGCACAAGTCTCTTCAATTTGTGTTTCTTTTTTTCTTCTGCTGGACTCGGATGCAGGAAATCTTTAGCAAGAGGCATTCTATGGAAATTAACAAAACAATATTTATTTGAGTATTCAACTTTAGAAGTACATTTGACTTCCAGACAGAGGATAATGATCAATGTACGTTAAAATATCGGTACAGTTAACTATTCCATAATATTATATCAATTTAAGAAAATTATATACAAATTAAATTACTTGTTATAGTCGAGAAAGAAAATTAAGAATGTTATAAATGGCAAGTAATATAATCCAAGAAAAGCTACTGTAAAAACATTACATGTAGTAACAAGTGACAGAATGAAAATACAATATAATATGTAGAAGATTTGAGAACTGTTCATAATTGGAACAGTTTCGCATATTATATTATAATTCGTACACAAAACAATATAATATTGCAATAACATAATATAAATATTATTTCGTACATTCTTCATTCGGAAGTAATATAGTGTAATACTGGCGTAACTGGAAGCCGTATGGATATGTGCAAATATAAAAAAACTTAAGGGAGATAAATATATGTTTTCATTATGCCCATAAACATTATATATTACTGTAAAATTATACGAGTTTACTTACGTGGATGTGTTCTTATTTAGCTTAAAAATCAGCAATTACACTTTTAACCACGTGCTGATATAACAACGTTATGAACTGAAAAGGACAGCTTCCGACAAAACTTTTGCCAACAAAATTCCTACTAGTAAATCACTGTAGACAACTTATTAAACTTATACTACTAAACTAATAACACAATTTATGGTGAGAAAATCTGCATTTCTATTGGTGACATATACCTTTGGTATATAATATTATGTAAGTCTTGTTTATGTATTCGTTGTATGTTCTTCTATCGTGTTAACATAGCTTTATGGAATTATTAAGCACTTAAAGTATATATGTATATTTGGAGGTAGCATCTATTAATGCTGAATATGTAACCAGTTTGTAGAAAGAGACAGACTCAAATTCAGTATAACCTGTCCCACTCTAAACCAGGACCGAACAATGAAGTTTCAGGACCTTGTGCCTACATTCGCCGTGGGAAGTGTGTTGACAATTTTTCAAACGGAATAACTTTTTTCAAATTGGTCCAAATAACTTGAATTTTTGTATATGACTAGTTTTCTAGACGTTGAATATAATACTTTCTTTCTTTGTTATTACTTGGAATGACAAAAAAAATTAAAAACTCATGCTTTTTAAATTTTTTATCTGAGCATATAACGAAAATGTAAAAATGTGCTTTATAGATTCTGGTAACTTATATGTGGATTGAAAATTTCGTTGAAATCGTTTAACACAGAGTCAAGCTGCAAGTCTTGAAAGATTTAAAAAAACTGCAGATTTTTGACAATTATTGATCGAAAGTGTAAAAAATTGGAACAAAACTGCGGTTCTCGTAATTTTAAATTGTTTACAATTTATTTCTAGGTCAATCGATTTCAATGAAATTTTTAGTACGCATATAAGTCACCAGGATCTACAAAACGTATTTTTAAATTTTCTTTATGGGCTCGGATAAAGAAGTTAAAAAACATGAGTTTTTTATTTTTTTTTGTCATTCCAAGTAATAGCAAAATAAAAAAAGTAGTACGGTCATGCTTTCGACTTTTTCATTGCAAACATTTTTATCCCTATCATTTTAATGCGCATCCAGCTCGCGCAATTCTTTTAGAAAAAGAACGGGAGATCAAGAGAGATAGAACTAATCTAGCGAACGATATCCACACGGACGAGAACCAATGCCGTCTCACTTTACTTTGCTTGCTGTCTCACATTTTTCACGCATCCATACGACTGGCGCTCCATTCGAAACACCCGGCGCGATATTCGATTTGCACTTTTCGTCTCGTAGAATTATCGTCCATATTTGCCAGTAAATTAGCATGTTTGTACGCAATATTTCGACAAATTGAGCAGGATAAATTGAGCTGAATGTTAGTACTACAAAATGAAAGAATGTTGCAAGTGAATAATGTGAACTTCATATCTTTTTCTGACAGATAATTCTTTGCTCCAAATGAAACCTATTTTAGCGTATAAATGCTATTTTTAAAGAAATTCTGGTCTTTTGCATGAATAAATTTGGCTACAGAGATTTCAGTAGTATATTCGCAAACAAAGTGCCTTTTTAATTTAATTCTGAAACTGTTTCTTGTGATATCGCGAACTAGTGTAGCAGAAGTATAAGAAACAAAGATTCTTATAAATTAATAATCAATGATCATAATGACATCGTTTATGATTATAAAAGAGTAAGACAAAACAAATGTATAAACTCTCACATTTTATTTAAAAATCATACGATGCATTTGTTACAGCCGTATACTCTACTTTACAATATAAAAAAGATCACAATTAGTAACCATTAGCTTGGTATCATGCCTGACGCAAAACACGTTACAATTCACAACATTTTCTGAACCAAGGATGATACCGATTAAGCGGGTCCCATCGCGAGGAGGTTGCTGCTTTATAGGCCCGAAATGGACTTACTAATCCATTACTAAAGTGGATCAAAGAGAAAGTCTCCGATCCACAAGGACCAAAATGAATCAGAGCAGAAAGGTCTGATTCTTCTAAAGTGAGAAACAAGAGCGAGTCAGAGTCACAAATCTCAAAGCCTCGCAAAACTCAATGTTTGACACTTTACCACGAGGAATGTTGATTCAACATTGCACCCTATACCACTGGGTTGGTTACTTCTCCTCTGCGCCCCTCTTCCAGAGTATGCTAAGGACGTTTTACATGCCGAAACTGGCTAATAAGGAAAAGGAGCCTTACCAGGATGAGGCTCCACGTTTGAATTCCCACACCGCAAAATAACTCGTCGAATATCGAGATGTGTTCGAATTTACCCAAGTAATTATACAAGCAAGGCCGATACAGCAGTGAAGCTAACGCAATAATACTCGACATATTTACAAAGTCAGCGACTTGGGTACCTCGGGGACGCTACCCTCCGTACTCCTCATGGGCGCTCCCTTAGTCGGAAGCCCCTGAGCGATCGTACGGCACTCTACTCCCTCAACACGCTTCCAGGGCCCGCACATTCATTTATTCGTTAACTATTTGTTTCGAGAATGCGCGAGACTTCGTTACCGTGGTAACGGAACAAGAAAATCTATTTTTAATTCCTTAAGTCATCGATTGAGTCGAAGAAACCTGAAAACGAGTGTATCTTGTCGCCCGGTCACAACGTTCGGCTTGCTAAAGACGAGATATCTCGTCACCCGTACGCAATGTGTTAACAGTACTGAACTGACACACACGCACTTATTAATTAAGTCGCACGTATCCCTCGGCGGATGATGATCCCACGGCGGAAGACATGCCATAAACTGAAACAATTCACTACAGTTAGATATAATATAAAAAGGGTGATGGTGCGAAATAAGGAATCTAACGCCAGAACAGGAGTGCCAAACTAACTCGCACACGAGTGCAATTCCTATAAAGATAATTCCAGCCAAATCACTCCAAATAACGAGACAATATCTAACAAACTTAACCGACCTATAGGCGCCTTGGGTTCCTCGGGAATGCTACCCCCATACTCACTTACGGGACCTTCCCGTGAAGGAGCACCCGCGGGAGCTTTGATCAGTTGAATACCAATTTCAACAATTTTCGAACGAAGCGTTGTTTCGAGCCCTGACTGAAAGTATTAAAATTACGCGCCCATCACTGGATGAGATATTTTCGTACGATGATATCCCTCGATGAAAATCTAAAAGCCCCCGAAAACCTCGAGCGATTATGATTCTTTTACAGTATATGACCAATCATCATGAATACGAATACGAATTCTATACCTTTTTGACATACTCCATGTAGAAGCTAAGACCATACCCAGTGCAATGTAAACTACACATATCATCACATCCCAATTACAACACACAATCACATAACAGTTATCAATGAGATTTATGACGTGTCAGAACCATACTTTTAACCAAGTGGGTGCATCCTTCCATAGTCGTTGCTCCGTTTTGTTTCCTAAATCGTCTGAATCAGACTTGAGCTTTGATTGACACTGAAAATAAAATAAAAAAAAGATATATGTACATTTGATAAATGGTGATCCACTCAATATGTATTTCAAACAAACGCGCGAGTAGAACATATTTGCGCAACACTATTTTCAGAAATTCAGAAGTAGACATTGGTGTTCAAAAGCAAACGCGAATAGTGCATTCTCTATTGTAACGCTAATTTATTGAATTCCGAATGAAAAACTTTTGCGCGCTTTCATTTTTACCCACGCAACTCTAAATGGAAACACGATAGAGCGCTCAACTTACAGCAGATTTTATTAAAAGCAGTGGATATTTATGATTATATTATTTGAATACGTGGGCACTGGAAAATGAATTGTAGTGCTCCGGCAAACGTGTATGTTCTACGTGTTCGGTCCGAAAACCGAAAAAGGGAATGAAAATATTCACGAAAGGGTAAAGAAACGCGGACCATTTTTTCGCAACACTAATCTACAAAATTTAGAATTGAACATCTCTTAATTTCTTAGACCTGAAAGTGACAACGCCCGCGCATTTCGTTTTTGTCTACGCAACACTAACAGGGGAATCGTTGGGTGTATTGCAGAAACCCTTGGAAACCACTCGTAGTGAGGCATTTATTTTGCAACTCTAACATAAATTTTCGCTACGCTAACACAACCGTTGTTATTTAATCTTGCAACTCTAAAGAAAATCGTAAATGCTTACATTGCAGAAGGTTGCAGCTGCAGCATGGGCGCCTGAAAAGTCGGAAGGTAAACTATTGCATCGCGATTATATCATCGCAATGGCAATTCAACGAACAGAGATCCAAAGATAAATGGACTTTAAAAATTTCAAAAATTTTCCACTCAAAATCGTGATCGTATTTATTCGTAACGCCATCTTTAAAGCTACTGTGCATGTCAATCGAAATGAAATCGCGATTATTTTATTCGCAACGCTATATTTCGAACTGTTTCATTCGTAACGCTAATTTTGATTTCTGTTCAAAATGAACTAAAACAACCCGTGATTATTTCGCAACGCTATTGCAAATCGTGGACGTGCCCATCTGTGCTAATCGTTGGGGTGGCAAAGTCAGCCCAAATACTAATACTACTACTACTACTACTACTACTACTACTACTACTACTACTACTACTATTACTACTACTATTGCAGCGATTATAGTGACTAATTAACAACATATATACATAATATTATGCATGATAATATACACAATAATCTTTGTCTTACATCCGTAGTATTAACCTGAAAATGAAGAACTTGAAAATAAGAAATTTGAAAAGGATTAAAAAGGATTAACCCTTTGCGGACGAGTGTCGGATATATCCGCCAAACTCTCGCGCTGCGGCTGGCGTACGTCTGTCGTTGTAAATGATACACTATACCACACAAAGCAAGAATATAAAACATCTCATATGTAAACACGACTGAATTTGTTTGTCTATGATTTTGTTAGATTTTATGAAAAACTTATTTAAATAATGCTTTAGTTTTTGTAATGCAAACGCGCGACGTGAATATTTTCTTTACTGCGCGCTCCAATACCTGTCGTCCACAGCGACGCTTGACCGTCGAGAGGCTCCGTCCGCAAAGGATTAATATCATATATCATAAACTAATATCATAAACCCGGGATTTCCAAAAGGTCCCGTGGACAGAAATACGACTGCCCGCAGATGGTTTATAGCCGATCCGCAATCGGACGCATCATATGTCGAACAGACCTGGAGAAAATCCCTTTCCACGACCATAAAATGAATGAAAAGGACGTAACATAAAAAGAAAGCAGAAAGAAAAAACCATAGCGATCATGCAACTACCTGATTGGTCAGCATGCTATTTAGTGCTGACCAATTGGAAAAAATCGTAGCGCCAACGAACCCCCTGATTTTTCAGAAGTAGAGAGAAAAAGAATTGTAAATTGTCTTTTGCAGCAGATACGATTGAGTGCGGACCTCCGTAAAAAATCAAGTGCATTGCACAGGAATAACTTGAAAACTTATGCGCGAACCGAATATTATGCTGAACCCGAATATGCATGACAACCCCCTTGGTTAATTTGCCATTTAATTTGTCATTTAATTTGTTAGTGACGATAACTGATAGAATCAGAGATGTAATTTTTCAAGAAATTGTTGCAGCTGATGAATTTCGTTAATAAATTGATTGCTTCTTGATGTTGAATATTTACGAGAATTCTTTTTGCCAAGGAGATTATTAAATACTCCCGTGGCTATTTCGTCGTATCATTTCGAAACGGAAATAATTAATAACGTCAAACATACACAGTGATTTTAGGACCATGAATATGTCGAAGAATCGTTACATCGATAATATTCTATTGATAAATTTATTGTTTCTAATTGTTTAATGATTATAAGAATTTCTTTTCCTAATGAAACCTTTTAATACTGTCTTGTCTGCTTCACCATCTAGTGTTGTGTTAACACAACTCGAGATAAAGGGAAACTTTCATAGCAGGTCAAAGTTATACAATTCTTGAACAGGGTGTCGAGGACCATGATTACGACCCAGCCGCTACAACTTTTAGTTGCTTTCCGAATTTCTCCAGGTTAAGATTGTGAGTGGAAATTGTCGGGAAATTTTTGTACGTACAGCTATTGAAATCGTTTCAGAAGCAGTTCCGAATTTTTTGTGTTCGTGGAGTGCGCTGGAAATGCTGGTGAGACAGTGTGTAGGTTGCGGGAGGAATATTCAGAAATGCGAACACCGTCAAAATACTGCGTGTGGAAAATATCACAACATTCTTATTCGCGAAGAATTGTGGTTTGCAATGATAGCGATTCCCATCGGCTGCGTGTCATCGTCTTTGCAATCTGAAGACACAGCCATCGAGACGGTAGAAAAGGAAAAGTCTGCATCGAGGAAAAGACTTCACAATTCGAATTGTCAGTGATTAATTAGGTGTCAGTATTTAGTGATAGTGCTGTGAAAATGAATTCCGTCTTAACCATATCATTCATACATGAGGTCCCTCCGGTCGTATCCCTTGCTCGGTATGGCCATCGACCTGGAATCAGCTGAACATAATACGAGGTCAGTGCACCGACATCGTGAATTGTGAATCGTGATCGTGAATCGTGATCGTGAATCGTACAGTAAATGTACCCTCAACTAAATAGGTTTATTTATTATTAATGATATTCTTTACGATTCTTAAACAAATATAACTTCCCTGTTCTTCAACGCGATTATTTATTATTAAATTAGCTTTGCGAATAGTTCGTTGAATTTTGTTTGGATACAATATTATTGAAACAAAGATATCTTTTGCGTAGTTTGACGGAATACCTTATTCTTAATCTTCACTGTAAACGGCTCAATAATTAAAATGGCAGTCATGGTTAAACTACTTACTATTTCGGATCTAAAAAATTACTGAATATTCTTCAGACATTCTAAGATAAGGATGAACAGCATTTTTCTTATAATTATCACTGTCATGTAATAGAAGAAATTCGGAAAGTTTACGATCTGTGGCTTGTTCATTGCTTCGAACACGACCCGAAGACGTCGCCATTGTTTTTCGTTAATAACACGAAAAAAAACCGTGGATTGCATTTTCGTAAGGAAAAAGTTACTTCAAATGACCTCAGAGACCCTCATTTCTCGGAGTTGCAATAATTTTGATACACCCAATGATGACGGATAAAATATCACATTTCGTTAATAAACACATCGAAACAGTTAGAAGACTTTTCAAACATCAAAGAGTATTTCGAGAATTTGTTACATGTTGATTTTGTTAATGTTACTATTGTAAATGAATATGATGATAGTGATATCGAGAGCTATGATAATGCACAGTTTCAGCAACCTTCTAGATGGCTTTTGATTTTCTTTAAAAATGGCATTTATACATTAAAATGGGTCGCATTTCGAGCAAATAATTATCTTTTAGAAAAAGATACGAAGTTTACACTATTCACTTGCAACATTATTTCATTCTCTTGCACTGACATTCAGGATAATGTAATAATTAGCAGGACCTTTCCTGCTCAACTTATCGAAATATTGCCTATAAACATATATATTCGAAACATATACATGCGAGGCGAAAAATGCAAGTCAAATATTGCGCCGCGTGTTGCAGATGGAGCGCCAGGTGTACGGATGCGCGAAAAGAGAGAGACTGCAAGCACGATAAAGTGAGATCAGCTATATTGGTTGGCGGCGTGACTCGTTTCGCATGCGATTGTGCTGATGTCGTACTGTTTTGCTTATTCACTATTTCCACTCTACATCATTGACTACGAAGATAGCATTATTCAGATGTGAATCGTCAGCCAATCAAAGCAGAACAATTCGCTGCATTTTCTCAATTCAAGAATCTCGTTGCCACCAGATATGGTTCTTAAATTGAGAGATTACTGTACCTCAAGTTTTGCAAGACCCTGTAGCGTGTAGCGGTAGGTTAGATGCGCCCTCTAGCGCAACTAGGTTAAGTTAGTTGTAACTAGGAAGATAAGTAACTAGTCATTTGTATAGTTAGTTTTAAGCCCTTAGGTTAAGTTAATTGTAAACTAGCTTTTAAGAGGAAGTGTTGTCGGCGTGGGTCGACGAAAGGAAGAGACCAGTCTCAGTCTAATACCAGCCACGGACCCACGCGAATAAAGTCAATCTCACGCTTCATCCTTGTGTCCATTTATTCTGCACGTGCGTACTTTACCCCGGTAGGGACAAGTCCCACAACCCTTAGATCACAGCGCAGTCTGTCAGCGAAAATAGGAATAGAAATTGCTTGGCTCCGGTTGGCTGAGTATTTAAATGCTAAAACAGGATTCACTGCGGATTGGATGCGCAATAAAATGTGGAACTGTTTGCAAAAGCTAAGGAAGAAAGAAAAATCGTGCAAAAGCTGAGATATTACTGTACTTATGAATGAATGTAAATTGCAAATTAATACATTTGTAAAAGAATGTAGTTGTAAAAGAAATTTAAATTCGTTAAAAGATTCATAAAATATGGACTTGATTTACGTTTTTTACGTTTCTATTTATATATTTAAAAATCAACATAATTATAAAGTTTGGTTTTTAACGCATTCGCCAATAACGACGTGCGTGAATTAGGTCAGGTCCTAGGCCAGTGCTCGTGATTGTGAGATCTCTCCTGCAGCACATTTCAAAGCATTTTCGGAGACTGCTCTGAAATGTGTTACAGGAAAAAATTCACTAATGGGATTGGACGAGCCACACTGCAGCACATTTCAGAACACTCTCTGAAAATACTCTGTGTCTGTCATGTGCAATTAATTCCGAGCCCTGTTTTACACTACGCATATGTATAGACATCGCTTCAGATAGTTTGTCTGAAGGCAAATTATCTACATGACGTGACAGTGAACTCGATGTATAAGCTATGCTAGTACGGTATTGTATCTGCAATTTTAAAAGAGTGACACAGCGCCGTTCCAGATGTGTTGAACTGTTTTAATATTCTACTTTAATAAATATGCAAAAATGTTTTATTTTCAGAAAACAAATTTAATTGATTAAGTATGAGATATGCATGTGGTATATAGATATGCCAAGGTTAAAAACAATATGCACGAGTCATTATTTTTAAAACTGTTACAAATTATGTTTAAATAACACATTGATTGATAATGGATACGAATGGATAGCATCTAAGGTTTGAACTTGAAGCTTAATGGCACGTCATCCATTTTTAATGGTCATCTTGCCACATCACAGTGAACTATCTTTCATGATTCATCTTTGCATCTTTGAACTCTTACATACTATACATACGCTGTGTCTCGTAGTTGCGTATATAGTCTAAGGGTCAGGTACGTATGTATGTAGAGTGTGTACTGCGTGAGTGACAGAGATAACGACTTCTATACGCGTTTCTGTTAAAATTACAATTTTCGCACTTTTAGTTTTCAGAAAGAATCGTCTCTTAAATTTCCTCTTATCTATTGATCAAACGCCACAGAAAGCAGAGAGTATAAAATTCTGCACAATAAATAAATCATTGTAATTTATGATAAAAATTGTCAATTGAACTGATTATAGATAATTTATATGTGCAATGCTATTTTCATCAATAACACGATATTAATCTTGTAATCTCACTACCAGATAAGAATATTTGTATTAGATTCGTTATCGCCGTCATCTTCCCACAATTTCATACATGATTCAGAAAATACACAGCAAACTGAAATAAAATCTGTGTTAGATATTACATACATATAACATATAATACATATATATTTATATATATTTATACAAACCATGTTCTAGATTGAGATAAACATTTCCAAATTTCTAATAGACAAATTTTAAAATTATATACTGTGTGCATGAAATTACCAAAATTAAACTTCGTGATATTTTTAATAAAAATTATATAATACTGCGAAATTGTTTTTATGTATCCAATTTTAAATGAATTTCAAATTTCACTTTTAAAATTATTTCTTATTAAATTTTTAAACCAAAATATGATAATACATATTGAAATATAAATACCCATCTTAAACTAAAATTACAAAAAGTAACACTTCTTTCTACACAAAAAATCAGTTCTACTTACTACATAGTTGATAGAAGAGCGTATGTAATTATCTTGTTGAGCAAGAATTAGTGTTGAGCATGTACGGTGATTTGTCGTAACTCAAACAAGTCATACACACATACATACATACATACTGTTAGTCAACAAAAATCAATGTGAACGCAACGTTGGTAAAGCTATGAAAATGTATTCGATTTGTACCGACTTGTAAAGTGTTTCTTGTGTTATTTGCGGATATTTACCAATTATTACAGGCAATGGGTAAAGAACCAGTTTTTTTAAACAATATATCCTAAGATTTTTCTACAGAAGAGCTTCCGAAGAAAAAGGTATATCAAATATTGACACATCATCTTACTAAGCTTAATATGATTAAGAGATACGCAATGTAATTGTCCCATCATTGAGAATTTATCTAATATAATGACACCTACACTTTGACTGTAAATAAATGTATTTTAGTCATAACATGAGTATACCAATATTATGATAATTTTATTTCAAACGGATTATGTAATTATTCATATATTAATTACAATCAAAGTATTATTTACAATATTCAAATTATCTACATCTTACAAGAAAATATTATTGTATTTCCATTTAAAATATGTTATAAGATCGGTAACTATCAAATCTCATAAACCCCTTTTCTTTATATGTAGACTTAATAAATAACCTGAAATTTTTATAGAACTATGGAAATAATATATGATATAGAAACCATATATTATCAATCGATTTTGCAAATTCCCAAATTTTTATTTTAATATTCAACAAGTGTCTGTTACTCTTGTAATTAATAATGTATTTTATACTTTTCAGGAATAATGTTGAACAGTATACTGAAGCATATTTTACACTGTTTTCTACTATGCATTGTTATAACTACTTTTGAATTAATTTCTGGTGGAGTTTGTTGGAACAGTGATAAATATGTAGACTTAGACCCATGGGTTCAGTATGGATTTGTTGGTGCACTTACATTATATCTGCTACGAACACTTACATTTCTTTCATTCCCTCAAGTTTTATTTAACTTCATTGGATTGACAATTTATAACGCATTCCCAGATAAAGTTATCCTAAATGGTTCACCATTACTTGCACCATTCATTTGCATTAGAGTGGTAACACGAGGAGATTATCCTCAATTAGTACAAGAAAATGTAATGAGAAATTTAAATAAATGTATAGAAACTGGTGTAGAAAACTTTCAAATTGAAGTAGTAACTGATAAACCAATTGGATTATCCCATCATCAAAGAATTAGAGAAGTGGTTGTTCCACCAAATTATTGCACAAGTAGTGGTGCTTTATTTAAAGCACGAGCTTTGCAATATTGTTTAGAAAAATCAGTAAATGAATTAGCAGATAATGATTGGATTGTTCACCTTGATGAAGAAACCATTATGACTGAAAATTCTCTTCGTGGGATATTAAATTTTGTATTGGATGGAAAACATCAGTTTGGACAAGGATTAATTACATATGCAAATGAAGATGTTGTTAACTGGATTACTACATTAGCAGATAGCTTTAGAGTAGCAGATGATATGGGAAAATTAAGGCTACAATTCACAATGTTCCATAAACCATTCTTTAGTATGAAAGGCTCTTATGTTGTTACCCAGGTATCCATTACATATTACAAATAAACTTAAATAGCATATAACTGTTAAATAAATACTCTTCCCAACAAAGGAGAACTGAAAAACATTTTAATATTGCAGATGAGTGCAGAAAGGCAAGTTTCTTTTAATAATGGATTAGATGGATCCGTTGCAGAGGACTGTTTTTTTGCAATGAAAGCATTTACCCAAGGTTACACATTTAATTTTGTGGATGGTGAAATGTGGGAAAAAATCGCCGTTCACGTTATGGGACTTTGTACAGCAAAGAAAACGGTGGCTACAAGGTATATTGCTTGTTGTACATTCCAAAGCTATTCCATTAAATAAAAAGTTACTGTTAGGCATATCTTGTTACTCATGGGTGACAATGCCTTTGTCTACTTCAAATGTCATATTAGCTGGACTTTATCCCATTACTTGTCCAGCAATCATAAATTTTCTATGCGCCTTTATTGGTGCAGTGAATATTTACATGTACATTTTTGGTGTAGTTAAATCATTTTCTTTACATCGATTTGGCATTGCTCGATTTGTATTATGCATATGTGGGGCATTATCAACTATTCCTTTCAATATAATCATTGAAAATATTGCTGTTATATGGGGTTTATTTGGGAAGAAACATAAATTTTATGTTGTTAAAAAACAGTTAAAACTGAGAGTATAAATGTTAGTATTCTAAAATATTTACTATTTATTAGAATACTAACAGTCGATTGTATATATTACATATACATATATTTATATATGTATAGATATGATTATTCAAATTATTAAGACGTTGATTCCTATGGAGTTAATTAATTTTTAGTATCAATGCATAATACTGATCTAACTTCATGACCCAGTATTAATATGTCAAGGTTATTACATACTCATATGTATAAGAAACATTAATATGTAAGTAAATTATAGAAATTTTGTATAAACATTATAAACTATTCTCGGGAAGAAGTTTTATCATTTCCTCCAAAAATAAAAAAGTTTGAAACAATGTTGTTACGAGCGAGCCTAACCATTTTCCTTCTAAAAGCATAGCATATTTGATTAATAGTATTATGGTAGTAAAAATGTTTGAAATGGCTAATTTGGAGTGTACAAACATGCCATAAATCTTATAATTGGCTTACAATTTACATTCAGATATGCTTCTTTGACTAGCAATAACGTGCTGCATTGTGTTTCCATAAGTCTTTATATTGAATAGAAGTTATATGTATAAAATCTACTTCTATTTTACGGTTTATACAGAGATGTTATTAAATTAGTTAGTATTTACATATACAGTATTATACATATACAGTAATTATGTACATATTACTTGAATAGCAAATACTATAATATAGAAATTTTTTTACTATCTTATTTTTAAAATTATTACATATACTTTATACGTATAAAATAAAATTTGATTAATAAAATGTTTATAATTTATTAAATCGTTTGAGTAATTGTTAAAACAAAACGTTTGTTTATAATATTTAATAGTGAGAGTGGTATAGGTATAAGTTTTTTAAGTTAGCCAAAAAATACATTTAACATTTATTTCCATTAATATTTTTTAATTACAATGTCGATGCAATATAAGTTACTATATTATATTCCAATTAATTTAATTTCATAAAAAGTTTGTGATGATGTACATATTTGTATTTATTTTGGATTAGCAAAACAAGTGCAAGTACTTCATAGATTTGTAGTAGTACGAATAATGATATAATAAAAAAATGCCAAAAGAAATAGTCTGTAACTTATTTCCTAATATAGTACGTAATTTAAAATTTTTGTTTTAAATTGAAAATGGAATGAAAATGTATCGATGGAAAGAAATGGCAACACTATTTGTATGTGGTTACAAAGTTTGCAACGTACACGATACATAAATATATGATACATACTATACTAACCTATACATGACAGTCATAGAATGTACAAAATACAGTAATGGGACCTACTCTTGTACGCTTTTGTTGCTCCCTAAGCTGGCGCGTACATCCCTACCATTTTACTGCACATCGAATCCGCAGTAGAACTTGTCTCAGCAGTGAATTGTCAGCCAATCAGAGAAGAACAGTTTCTGTACCTGTTCCTATATTACTGAGCATTTTTGGACCCGTGTGGGGGTACTATGGTGAGGCATTACTGTATTGCATACACACTGTTTACATGGGTTACGAAAAAATTTTCTAATTATGTATTTTGAAACTTAGTATATTTAAAAAAAGACATAGAAGTGAAACGAAAAGATATACGTACTAAAGCTAGTGATGGACAATAATAATTGTTTTTAAACACATTCAACAAAACACTATTTAGAAATTTATAACCTATATTTAATGATAGACTCATACAATTGAGGAATTCTTGAAACATAATGAATACAAAAATGGGGAAGAAAGACATTGTACAAGCGGTAGTTCTTTCGGAAGATTTTGTAACAAATTTGTCACCTATGCATCATATATATCCAAGTATTTTAATGCCAATCATAAACGTACCGCTTCTAGATTATTTAATGGAAACTTTGGTCAAGTGTGGAATACAAGAATTGTTCCTTTATTGTAGCCGTCATATCGATTTAATAAAAGCTTATATAAATAAACGAAAGTGGCCAAGAATATTAGTTTCTCTGATCATATCAGAAGGATGTTTATCTTTGGGTGATGCTCTCAGAGATATTGATACGAAAGGTTCAATTCGTGGTAATTTCATACTAATAAGAGGAGATGCCTTTATTAATGCAGATCTTATGAATGCTTTAAACAATCATCGCTCTAAACTTGAAAAAGATAAAGGTGCAACAATCACTATGTTGATGAGAAACTTTGGCTCAACAAACGATTCCTTATTAAGAAAAGAAACAGTTTTACTAGTATCTGATAAAACTAGCAACAAGGTTCTACATTATAGTAAGTTAAAATTTGATGAGAAGAAAGTGAAATTAGAATTGAATTGGTTCTTAGATCACAGTGAAATTGAGATTAATACTTGTTACATGGATACTCATGTTTATCTGTGTTCACCTGCTGTACTTCCATTATTCTCCGATAATTTTGATTTTCAAGTAAGTTACTAAATTTTACCCTTCTATGAAAGAAGTATATTGAATATAGTTGAAAAAGATTAATTGATACGAAGTTATTTAATTAGAAGTTATTTAATCCTTTATAACAATAATTTAAAAACATTTTTTTATGTAGATTTAAATAAGTAATAGCTTTTACCTTAACTTACTAATTAAAAATTCTTGTCTTGTTATTTTGGTTTATTTTTATATCTAGAATCACTATTTATTTAGTTGCACTGTTATTTGATATTATTAACAATTTTCATGTATGTTCATAAAAAGTAATGAAAATAAGGTATTCTGCATAATGTATTAAGCAATATATAATTTTGTATATCATTAATAGACAATGGAAGATTTCATTCGTGGAGTGTTGATGAATGAAGAAATCCTGAATTCCCGTATTTATTGGCAACAATTAAATCCTGAAGACTACAGTCTACCAGTTATATCATGGAATGCGTACCAGATTCTTAATCGTGATATTTTGAACAGACATAGTTTTCCACTTACACCGAATTCTATTCCATTTCTAAAAAATTTTATTCATATGCCACGAAGCACTTACAAACACAGAAGTGCCTCTCTTGCTAAAGGTTGCACCTTAGAAGAAGATAGTGTGCTTTGCCAAAACAGTACACTAGGAAATGATACCTCTGTTACAAGGTCTGTTATTGGGCACAATTGTTTAATAGGCTGTAATGTAAAAATAAAAAATTCCTATGTACTATCAGATGCTAAAATTGAAGATAATTGTACTATTACAAACAGTATAATATTTCCAAACTGTGTTATTAAAAAGGCCACTCAAATAAATAAGTGTATATTATATCCTGGAATAATTATTGATGTTCAAATGGAATATATTGATTCTATATTAGAATTGAAAGACAATGAAGTTATTACTACAAAGATGTCAGAAATTGAAATGGGTTGTGAGTTTTTTAATGATTACTACGCAGAAGAATCTGATAATGACTACCATGCAGAAGATGATTACTCTACAGATGATACAAGTAGTAATGTAAATTCTGAATACAATTCACCAATTCCAGATGATACAGTCATGTTTCTATATGAAGTTATTGATAGTTTATTAAGAGGTTTTCAAGATAAACTTAAATGTGAAAACTTAATTTTGGAAATAAACTCATCGAGATATGCATATAACATTACCATGAGTGAAGTAACATATAACGTCATTAAAGCTATATTAAATTTACCATTTCATTATCTTTCAGAAAAGAAAGAAACTACAAATAATCAAAAGTATCAAGAATACTTGAAAATTATGGTGGCTTATTTCCAGCCAATTATTTTGAACTATGTCAAAACAGAAGATGCTCAAGATGACTGTTTACGTGCAATAGAAGATGTTGCTACTTCAACTGAAGAATTATTACCAGTTTTAGAAATTTTATTACTTGTTTTTTACAATAAAGACGTATTGTCAGAAGAAAAGATTTTAAAGTGGTATAGATCTAGTGGAATTCAAAACAATAAAATCAAAACTGCAATAAAACGCTTTATTACCTGGCTAGAAGAACCTGAAGACTGATGAAAGAAAATCTTCAAAGGAAAGTCTTGAGATTACTTTAGCTAAAACTGTATAAAATCTATACTTTCTAATCAATATGACCTTGATTATAATAAAAAAATTTCTAACAAATTTTTGCCAAACTAATTTTGAAATGTAACTTGTTATTACCAGACTGAGATTGTGTAAACTACAGCAAAGATGTTTTTTCATTACTTTTTGCTATAAATGCATAAAAACTACAGTCTCACTATTGGATTTTTAAAAGAATACTTTTTAATGTAAAATACCAATTAAATTAAAAGAAAATAAAACACATTGTTTAATGTAATGTTTTTATTATTGTATTAGTTTTTTTGTGGTAATACACTTTGAGCAATAATACAGATCAAGTGTAAATAAATTATATTTTGTATATTATAATATGTATCAACTAGTAACCTTATTAAAATATTTTAAATAATTTATTCAAAAGAGGAAGTATAAATTATTATTCTGTAGGGAAAACAGTATCTGTTAAGTTGTGCCAAGCTCGGTGCTGATGATCTGGAAATTTAATTGTATCTATCCAATGTTTTAGTCGAGCTCCTTTGCTGTTAGAACTTAATTCAAGTCCACCTAAATAATAATACAATGCATATAAGTGTAATACAATATAAAGTACTAGGCTAGTGAATAATTTTAAGAATTTTACTAAAATTTACATGTGAAAATTTAATATGTTCAATGACATTTATCTCGTTATATGTATAGATGGATAATATTTATACTTCTGATATTATATTTATGTGATCACTTTTATTTTATGTTATATCAATTTTTTACTCCTTAAAACAATCGTTTAATTAACAAACATTCTACTCTATATTATCTTATATTATTATATTCGTTTTACCAAGATAGTCATTATTCTTGCCAAAGTCCTTGTCCCACACTGTAATGTATAATGCAAGTTTTGTAAGATCTGTCAACCGCATAGTAAAAATAAATTCTTCATTCCATTCGGGATTTAAAGTTTTCCACTTGATTGTTGTGTTCTGAGAATTGAGACCTATGATTTTCTTTGATATGAGCTTTCTGCCTGTGATACGTGTAATTGAATAGTCGAAGACACGTTGTTTTTGATTGTTTGTCACATTTTCTATAAGGCACAACTTGACAAATGGGTCAGAAAATCCATTACTATCCATTGGAAGTAAGTTTGCAGCTTGTTGAACCATAACCATCAATGCCCTACGTCTTTTACAGTAACTTAGAGCCACTTCAATCTTTCCCCGTCCACTTGAAAATACACCCCATGCAGCTTCTTCATTGTTCACCTATGCCAACGTCGAGCTCTTATATCTTAGTGTCTGCAATAATGTAAGTAAAGTCGGCCGTCGCGAGAAATTGAAGGCACGATGAAATAATTAGAAAAATCATACCCATAATCATATGAATAATTCTAACTCAAATATAAAGAACAATTTATATACTATTAACTTAATATTACTATTACTCATCGTTCTTTAACCTACCTAACATTGATTATAATAAGAAAATTAAATTAATTATACATACTGGATAATAATCTTGTAATGGGACATTATAATGTTTGGTTTGGCGGGGCTGTAACTCGTGCAGGGGAAACCTCGCTTCTCCTAGAAAGTCTTGACCTGCTGGATCGTCCTGAAGTATCAGGATGTGAAGTGCTTTGCCATTCCATATCTATTATGAAATAATCATTAATTCCTTACATTTCTTAATCATCGATATAATCAACCTAGTTTTTATTAAAATAAAAAATTGTTATTGTTCGTACGTCTGTTTCCGTCGTTCCATAAAAGTTTAGTGTCTCGTTGAATTCCGGATTCCGTGTTTTGTGAACTGTCTTTGTTCGGAGACGTTTCGTATTCGCTACTAGACCTATTGGTAATATGTTCAGCTTGCAGAACGGGTCGGCGAGACCATGAATATCCATTGGTCGTAAGCCTCGTGCTCGTTCCACCTTGCACTGGAGGCACTGAGCCGCTGGATCGTATTGCAAGGAGATTTCTAGAGTTCCATAATTTTCCTCTACTCCTACGTATCGTAGTAGCATAAGATTGATTTTATGATTATACATTTCTTTTGAATATTATTGTATTTAATATAGTAAATTCACCGTGCTTCAACATTTGTAGGTGTGACGAGTCGATTTGATTGTTGCTGTGCGGATTCTCTTTTTCTAAGTAAAATTGACTTGCGTGCTGGCCCATGTGTTTCTTTTTGATTTGAAACTGTTCTAGTATTTGTTCCGTTGGAATGATTGTCGTTCCCAGTTTCATTCGAACCATTGACGAATTCAGTCTACAATGTGTTAACTGATGTTAGCTAAACTTCTACTCTTTTGTCTAACATTCTTACGTACCTGAGAGATTGTACCTGAGAGTTTTTCAATTGATTGTACGAATTAAACTCTATTCTACGAGTATCGTTATTTACATCGTTGGGATTGTCGGATTTTTTAACTTTTTCATTGACAATTTCATCCTCGAAAGACACACGTTGTTCAAATTGGGAATCATGAGTGGCTCTACCATTTGTTCGCAATCGTGAACTTGTAACTGAAGAAGTTGGCGAAATACGACTACATTGGGATGTAATTGAAAGAGTAGACCTATCTAATTGATCTAAGCATTCTTCACGATTATTCAGTGGTGATAAATCGTTGGATCGTTGTCCTGGTGATGTTTTGGATACACTGCTAGTTGATTGAGCAGAATTCGAGAACGGCGAAAGTCGCGTTACTTCTTCATCCGAAGAGGAATCATGAGGTTCTGTTAATTCCAGAGATTTGTTTCCTCCAACAGTCCAAGACATCTGTTTGTGACCGATTCGCGACCATCCACGCTCCTGTTTTTATCAAATATGTTAATGTATTTATTTTATTCGATCAATTACTTTATTGTTAGGGGGAATTGAAATACCTTCTTCTCAGGCAAAATGTACTTTGGCATGCCTTTAAGAAACCAAGCACCGCTTTTCTTCCACATTTCTCTGGTTTCTGCACATATACGACATAGAAATTGTCTTTGACTGTTATTTGAACGTCTGACAATTCGTTGCATAGTTGTTCTATCTAGTACACTTTTTGTTGAAGCTGTACTTGGAAATGCTGAATTAAGTTCAGTAGTTTCTATGCCACATTTTTGACATATGTATTTACGACAGTCCTTGCAAAGATTTGGTGTTGCACCCAGTACAGCTCCAAATTTTTCACCACATAGAGCACAGGAACATACGCAATGAGCACTGTTAGAACAACGGCTACTACAGTTTCTTCTCTCATTCATTCTTGTCCCAGTGACAATACAAACATTACGTTTCATGTTTTCTAGTCTTTCTACTAATCTACCAATTCGTTCTTGTTCTGATAAATCTAGGGCTTCAGCTCTTTGTATCACCTAAAATATTAGAAAAAAGATCACATATATGTAAACGTTCATTTAATATTTACTATTATTTTTACAACTTCGTGATTTTAAATTCTTAACATTTTTTATTAACGAATTTAATTACCTCTATGATTGCTTGTTGCTCTTCATCAGATAATACAAATGATTGTGCACAACGATTTGTACCAGCAGTGTAAGAATTAGAATAATTACCCCATTTTGAATCTAGAGCACCAGTTTTTACAGACCATCCTATGCGCAATCTAATTAAAGAACAAAATAAACATATTTAGTAGAGAATAAAAATTGTATGTACTTGTCAAATATATCTTATTTATACTCACTTTGCTCTCAAGGCTAAATGACGATCATTTGGACAAACCCATCTGTTTCCTCTACCTGGATCTTTTACTGTGATGTCCATAGTGATTAGTGAGAAAGAGATTAATGAAACCCTTAGATCATTTTAAATATACTATGAACATTGTGTAATGTAGTTTATCCTACGAAAAATAAATATACGTAAAAAGAATTACAATATATAAAATAAGATAAAATTTAACTACTAAATTATAAATGTTATAAAATTATTTTCTCACAAAAGTGAAATTTTTAATATGAAATCTTGTTAATTATTCGATTGATCGGAATTGTTTTACAAAATTGGCATAAGATAAAGTACAGAAATTAATAAAAATGATATTTTCTAAATGTTAATTTTTTAAAATGATATTTATGTATATATAATAGTAAATAATTACATAATTATAGTACATAATAATGTACTATAATTATATTATATATAATTATAATTAGTTGTTTCATTAGATCCCATTTCCTTGAAACGGTCGCCGCTGATATTACTTGCCGCAAAAGCATTTCCTCTTTCCCGCATGTTGGAATTTCTATGATCCGACATTTACTATAACTAATTAGTCTTAGTAATTAAAAACTTTCAGAGAAGAAAATTGTAACACACTTATTTTTTTTATTTTGTCGATAAAAATATAATTAAGCATGTGATTGTTATTAAATAAAATACTAATAATAAATAATAGTCTTATAAGTTCATAATACAGACTATTATAAAATACATTAACGTTTTATATGTCATTTTACCCTTTTCATCATTATTTATTGTTTCAGAAAAATATTAGTTCTTTTTAAGTATTTATTTTATGGGATACACATATTAGACATTAAATATTTATGACATTTTTTTAATTCATAATCAAATTTGTTATTATGTGAGGAATCAATTGTTTTTTACTTGAAATATCAATTGATTAAAAATGGTACGGACAATATAAAATTACATTACGCACGTTATCAGCAAAACGAAACACAAGGAAAAATCTCCAAAATTGCTTCGGAACAAATGTTTCCTTCGAAGTTGGTCATATACTGATACATTCGTGATAGACGTACGTGCGATTGCAATTTAAATATAGCATTTGAGTCAACGTTTGTCCGAAAAATAAGGTGTATTCCGAGAAAATAGCGTCCATTTTAAAATACAGGCGCAACAAGTATCTGTTTTCATTTCTACATGATTTAAGTTTCTAAAAGAAGACTATCTATATTTGTACATAATCGATATTGCAATGGTTCTTGCGTCGACCCTTATTTTCTTGTTACGGAACAACTTTAATAGTTACAAAACCCGAGATAATATCTTCTAAATATAACAAAATGTATTTGAATGGGTGAAAAACCGGAAGGAAGCTATTCTCGTGATAGGGAAATCGAATATTTTTATCGCCAAACATTTATTTTGTAATTATCGTTATTTTGCAATTATTATAGAGAAACACATGCACGGAAAACTAATAAAGAAAACACAAATCTATATTATAATACATCGTGTTTATCAAATAATGTCTTGTGTGAAATCACTGTGTTGTATATGGACTATAGTCATTACAGAAAGGGAAAATGTTGGAAAGTGGTTGCGTGAAAAGGGCGAGGAAGGGAGGTATAGCTCGTGTCGGACGCGTGGCAGTTGTATAGTGACTGAAAAAAGAATAAGCGCGAGTCCTACGTTGAAGGGCGATCAATCGAAACTTGTGACACGTAGTATCATAACTTACACGTTGCATTGTAAAGGTTTTACGCGATACTACATGACATACATAATATTATCAAAACCACATCAAACAAATCAGCGCGTACCTTGCGAATCAAATGTACCGCAATTACGTATTCTAGACTGTAAATTATCATTCATTCAACCATTTTCTATAGAAAATGTAGCACAATACATATATCAAACATTATCTACTTCATTGTTAGCTGTAGGATAGATTATTATAATGAAGGACCAAGTGTTAACTTTGAAATTCTTTCGGAAAGGACAGTGGACATACGTTGTCTTTGTGAAGCTTTTATCTTGTCAATTAATACAATTTATTTATTAATCCGACCGCCAATAAGATACAAGCGACAAGAATTTTCTTATTAAAAGTGAACAGTTGTTCAAAATAATTCGTATACTTACAAAATCCGTGAATTTCTTCTGTCATGTGAGTTTTAATTAAAAGGCAAGCTGTCACACCAAACTCTAATTATCGAATGTTAAGCAGTACGGCGGTTGCGAATGACTGATGTATTTACTAATTACGAAACAGTCCGCAGGATATGACTTGCGTGAAGGACAGAGTATAGAACTGTACTTGCCACGCTATCAGCAAGCCGACAAGTGGGTGCTATGCAGTGCTATGTATTATCGCAGAAACTAGCCTACGACTCCACTTCTCTTTCGATACTGGCGCAAGAGGGTGCGTGACATGCGTGCGATTTACAGGGATGTATCTAGGAAATTCACTGACAAGAATATCGAAAGTCTGCACTAAACTTAAACATTCTTATTAAATAACATATTGAAACAATTATATAAAATATTATTAATTATATAAATATATTGTTTACTTTTGACGTGAGATATTTATGATGACTAA